>JAWQEG010000685.1:1217500-1562500 GCA_033782935.1 Petrolisthes cinctipes
CCAGTGTTAAATTTCATAAAAATGACACATTTCTCGGGGACAAGTGCCTTAATTATTCACTTTTGGTAATCCATTATAGTGCCAAAAATTAGCGGAAGGTGTGAAATAACCCGTGGCAAAACATCATACTGAACCAACCTTTAGTTACAGAGTTATTCCCGAAAAACAGTGCGACACGGGCCCTGAAAGCGGTAGTAGTCGACAAAGTTACCAATAAATTTCTGCCTTCCAAGTATATACCTGCTTCACAGCCAGTTGACTCCTCAGTCACTTCACTATACTTCAGCTTTCCTTCCTTTGACCATCAAACGGAAAAATTAAAAAAGGAATCGGTCACTCTCTTGAAGGGATACTTTAGCTCGACTAATTTTAACGTTATTTTAGTCAATAAATTTAGTATCAGATTTTTTTTCCAATACAAGGACAGGCTTCTTGAATGCTTGCGTTCCTCACTCGTCTATAAGTTTCGTTGTCCGCTGTGCGGGTTCAGTTACATTATTGGCTCCACCATTCGTAACTTGTCTGTCAGAGTGTGTGAGAACATGCGGGCAAGAGCTCTCGTACTGGTTTCCCCTCATCTACTCCTACGCAGAGTAACATCAGGGACCACCCTTGTTTGGTAAATATTAACTTAGATAATTTTTCCATTTTAGGCCATTGTAAAAACCAAACCAATCTTCGTATTTTAGAGTCACTTTTTATTTTAAAACAAAAACCTGAACTCAACGACTGAAACAGTGCCTTTCAACTACTAAACGCTTTCAGAGCCCGTGTCGCACTGTTTTTCGGGAATAACTCTGTAACTAAAGGTTGGTTCAGTATGATGTTTTGCCACGGGTTATTTCACACCTTCCGCTAATTTTTGGCACTATAATGGATTACCAAAAGTGAATAAATAAGGCACTTGTCCCCGAGAAATGTGTCATTTTTATGAAATTTAACACTGGGATACGAACGATCATAGTGTGACGTATATACCACGTCAGTCCACAGGCTCCACCCATCCCCTTCTTTCTCTCCCCCACCCTACTCTATCTCTCTCTCTCTCTCTCTGGTTTCGAAACTTTGTTCGAAAATACAACACGGTCACAAGCTTTGTCACATATATATATATATATATATATATATATATATATATATATATATATATATATATATATATATATATATATATATATATATATATATATATATATATATATATATATATATATATATATATATATATATATATATATATATATATATATTGGAAGCATTTATTATGTGTATTGGTAAACTATTATCTGATGGTGTCACTGACAGATCAGGGCGGACGTAGGGTTAATTATTATTACTTCACATATATTTAAATACTGAAGCTTTATTTCATGTGAGACAAACTGGTTTCGGTACTGATGCAATATTCGAAAATCGTGTTTCTCACATGGATGAATGTATTTTTATTTGGATATATGTGTTGTAATATTGTTGTTGTAATATGTCCATAATGTTTATAACATGTTACTCATTATCAATATAATAACGTTTATTTACATGATATTTATTAGAGAACAGTTAAACCCGCATACTGACAAAATATAATTGGGTTTGTTTTGCCCGAGCAGACGACTGAATTTCGGTTCAATTCATAGCTGCCACTGTTACCAGATACAACACCAGCATATTGGTGGATGAGGTGGCCTTGAGTCATCTGTGTGCAACTGTACATAGAGTACAGCCGCATGACAAAAGTGTTCCTACAGCAACGTGGACAATGTAACATCTTCGTCATGACGGACACCGTTGGCTCTCACACAGCATCTGACTGTGTGTAAAGCACTTCGTCCATGTGTACCCATTTCACACGAATGAAACACACCACTCCTGAATTCCAACAAAGCATTGCTATCCCGTCATGCACTGGCGTTATCGTACACAACTCTACCATATATATATATCCTCGTTGTTATGTATCACTATATGATAAAAAGTGATAACAATAACATTAAAACATAATGCCTGCTACCATTATATACCTGTACATATTTTTAGGACTAAAGCTTGTGACCGTGTTGTATTTTCGAACAAAGTTTCGAGACTAGAGAGAGAGAGAGAGAGAGAGAGAGTAGGGTGGGGGAGAGAAAGAAGGGGATGGGTGGAGCCTGTGGACTGACGTGGTATATACGTCACATTATGATCGTTCGTATCCCGTGTTAAATTTCATAAAAATGACGCATTTCTCGGGGACAAGTGCCTTAATTATTCCCTTTTGGTAATCCATTATAGTGCCAAAAATTAGCGGAAGGTGTGAAATAACCCGTGGCAAAACATCATACTGATCCAACCTTTAGTTACAGAGTTATTCCCGAAAAACAGTGCGACACGGGCTCTGAAAGCGTTAGTAAACTTGTGTTGATTTCTATTCCTTTGGTTTGTTTTGATTTCTTCTTTATTTTATTTTCTCCTCCAGTCCCCTTCCTGTACACCCACACAAACAATTAAATCAATTTTCCATGTCATGTAAAGATTTTTTTTTATTGTGTGTAAAGTTTTTCTTATAATGTGTGTTCTTTCACGGCAGCTGATGATGGATTTAAATATCCGAAACGTTCTAATTAAAGCAAGATGAAGTTCTGCTCTTTGGTCCTCTCCCTTCTCTTCATAATTAAGTTAAAAGCAAGACTTTGTGACCAAATCTTAGTGTATATATATATGTAAACATGAGCTATGGCCATTTTAGGTGTGACAAAGTATTAACAGAATTAATAATGAGGAAATTTCCACCAGATTAGACGGACAGGTCTAGGTAAGGTGAGGTACAGTTAGACACATGAATGTGTGGTACTGCCCAAGTGAAAGATGGTCAGTTTCAATTCAATTTATTATGTTTGCCATACATGAGTAACATTACAGAAGAGTTGTTTTGGTGACAAACAGCCCTTTATAAGCATAAGCTTTTTGGGCAATGGTAAAGAATAAATCCTTGACTAAGATTATTTACATAGAAGTACTATTGAAACAATTTGTAATTATAATAATAATGAAAATAACAAAAATAAATAACAATAATAACAATAATGACAATTATGATAATAATAATAATAGTAATAATAATAATATCAATAATAATAATAATATTGATGAAAATGGTAATAATAACAAAGATAATGACGACAACAACAATGATAATGATAATAATAATATAATAGTAACTATAATAATGATGGTAAAAAAGTTGTAATAATAATAATAATAATAATAATAATAATAATAATAATAATAATAATAATAATAACAACAACAATATTAACAATGATAATAATAACAATAATAATTGTAGTAATAATAATAATAATAATATCCACAATATTATTTATAATACTGTTAAAGGTAAACATGACAATATTGTTAATGTAATGAAATAATATAAAGCAATAATATTAGTAATGATAAAAGTAATGATAATGACAATGACAATAATACTACTAATAACAATAGTAATAATAGTAATAATAATTATAATAAAATACAATGTAAGTAATCATAATAATAAAATAAATGCAACAGAATCACATCAAGACGAATAAAGAGAAAGTATTAATTAAGAATACAGGGATAGTAGGAGTTTCTTGTAGCTATTTTGAAAGGATTGTAGACTGACAGATTGTTTAATATTGCTGGGAATATTATTCCATGTTTTGGGACCAAGGTATAACAGTGAATGTGTGAACAGTGTTAGTTTGTGTCTGGGTATAGGTAGTAAATCTTGGTTACGAGTATGATAAGTGTGAAGGGGTTGTAGATTGTATAAGTTTGATTTTATTTGTTTGTACATATAGGATGCAATATTCAGTTTAGAGATGTCTGTTAAGTTAAGGATATTTAGTGATTTGAATAATGGTGGTGTGTGTGTACAAAAGTCACTATTAGTCATTATCCTGATAATTTTTTTGTGTAGAATGTTGAGGTTATATAAATGAGTGGAATAAGTATTTGACCAAATTGAATTGCAGTAGTTTAAATGAGGATATATATGAGCATAATAAATACATTTGAGAACTTCTGGTGGGGCGTAATGCTTAACTTTGAGGAGGAGTGGAATCATTCTGGACAGTTTCAAACAAAGATCAGAAATGTGGTGCTTGAATGTCATTTTTTTGTCAAAAACTACGCCAAGAAATTTAGTTTTGTAAACCTGTTGAATATCATCATTTAATATTGTTAGATTTGGCAATGGTTGGTATTTAGAGATAATGTTGCTGAATATCATATAATATGTTTTTGTGGTATTTACTGTGAGTTGGTTAGCCAAGCACCAATTTGAAAAATTTTCAAGCTCTAGATTTGCACTGTTGATTAAATCAGTAGGTTGATCTCCTATCATATAAAGTGTTGAGTCGTCGGCAAATAAAATTGTTTCTAAAGTGTTAGATATATTACAAATATCATTAATGTATAAGAGAAACAAGATCGGTCCAAGGATACTACCTTGTGGAACTCCAAGGTTTACTGATTTAGTTGGGGAAGAACACTTATTAAGAATTACATATTGACTTCTATTATTTAGGTAGGAACTGAACCAATCATGTATACACCCTCGTATACCGTAGTGATACATTTTGTCAAGAAGAATATTGGGTTGAATGGTGTCAAAAGCTTTACGAAAATCAATGAAAACTGATAAGATAGATTTGTTTTTGTTAAGAGCAGAATAAACATCTGATGTAAATGTGTTGATAGCCTCAAGAGTGCTTCAACCAGACCGAAAGCCAAATTGCTTGTTATTTAAAATGTTATGTTTTTCTAGGAATTACATTAAATGCTTTTTCATAAGTGCTTCAAATATTTTGGAAAACATTGGTAGAAGAGAAATTGGTCGGTAATTTGATAAATCAGATTTATTGCCTGCCTTGTGGATGGGTATTACTTTTCCGATTTTGAATCTGTCTGGGAAGATGCCTGTATTTATGGATTGATTAAACAATATTGAGAGTGGTATAGAGAGTGTATCTTTGTTTTCTTTGATAATGTTTGGTGGGATCTCATCAAGATGTACTGACTTATCCTTCAAAGTGGATATTATCCTCATGGTATCGTAGTTAGTTATTGGAGGTATTGCCATAGAGTTTGGATAATTACCACGGAGATAAATATTATGGGAGTTTATTTTAGGTGGCAGTTTGCTAGCGAGTTGAGGAGCAATGTTTACAAAATACTCATTGAATGCTTCGGAGATCTCGGTAGGAGTGTTTTTAATTATATTATTGTGACTATTAGAGTGAGTGGTATCATGTTTTTTAACAGAATAATTAGATAATTCATTTATAGTTTTCCATAAGTGTTTGGTGTTAATTTTGAAATTACTGAATTTATTAAGATAATAATTTCTTTTTGTCTGTTTAATGGTAGCATTGAGTTGATTTCTGTAAGTTTTGTAAACATCCAAGGTGATAATTCCAAGTTTGAAAGATTTATAGAGAGCAAATTTATGTTTAATTGCTTTAACAATTTCTTGGTTTAGCCATGGCTTTTGCAGTCTTTTAGAGGATATATGTTTAGTGATGAGCGGAAAGCATGAAAAGTATAAACTATATATATCGTATCAAGATAAAGATTACAATTAATGTTAGTATCTTGATATTTCAACAAGGACACCCAATTAATTTCCGAAAGTTTGGCTTTTAATTTCTGACGATTTTCGCTTGATTTAATTCTGAATGTAATCATCTTATGTTTAGTGTTAAGTCTGTCGAAAACTGGAATGTTAAGGAATACAGGAAGATGGTCGGTGATAGGAAAGAGGATGATTCCCGAGGAGGAAGGAACATTATAGTTAGTCCATATGTGATCTAATAGGGAAGGAGAAGCATTAGAATTATCATCAGAGAATCTTGTGGGTCGTGATATATGAGGAAAGAAATTATAGGATTGCATCATTGTCAAGAAATTATTTGTAGGTGGATGATAATCATGTTCCAGTAAATTGATATTGAGGTCACCAGTTATGATAGTATGGTTATTAGTAAAAATGGCTTGAGATAAAAATTAATCCATAAATAAATTGAATTAATTAACTTTATGGTGTTTATCATGATGACGATAGATGGTACATATAATGAACTTTGTTTGATCAAAATTGATTTGAATAGTAAAATCATCATGAATACAATAATCATTTAATTGTGTACAAGAGATGTTACTATTCACAAAAATAGCAACACCCCGTAGCCTCCGGATCTATGTGTATGGAAAGAATTGAAGCCAGCAATATCATAATATGGTGCAGTATTTGGGGTAAGCCAGGTTTCACTAATGCATAGTAAGTCAGAAAGTTTGGGAAGGGATTCAATAAGAGTAGTAAGGTGATCATAGTTCTTGTTTAGGGACCGAGCATTGACATGTAGAACGCTTAAATAGTCAATTACATTAGATGGAGTATTTAATTTATATGACTGTAAGTCATGATACTTACATATATCATTGATGTTTAAAGTGTTATATAAAGAATTAATAATTTCAAGATCAACATTGTTTTCATTTTGGTTATCATCAACATATTTTAGGAGCGTGTCAAATAGATTACTATTTGTTATGTTCATTAATAAAAAGTTATATTAAGTTAAAGGTTGTAGTTTGTCAGAGGATTAGAGGTAGGGGAGGAAGGGAGAGAGGAGATTCGAGAGAATTGAGAGGGGAGTAAATTTATCAATAACAACAAAAATTGTAATAATAAAGGAAGAAGAAGAAAAAAAAAACTTATTTATAAATATATATGAGACTGATAAAGGCCAGTCTGCAACGGGTATGCATGTGTTGTACCTAGTTTAGCAGGTAGAATAGTTTATACATGGTATATAGTAATAGCAGCAAACGGACAAAATTTACCAGGGAAAAGAAAATAGGAGTATTTATACAATAGATGAAACAATTTGCTTATGAATATACCATTGTACATATTGTAAAGAATAAAAATACTAGTAGAAGTAGTAGTAGTAGTAGTAGTAGTAGTAGTAGTAGTAGTAGTAGTAGTAGAAGTAGTTGTGGTTGTAGAAGTAATAGTAATAGTAGTAATAGTAGTAATAATAGTAATAGTAGTAGTAATAGTAATATTAATATTAGTAGTAATAGTAATAGTAGTAGTAATAGTAGTAATAGTAGTAGTAATAGTAATAGTTGTAGTAGTAATAGTAGTAGTAGTAATAGTAGTAGTAATAGTAGTAATAGTAATAATAGTAATAGTAGTAATGGTAATAGTAATAATAGTAATAGTAATAGTAATAATAGTAATAGTAATAATAGTAATAATAGTAATATTAGTAGTAATAGTAATAGTAGTAGTAATAGTAGTAGTAGTAAAAGTAGTAGTAGTAGTAGTAGTAGTAGTAGTAGTAGTAGTAGTAGTAGTAGTAGTAGTAGTAGTAGAAGAAAGTAGTAGTAGTGGTAGAAGAAAGTAGTAGTAGTAGTAGAAGAAAGTAGTAGTAGTAGTAGAAGAAAGTAGTAGTATTAGTGGAAGAAAGTAGTAGTAGAAGAAAGTAGTAGTAATGGTAGTAGTAGTAATATTAGTAGCTCTATTTGAAAGAAAAAAAAAATACATATATACGATATGGTAACATAAATATTAATGGTGTCATTAGAAATATTAACAGTAATAGTAATCACATTGCAAATAGTAGTGTTAGTAATATCAACAATCTTATGAATCCAAATAAGCGTTAGTTCATGTTTTCAGCTGTATTTTTGAAGATTGGATGATTATCAAGGAATAGAGCAAGTGACTGGTCATTGGTTATGGTGTGCTTAATTGTGGAGTTTTTAAGTTTCACTATTATCCTACCATCAGAAGTGTGACATTGTTGGAAAAGGTGTTTGTGTTGTGTCCTGATTCTACGAATTACAGTATATATCTCACGACGTTTAGGGGTCAGTGATTCATTAATATACAGTTCTGGTTTTACGGTTATACATGCGTGTACTAGTTCTGATTTTTTGATGTGGTTTTGTAGTTTCACTATTATTGGTCTTGTTTTCCCTTGAGTTTTACGGCCAATGCGATGTGCAACATTAATATCTGCATGTGTCATGTTAACATGGAGGTGGTGTTTGATGGTGTTCACTATGAGGTCACAGGGGTTTTCATTGGTTAATTCATCAGGTAATGAGAGGCCACTAATTATCACTGTGTCTCTACGTTCGTACTGATCCACGTCATCTATTGTTGTTTCTAAATTGATTATTTTATTTTCTAGTTCATTAATTTTAGTTTGCATATGGTCAATTTGTCTGTTATTGGCAGTGATTAAGTTGTCGACCTTGGAGAAATATGTGTCAAATTGTGTTTGAATAACTTTGCCTATGATTGTCACAAGTGTCTGCATATCACCTGGTAGATTGGTGTTGGATAATTCCTGGTTGATTATTTCTGTTACGTCAGGCACTGAGGTGGTGGTGGTGGTGGTGGTCGTTAAGGTGTTAGGTCTACCGGTCCCGCCAATGGTTGTTAATACATTTGCTTCTTGTGATAAGGCGCCTTCTTCACTAATAGAAGCTTCCTCAGGCTTCTTATTCCTCCTCCCGGGAGCCATCACTGCTGTAATAATATTATAGCGCAGAAAATAGGGCACTGGGACAAATGAGGAAATGGTTGTTTGGAGTGTAGAAAATGAAGATGGCGCTGAGGTGGCGGGTGTACGGTGGGTATGTTGTTAGGCCAGAATGTTATCACATTTCAATTAATTTCAACACATTATGGTGCTTATCTGGTTTAGATTAAGGTTGAAACATACCTCTAGCAGCCAGCAAGAATACTGGCTGCTCAAACAAGTGATCACAGGGACAAATGAAGGAAATGTAGGAGCTCTGTGAAGCACGTCTTCACTCCACCGCTGCCCAACACACTCTCCCTATATCAAGTTCCTTAGTGCCAAATAGGAGACATCAGGGGCAGAAGTCAGTATTGAGGATGGTAATAAAAAGCAAGTACCTGATAATGGACACTGGTTACTCAAATTGGACAAGTATCTTTCACCTGGGCTGTACCACCCACGGTATAATAACTATAGAGAGGTATACGCATGGGAGCCTTAAAATCATTGCCCGAGAGGGAAGTCTTCTAAAACGCTCAAAACATAGATGGGTTGTGACGTCACGTAGTAAAGCTACTATCTCTGTGCTCGGTAGTCTCTCTGCCCAATAAATGATAAATAAGTAATTATAAGACATCCTTCTCGCCATTAGTAGGTAGGAGTTGAAGATATATAGTGACTTATTATTTAAGTTTGGCATTTCATACCGACACATTGAATTCGTAAGGAAATATTAGGGACAATGTCAGCAGATAGATGTGGGTCACGGACAGTGGTAGTGGATTCGTCAACCTTATTAAGGCCTCCATAGACTATCATTCATGCCTGCGCAAACTAGGTGACTGTGCAATCATTTAAATTTGCCACACACGTGTGATTGACCAAAGAGCTTGTTAGATATGGTTCAGTCATTTGCGCAAACCATCAATCACACTCACACACGACGTTTATGCCAGCACAACCACCCAGTTTGTACAGGCATGATTGATAGTCTATGGAGGCCTTTATGGTAATACAGTAATTAATGTTGTTATACTGCTATCAGCCCAGGGTTCTGCTGGAATGGGCTGCAAAGAAGTCTGCAAAGCTTAACAATTCATTACCATTATTTTTCCTGTTGATCTCATAAATTTGGGTAGGTACATAGTATTTCCTCTTCTAGATTTTTACATCAAAATCTAAAATTAATAATGATCTCCCTAACTAACTTCTACTTCACACTGACACCCTTTTGGGTATAGGCTAGGCTACTATATATCATCTCCCATCCTATGCTAGTGAGCAAACCACCTCTAAGTATTTCTTTTAATAAAAAATCCTGTAGCCTTCTCCACCCAAGTTATTATGGCATTTCATGTTTTCTCTCTAATCCATATTATAAGAAAGAGCATATTTTCTTTTCAAACCGTTTATAAAAGTATTGGAAAAGGATGTAACAAAGGCTGAAATTACATTTTATTCTCATAATACAGCAGTCATATATATATATATATATACTGTATTACAAAATTATATATATAATAACTTATTTGGACGTAATATAGTTAATATCAAGTACTCAAGGTGTAAAATAAAGTATCACAAAATTATATACTAACTTCTTTGGACACAGAGTTGTACGGTACTAAAGTTACACTTGACTTCTCTATATTAGTATTACAAAAATATATATTATAACTTCTTTGGACACAGAGTTGTATTAAAGTTACAATTGACTACAAGGTATAAAATACTGTATAGTATTACAAAATTCAATATTAACTTTTTTGGACACATAATGAGCTTTACTAAAGTTACAATTGACTACTCAAGGTATAAAATATAGGATTACAAAATTATATATATTATGTTCTTTTCACACTCAGAGTTGCACTAAACTTACAATCGACTATGCGAGGTATAGAATATCACATGTTGTGTAAATTAAAGAGCTTACCCTATGCTTACCTGTTGTATCACAACACCCTTCAAACCATACAGAACAGAGCCCTAAAGACTATCACAGGCTGCACAGCTACCACACCTACAGACCACCTACACTAAGAAACCAAAGTCCTCAAAATCAAGGATCATCTTGACATGAGAGGCACACAAACACTTGCTGCAGCCTCCACAAACCCACACCATCCACTACACTACATGGTAAAACACACATACATGCCAAGGAACATCAAAACAACACCCAGTACACGATACCATACACAAATACTATCATCTCTTACACCCTGCCCACCCCAAACCAATCTCCAAAAACATATCCATACTCAAATCACTCATCAGTCCATCCAAACACTCAAAAACAACACCCAGCTGCATGCACCACCTCCTGACATTTCTGGGGAATTTATGATATTTCAGATTGCTGGTTTTGGCAGGTGTGCAGCCATATACTGCACATATTCTTGGTTTCCCCATAAGGCACAAATGAGTCAATATATAAATAAATTAAGGCAAAAACGGGTCAAAAACGCAGAGCTATCACATCTACCACACCAGTACAACCGAGGATGTTTACTTGACTACGTGACGTCACAACAGGGTCTGAGAAAGCCCGCGGTTCCAATAATATCCGCCACGCGCATACCTCTCTAGTCATTATACCGTGGTACCACCCATTCATGTGTCCAACTGTACGGTGAGGTCAGGTAATCTGTTGATATGATTGGCTATGGGCATAGCCACCCTTTGTAGTCTGTGTGTATATATATTCCGACTTGACACCCTTGTATTCATTCTGTCTGAAGATGTAATATACGAAAGTACTTACTGTTTCTGTTTCCTTTTTCCTGTGGATATATATATATAAGTACAGTCGGCGGCAGAAGTCCTGTCGCCTCACCTGCTTCACCGAGACGCAAAGTGTTCATGGACTCGAGAAATACACATGTTTTCTACACCTAATAATCTCGAGGCGATGAACATTGCGTGCCTCGGTGAAGCAAGTGAGGCGACAGGACTTTTGCCTCCGACTGTACATTATTGGCTTTGATGCTCCTGCAGACTAACTTTGAATTACAGTATTAACTTATCTAACATTTCCTTTGTGTTTGCCCTCCCTCTTCTATACCACTCTCTCCTTCGTTTCATAGGGTCTTCCAAGCCGTATTAATTAAACCTCTCTGTCTTTTGTTACTATACCTTTCACTTGGGTTTTGGTTCATCAGGATTACAAGTGACTTAATTAAAAAACAGTTATCAGTTGTCTAAAACCGTTGTTTATCTGCTGTACTGTCTCATAATTTCAAGAATGTTGAGTGTAATGTTATTAGTGACGCATGAATTGAATATTACTACTTAATATGACCATATTGGTGTCAGATGATTGACCATGCGAGGTAAGTGACTGAAGGAACATGGACCAGAAAGCTGCTGCATCGCTGGAGGCTGCAACGCCAAAAGATGGAGTGGGTAATGGTACCAGGACACCTCTTCAAGAAGCAGCTGCAGGAAGTCAAGAGAAGGTTGTGGCTGCATTACTGGAGGCAGGGGCACAGGTCGAAGCTGTTAGTTCTGATGATGAAGGTAACACCACTGTTACTAAAGGAGGTGTCATTATGTTTTGTCACATAGACCTTTACCAATTGTCATGGATCACCAAAACAATATCTTCTTGGTTTGGTAATTACTTTAAAGAGATACTTAATTTTTTTCCTCACTCAGTATATACAGTAAATACCATTGAGCTTAGCTATGTTATTTTGGACAGATAATAATGAAATCGAGGTCAAACAGACATGACAGACAATAGTTAATCTAACGGAATTCATTTAACTATACACCTCTGCCCTACTACATTAAAAAAATAGTTATTTTCATCTAAAACTGTACAATACCAAGTTGTTGATAGTTTTTATATAGTGACAGTGGCCCAATGAACAGGTATGCGGGCTCTTCATCTGGCGTGTTGCACTGGGGGTGACAGGATAGTGCAGCAGCTGTTGCAGGCAGGAGCAGACATTCACGCTAGGGATGGAACAGGTAATATCATCATTTGATTGACTCCATTTTATTAATTTAATCAGTCAATAGTCTTTGGCAATATGTATTAGTTTTTAATCTATACTGTAAATGGCAAACCGTCTCTGTCTGCTTATAACTCGAAAACGGTTACACCTACATCGCAAACCCATATATATTCTGAATCACCATCACCAGGCGGAGGTTTTGGTATGACGTGACTCGACGTAAAAATTACGTCATCTACTATAAATCAGTTAAAAAAAACGGTTACACTCCCAAAACTATATATTCTGAATCAGCACCACCGGCAAAGGTTTTTATGACGTAACATGATGTAACTTGACGTAAAAATTACGTTAAAATGTCAAATATTCTATTTATCTGTTAAAACCATGAAGAAGAGTTCGAACGGAAATTTTCTGTTCGAGCTGCTAAACTCGCACGCCAAATATACAGCTCTCCGTTCTAGCTGAAGAAGGCAAAAAGGCTATTTGGAAATTCAGTCAGTCTCGGGCCTTCTAGCTGAAAAAACATATGTACAGTCGGCGGCAAATGTCCTGTCGCCTCACTCCTGGCCTCTTGAAGGATAACATAAAGGCTAATCATCACACAATACATTCACCAATACAGAATTACGCTATCCAGGGGAAAATTAATAACCTCTTCTATATTTTAGTTTACAAGCCTGTGAAGCTTATATTTCCATACTTACTTTATGACTTGGCATATTTGGCGACAGGACATTTGCCGCCGACTGTACTATATCGTCTTTGTGTACAGCCATGGCTGATAGTGCTGGACCAGGGTCCAAGGAGTGTTGGAGAGCAACTGAACAGAGTTCGAAAAAGTGAGTCTTCTAAACCTCTCTCAACGTTGAGAATGGTTTGAAAAATTCAATTGTTTGAGCTCTGTTCAATTGCTCTCCAACACTCCTTGGACCCTGGTCCAACACTATCAGCCATAGCTGTACGTATGGCAACTGGCAAGCGGCCTGAGATCGCGGAATATTTTTAACTAACGCAACAAGACTGAAATGCTTTCACATATCATAAAGTTAATATTGACTATTTCTAAACTCCAGTTTCCCGGGCAACGCCGGGTACCTCCGCTAGTAATCAATAATTTTAAGTGAGTTTGTACTTCAGTTGTGACTTACAGTTTCCACCAATTCAACGTTCATCACTCCAGCGTTGTCAGTGTCTCTACCCCACAAGGTGTGAAACGCCAGTTTCGACTTTGGTATCCGATATACATAACAGTACGTGTAAGGGGTAAGGATATGGGAGTGGTTCGTTGGTCTAAGGAGGTAGGGTCGGATGAGATTGTAGAGGTGGAAGGGTAGTGTAAGCAGCAAGGGTGTCCTTCTTATACACCAAACGTATAAATCTATTGCATGACGAACATGACAATATTTTATCACGACATTGTGGAGGTGCACTAATGCGACAACAGCTATACGTAATGGTCGGTTAGTCTGGCAGCAGCCACAGTTCACATAAATATGTGGACTGTGGCAGCAGCTAGCCTCGGCCAAGTGCCGTCTTTTTTAATGTTCAGTATATGCCAGTGATAAGCAACACTTTATGGATTTATCATTTTATGTTCTACATCATAACGTTAGTGACAGTTACTGGATATCAGAATAATATTATCTCGAGTATGGAACTGAACACTTCAATGACGTCATTGTGTTCTAAAACATGCTAAGGCAACATCAGGCCTCATAATTTACCACAGGCTCGTCCATCCAAGTTAATCATTGTAATATGCATATTATTCTGAAAAACGGGCATTACTTTTTTGTCAATAATAACCAAGGGAAATGTAGTATCCAACCAAGGGTAATATATTGTAATGGCGCCATATGCACTACTCCTGTATCCCTGGTCTATTATTAGCCGGCCAGGTAGGGGATCCAGTCCCTCCGGCCCAGCTTATCCCCACGCTAAGGAGGCCAGCATCCAGCCTCCTGCTCTCTCCAGAGATGAGTCACATGGGTGCAGCACACCAGGTGGATGCGCTAGGTCACGTGACAACGCCACATACGTGAATCTAAACCGAGAGGATAAAAAGGGGAAGCTGAGGCTTCTGGGCTACACTTCCTGCGAGCTACTGAAGCAGAAGGACCAGCTACTCCCGCCGTCATCTCACGCCTGCAGTACACGTGTTCCTACTCTGACCACACGTCATACCTCTGCTCTACACTACTACACAAGCGACACTGCAACTACCGACTCTCCACGACGCTACACGGCAGGCTGACCTTCCTTATACTTATACATACTGCTTACTTGTATATTACCAATAAACTGTACTGTGTATACTGGAGTCTGTTCACTCGGGTAGATTCATAAGGAGCTTCCTTACTGTTTCATTATTATATTTTAATCATTACATAATGAACCATCACAAACTTCAGTTTTCACATTACTGTGTGGGCACAATGATTTAACGAAGATGGCAACACGAATTATATGTTCAGGGTGTTGAGT
Source organism: Petrolisthes cinctipes (assembly GCA_033782935.1). NCBI lineage: Eukaryota > Metazoa > Arthropoda > Malacostraca > Decapoda > Porcellanidae > Petrolisthes > Petrolisthes cinctipes. Next base: position 1,232,517 of record JAWQEG010000685.1, read on the forward strand.
GCTTCGATACATCATAGGATATCAATCTTTTTCTCGTGAAGTACCCCTAAGAGTTATATGACCATCCTCCCGTACCTCTATTAATAAAGTCTTATATACATATATTAAGTAATTCAATAAATAGTGATACTGGAAGGGATATTATCAAATAACTCTTATCATAAAATAATTTACATCACAAACAATTTACAATATGCAGGAGTGAAACTGTAGTTGCATTAATACCAAGTAGTATTGAATCAGTGTGAAGGCTGTGCCTGATTGGTACTCGATATTTTGTTTTCACACAGGTACTGTACAATTGGCTCCGTTTCCCCATTTCCCAGTTAGCGTTGCCATAGTTGAGCCACCCAGAAATCTGAATCTCGAACCACGTATGATCATGATGCGAAACTCTCACCACCGAGTGAGATGGGAAGAGGGGCTGGATTGGAGAGGAAAGATTCAACAACTTTATCGAGTAGTACTATAAGAAGATAAAATTATGACAGTAAGCACCTGAAGCTACTAACCACTCGGCCACCTCCACTGGGGAAGTGGGAGTAATCATTATGATAACATCCATTACCCTTGAAGGTCTTGTCTGTACACCTTTCATCAATCTCGCTCCAACCATGGTGGTGGGCAGACGTTCTCCTGGCGTTCTGCTTTACGTTGTTGTCTCTAAGTTATTGTTTCTGCATTGATGTTTGTGTGTTGTTGTTTCTGCATTGTTATTGTGTGTTGTTCGTTTGTTTTCTTTTAATCGAGTTTTTTTCTGTTGTGGTTCCACACGCACGCGTGTGTGTGTGTGTTGTTTTGTTTGTTTTTCTGGCTGACTGCTCCTGAGGTGGTCATTGTTTGTTCAGTTGTTTGCTGCTTCACATCAAGGCCTTGAGCTCGGGGTAGAATGCAGCTTCTAGTTTGGAGGAAGACGAGTTGAATGTAGAAGACCACTGGCTTAAGTTGCCCTCGCACAACCCTTCCAACCTGTCCTTGGTCACTCTGCAGTATGGGTTGCAGCCGTCCACTTCTACAAAGCGATCTGTAGACGCCTCTTCTGAGTTAGTAGCCTCTAAAAATGTGGACTGTTCACCTCTGGCTGAGAAGACTGAGAAGTGTGCTTCAGCTATACATGACATGCCTTCTCTACCTCACCCTGGTGTTTCTCGTCCTGCCCACTCCTGGTCCTCATCTGACCTTCCTGCTTTTGCCCCTAGAGACACATATGTCAAGCTCTACTTCACTGGGAACCCATCCACAGACACAAAGCTGCGGTGGTTGTCTGCTATCGACACAGCTTTCCAACTGCGGAGTGAGCTGGCTAAGGTCAAGATGGCTGCCGTCACCTCCCAGTTTGTCTATTTTTCCAGAAAACGTCAGGACATCATTGGCAGAGTCAAGGCTGGTGAATATTTATCTCTGCCTCTCATTCCTCAGGACTCACTGGAGAGGCCTCGTAACTTCCCCAGCTACATCCTCACCCATTTTCCTGTTGATGTTGACCTGGGTCTTGCCGAGGAACTCCGTGGTGTTTACTCTGCCCATGGTTTTATCCAGGATGGTTCCTTCACTAACAGTACAGTATTGTTGTTGTATGGAGTCTTCCTGACGTACCTTCACATGAGAATTCTTTCGATTCCTCTGCTGTCTTCCACCGTGTGGAGTGTGGAAACTTCATAATGACCAGCCTTGGTGCTACATGTGTTGGGGAGTTGGACACATATACCGGTACTGTTTAGCCTTGCCGAAGTGTGCTTGGTGTGCTGCTGACCATGACTCCAGGTCATGTCCTGCCAGGAGTGAACTATCGTGTCCTGCTGCCTCCACCTCTGTGCCTCCATCTCCTGAGGATGCATCTCGATGGAAATATCCACGATGCCTTCAGCCGGGGATTAATGTGTGGCATGGATGTGCTTGATGCTAGGCCCAAACACGTGCCTCTACTGCCACGCCACTTCCACTGCCACCACCACCATCACTTCCAAGTCTGCTTCTCCCACTAATACTGCCTCGCCTCTGGATCTGGCCCTCCGCAAGTCTGTTGCTTCCCTCATGGCACGATGTACGGCCCTCGAAAACGGCTTCTCCGCCCTTGAAGCCAGGATTGAAGGACAGGTTGCAGCTCAGGCCACAACTGACTCCAAACTTTCCACCTTGGTTTAGGTTCAGCAAGCCATCATCTAAACTGTCACCACCCTCGACGTAAAGATGGATACTCTTGCCTCTCGTCTTGAGAAGCTTTGTGAGTCGGTCCCTTTTCTTGGTCCATCTTCTTCTCCAGGTCGCTCGTATGCTCCAATTCCCCGAACTCCTACGGTCCTACCTCCAAACACAGGGTTTGCTATTGATTCCCAGCTAAATGTCATATACTGGAACGTCTGTGGTATCACCAGTTATCCTAGGCTCATTCAACTCAAGGCCTATGTTTTTCGTCCTCGCACCTGTCTCGCCACCACGGCCACGCCTCGACCTCGCGCCCGCTTCGCCACCACAACCAGGCCTCGGCCTCGCTCCTGCCTCACCACTACCAGCAGCGCCACCCACGCACCCCACTACACCAACCGAGCTACCGGACGTGAAGGAACCAGCCCCACCCCCGGACGGGTTCATTACCAAGTCTGGTAGGACCGTTCATCGCCCTGCCAAAATCTTATCCCTGTTACACAACGCAGACACTCATCCACACCACACGAACTAGCACACACACATCCCCTATTACTAACACACACCTTGAACCACCCTCCCATCCAACACTTACCCTATTCACGTACACTTATGTATAACACACCATCTCTCTATTTTCTTATTACATGTTAATTTTTTTGTATATATATATATATATATATATATATATATATATATATATATATATATATATATATATATATATATATATATATATATATATATATATATATATATATATATATATATATATATATATTGTTACATGTCGCTGTCGCCGCCGCTGTTCGCTGTCGCTGTCGCATAAGGAAAACATACCGGAAATGTAAAAGTTATGTGAGGGCTGGTCATCTTGGCATTTGGAAAACACACAGGCGTACCGTTATCCCTTTTGGTATGGAAAACACTCCGGCCAACTTGTGGGGAATCCCAAGCACAACTGGTAAAAGGCATGTCTGCACCTTTTCTATGTCACCTTTTCTATGTCATCTTTCTATGTCACTTATTCTATTTCCCCTCGAGATTGTAAAAGGGCCGAAATTTCTCATGGGAAATTTCTTTCTTTTAGAGGGGAGGTGTTACATGATTGTATGATTATATTCTAGTTTAGCTTTCCAGGTTAGCTATAAAGCTTTATATGTAATGTATAACCTGAGGAAAGTTTTATGATTTATTATTTGTTAATTATGTAACCCTCAAAGTAATAAAAGAGAGAGATTAATTGACTTGCCATTAACCCCAAGTGAATACAACATCTTCACTAACATCTTGACTACCCCTGTTTTAGAGTGATGTTACATTACGACGTAACAATATATATATATATATATATATATATATATATATATATATATATATATATATATATATATATATATATATATATATATATATATATATATATATATATATATATATATATATATATATATATATATATATATATTAGCTCTATGGCTTTTAGAGAGAGAATTTAATGAGGTGAGAGTGAGAGCTTGTGCTACCTGACCTGCAGATTGAGGCTGTTACTACCGCAGCAGCCAGATAGCTTCCCTGGCCCGTGACAAATAGTATGCCTAGTACAATTATCTATGTATGAACGTAATTAGCATGACACCACTCTAGTTTGATCACCTTGCTCCATCAATATTATTTATTTATGGGAGGGCTTAAGGGACCGTGTGTTGTTGTCAGAAAATTGGAGGTAAATGAGTCCTTCAAATATTGCCACGAAACACAACTCTTGTTTCGTGGCATGGTCAGGAGGATTCATAAGCCTCCAATTATAATACACGATCACAGGGTCCTTAAGGGAATTTAGTCAAAATTAGTTTCTCTCTTTTGACTACTAACTTGACTGAATGTTAACCGAGTTCCTGATTGTTGACTGGTACGTAAATATAACTGATTTACTCATTATTAATTATTGAGTGTATTACATTTATCATTAACGACCCACTGATACAAAGTGATTTATCCATAATTGGACACATAATACAACAATAGACCTATTTTTACTTTGTAAATAAACCAGTGCCATCCCTGTGTCTCTTATGCAGGCTGGACTGCACTTCATGTGGCCTGTAAGCAAGGCCAGGCAGAGGTGGTACAAGTCCTGGTGGCAGCTGGAGCCGACATCGAGGCCATAGCATTGGGTGGATGGCAGGCAGTACATCGAGCAGCACTCTGGGGGCACTCTCAGGTTATCCACGCACTACTTGACGGAGGGGCAGACATAGAAGCTAAAGGGGTAGATGGTAAGTGACTTAATTATTAATTGTTTTCAATCTAGAAGTAGTAGATGACATTGGTATTATTTCATGCCATTTGCTATAAGCATCCACTATGCTTAAGAAGTTATTATTTAAGAATGGTCCTGCATAGTCTACGTGTAACCTTTGCCACGCATGTTGTGGATATTCCCATGGGTGCATCCGAGCTGGTTTCGGTTCATTCTGATGCATGGTACAAGACATACAGTTTCTGACATAACTCTCAATATCTTTGTCCATGCTATGCCATCACATAAAGTTTCTTGCTACTGCTTTAGATCTAACTATTCCTTGATGATCAGAATGAATTTCTCTTAAGAGTGTTTCCTTGAGACTACATGGAATAACTACTCTACCACCTCTCGTGATGCAACCCTGGTCCAGAAAAAATGCTTGGTGACCCCATTGGGGGTCGCGACCCCAGGGTTGGGAAAGGGGGCCCTAGACAAAACGGGATCCTTTTTATTAGCAATAGCCACCTCCCTCGCTGTGACTGGAACATTGTATGTATCAATTAGCAAGACATTTAACTCATGATCATTAGGTGTAGCATCTAGAGGTAGACAGGACAATGCAGCGGCATTACCTATTTTACTGGGAGGACAATATTCAAGGTCGTATGAATAAGCTGATAAAATGACTGCCCACCTTTGTAACCTTGCTGCAACTTATGTAGGTAATCCTGCTTTGGGGCCTAAGATAGCAAGTAAGGGCTTATGGTCAGTGACTATGGCAAACCCAGGGTCCGATTTTCTGGACCCTGGGCAAACCTATGCTTGGCATACAAGTACAGATGGTATTTTTTTTACTCCATAGACTATTGCTAAACCTTCCTTCTCTATCTGTGAATAATTCTTCTCCGCCTGGTTTAGTGAGCGTGAGGCAAAAGCTATAGGTCTTTCAGTACCATCGGACATTACATGGGCTATCACTGCACCTATACCATGAGAAGAGGCATCACAATCTAAGTTTTACTGGCATGATTGGGTTGTAATAAGTTAGAAATCTGGGAGACAAAATTTCCTCTTTTATATTAGCAACTGACCCTTGGCACTCGTCTGTTCAATCCCATTTAGCATCTTTCTTCAAGAGAGCATATAAAGGTTGAGCTATTGTAGCTAGATTCTGGATAAATCTGTTACAAAAGGTGACTAACACCATGAAAGATTTTAACTCATCGACATTTACTGGTACCTTGGCATTCTTTATTGCAGCAATTTTGTCTTGGGTCTTATGGATACCCTTTCCATCTACTCTAAAACCCAAATACTCCACTGAATTTACTGCAAATCGAGATTTGTCCTTACGGATTCTCAGTCCGTTCTCTTGAATAACTTGGAGTACTGACTTTAGTCTTCCAGCAATGAGAATATCATCCACAAAGCAAACAATCCCTAGTATACCTGTAAATAATTTATCTATAACTTGTTGCCACAATGCGGGACTGCTGGCTACCCCATATGGTAGTCTTGTAGGTTTGAACAATCCTAGATGGGTACTGAGGGTACACAAGTGTTGAGATTCATCATCCATAACTAATTGTTGAAATGCACTCTTTAAGTCAATTATTGAAAATACCTTACACCCACCCAACCTAGCAAACCTATCCTCAGGCTTGGGAAGAGGGTATTGAGCAACTTGCAGTTGGCGGTTCAAAGTTACCTTGTAATCACCACAGAGCCTAATGTTACCCTTTACTACGGGTACTAGGGGAGTTCCCCAATCTGAATAAGTGACCTTTCCTTGAGACCCATTTTCTACTAATCTCAGCAGCTCCTGTTCTACTTGAGACTTCAAGGCAAAATGTATGGATCTGGGTGCACAGAATTTTGGTTGAGCATTAGGTTTCAGCTGTACGGTTGCAGTTTAATTTTTAACTATACCTAACTCCTCCCGAAACACCTGTTCATGTTGCATTAATAACTGGGATAAACTTTCTCCTGGAACCTTAGAATCAACTTTCATGACCTCTTTCCAGTCAAGAGAAATAATTCTTAACCAGTCCAATCCAAAGAGACATTGTTTACCTCCAGCTACGACTGTGAGGGGAAGTGCCTTGTAGGTCTTATTATTATACTCAACCTCCACTTGTGTTGAACCAACTACTTTGATTACTTGATTATTATAGTCTTTTAGGAGTTTTGGTGTTGGTAAGAGTTTTACATTAAGTAGGGTCTCCACCACTTCCTCAGACACCACCGAGACATCAGAAACCGTGTCTAATTGCATGCTAACAGGCTTACTATTAAGAAGTACATCTAACATGATCCTCTGTTTCCTTAATGTTACTGAATTAATCCTGAAGACAAAGTCTGTGGTATCACTAAGTGTTGTAATGTCTGCAGAGGCTTGCGTATGTGAAGCGTCTTGCTTTGTCACCTCACTTGCATGGTACACTTTTCCTTGTGACCTACAAAACTGCCTAATATGACTTAATTTACCACATGCAGAACACTTTCTGTTATTTGCAGAACATTAGTCTAATTGGGTATAATTATGGCCTGGTTTGCCACACCTGGTACAGTTTTTTCCTCCTAAAATCTGAGATTTATTGTAACTATTATTATCTTCCATACTCTGAGGTTTACTGTGGCTATTTTTACCTGACCCACCCTTGAAGTATTTATTTTCCTCTCTAGGTTTCTGGATGGGCTTACCATGCTTATACCCTTGTTTTACCAGATTTACTTTAGGAGCTGTAGGAGTGGTGTGTGAGTTTCTGCTAGTACCTTCAATCACATTGGCTTGCTGGTCTGTCGCCTCTATAGACCTAGCTACTTGTAGAAGTTTTTCCAGAGTCAGATCCTGCTCCTGAAGTAATCTACGCCTCAAGTTAATTAAAGGAATAACACTTTTCAATGAATTGATCCAGTATTGCATCCTCAACATCATGAAAGTCACAAGACTCAGCTAGCTTCCTAAGTCTAGTTACAAAGCTGTCTGAGCTCTCTCTAGCTTCCTGACTTATTTGTCTGAACAATACTCGTTCATAACGTTTGTTCGTTTTAGGCAAAAAATGGGCTTTGAGAGCATCAGCAGTATGTTTAAAATCATCACAAGTAGCTGTGAAAGTACTAAACACTTCCTGCACCTCTGGTCCAGGTACATGTAACAGAAGAGCCTTCTTTTGAGCATCTTGATTCACACCTGTGGCTGCTATATAGTACTCAAAACTACTATACCATCTCTTCCACCGTGTTGCTACTGACGACGGGTCCTCGGAGATGGAGAAAGCTGGTGGTAGGCTGATGTCCAATGGCATCCTGGTGCTGCTGCTGTGGGCTGGTCTAGTATTCCATTATTATGTCTCGTGGGTGGTCCGCCCTGGCACCTACGAAGCACGGTCCTACGTGGGGCCCACACCGTCGTCGCCAATGTTGTGTTTGGGGGTCATTTGACTCACCTGCAAGACACAATCAAGTGTAATATATGTTGGATTACTCTCTGAGTAAGAGACGCTATATATCCCAGACTTGTCGCCATTTGTCGTCCAGTAGGCGTATAATAAACAGTTCACAGGTCACACGTTTATTCCAACACATGATACCAAATAACGGTCTTATCTGTAGGATTGGCTTGTGGAAAAATATCTATTCCAAGCAAACATGATCCTATCCAAAGCAGTAATGAACATACGGGCAAGCATATTGGTAACTGATTGGATGGAAAAACTCCAACTGAAAGGAAAATGTAATTAAAGAATCCTAGTTTTACAGACCTTTCAGGGCTGTTTATTCCATTTTTTTTTTTTTTTTTTTTTTGGGGGGGGGGGGGGGAGAGGGGAGAATTGCCCGAGGGGTCGGTTCTTATGAGCGATGGATGCTTGCTACTATATTTAAAGAATAATCCAAGGAATGACAGCGTTTAATGACAAGTGGGAAAATGAATTCTCTATAAATATGGTCATTAAGTGACTACTGTCTTTGCTACTACATTTTCGTTGTTGAGTAAAGTCAGTCGCACCTTGCTCAAGAATAAAATATTCGGGGTACATGCCCGTGAGCCAGCAGTCCACTCGTCTGTTGCCTTCGAAGAAACAGATCTCACTATCACCCCGACTCCCATTTGGGAGTCCGAGCATCTGTGTGGCTTCGGTCAACCAGACTCGGGACTGCTCGGCCAGACAGTCTGGGGAACTACAACACAACAACAACAGACCTATGAAAATAGCACTTATAAAATGCAAACCAATCAACAGTCTATATTAATTGGAAGGCGGGTAACAGGCATCAGTATTAAACACTCTGGTCACATAGAAAAAACAAATTAAAATAAATGAGGGGCTACCGAAGCACATTCCAGGGAAATGGGATCAGAGCTTATTGGACCAGGGAGTCCTGGGGGCCTCTGGCCACCAGGGGGATTGGGGAGAAGATCTTTGATCCCACAGCCAGTGCTGTGGGCCCAAGTCCACATTACCACAAGAGCTACAAGTGGGGCCGCACCTTTCATGAGACTAGCCCTGAAGGGACCATAAGGGGGAGGGAGTTTAGACTGCTGCATGCAAAGGGATAATGCACCCCCGTGTGCTGGCGGTCCACACAACAGTGTGGGGGGGGGGGTAATAGAGCCTCCGGTTGCAGTACACCTCACTTGGGTTTTTAATTCATGTGGGCAGATCTAGTCAAATCCACTAGAAGGTGACCAGATCCTACAATGATCTTTATTCTAGCCCTGTGGGGGATGGCTAATATTCACAGAGAATAAAGTCAGCCCCCTGGGCAGTGTGTGTGTGGTATATGTGTGTTGTGTATGGTGAGGTGTGGTGTGTAGCGATGTTCTGCGTTCCAATTGGTGAGAAGGTGACAGTTGACTTGGTGGGCACTATTTTAAGTCTGTTTGTGGTGAACCAGGCATTGAGTGTGATGAGGGAGAGTTGGAGGATGTGAATGGCTGTGTCTGCATTTCTGTGTGTACATGCGAGTGTTATGTCGTCAGCGTAGCCAAGTAGAGGATATCCTGTTCGAGGTGGTATTGTACGTCTTACATTGGCGAGAACGTAGGTGGTGAGTTTCCCTGCAGTAAAAGCAGTAACTCTCTGACTGACACTCAAAAGTAGGTTGTGAGTCAAGGGCAGAATAATTACCATGCTGGGAATAGTTGTAGAGTTCCTCCTTCCATGACCAATATCATAACAGTAAAAACACTGTAAAGGACTCTCCAAAAATGGTTTCACCTCTATAAAGGTGGGGTTGATATTAATACGATCTGGGATATACGAGCCATAGAAAGTGAAGATGATCATCTTGCTACTCCCCATCATCTTTGTTACCCATTGGACATTATCAGGGCACATAATTATCAAGAATGTCTTCTTCTGAGAATTCATACATATTCTCATTGTATAGGGGCGATGATGTTTGATGGATTCAAACATGCCATCAGAAAGGCAAAGGAGATTAAACACTCTACCATATTTTTTTATGTGGAGCATAGGTAGCAATCCAATTTTTTTTTTTCCAGATACATAAAAGCGTGGATAAGGTTACCACGCCCCTCCCTGTTGTAAACCCAAAACCAAAAAGGTGTAGGAATGTGGCAAAAAAACTGCGGGCAGACACTGTTACCAATATTGGGGGTGGGTTGCGGACACAAGTGGTAAATAGCTGCAAGAGACTGTTTACACTGGTAAAAAGCGAGAGAATTTCACTGGGTTGCCCGTGCCCACTGTCTTTTTGCCTCTCGTGTGGATGGGGCTTTAGGGACAAGCTCTACAGAGTCATTGTCACTGTCAACTACATTTATTGACAAAATCAGAACGCCTGACCTGCAGGGTTTTCTTGCATCTGTATTCCGTAGCAGTTGCATTGGGAGAACACACCCTTCTTCTGGGAAGCATCACTACCACAACCTGAGAGTGACGTCTCAAGGGCCTGTCAACCATTGCTTGAGGATGAGTATGAGGTTTAATTATATCCATAGAACATTAGTTAATGTGGGAAGGTCCCCAGGAGCCAAGAGTTACCACCTACCGGGCAGACTAGGGAACCAAGCGCTGGTCTCCGTGGGCGGGGTACCTCGTCCCCCACGGGGCCACTCGTTTTAAAAAGCAGCCCACGACGGTGCTGAGACCCCCTACCCCAACATCTAGATCAGACACCCAAACATTCAACACAGGATGGCCCCTAGAGGGCGGTCCCTCTGGCAGGCAGCACCGTTATCTCGTACTGGTAGCCTATTACATGGGAACAATTTTGTTTGGTCCCTCACTGGAAACCTTTCTTGCATGGAAGCCACATAACAGGGCAGAGCAGGGGCATCTATTCTAGCTCGCCAGGTCTCAGGGACACGCACGCCCCCCTAACCTCGACAAGGTATAGTTAGTTCCCTCTAGGGGGGCCAATAGGAGAGAATGACCAGCTTTCCCCAGAGAGGTGACTGTCTCAAGAAGAAAATTAAATGTGGGGACATGCTGGCCATCAGGTGCTCACAGCTGTCAACAAGGGTGAGATGCAGGATTCTGGTAAGGTTGAGCACGGCACAGGAAATCTCATCCTCAATTCTGACACTGTACTGGACCATAACATCATGAGACTCATCAATAATTCTGACATAATGATCAGCTTAACCATTTGTCTGAGAAAAGCCTGCAAGTTGTATGAGAACGCCTTCCTCCACCATCTTTTCATCTCAGTGCTCAACACCTACATCCTCAACATGTCACCAAGCGAGTGACATGCCTCGTTCAGGGAAACAAGGTATATCGTTTCTGGTGTAGTGAGTGTCATGTGCCATTATGCCTTGAAAACTGCTACTTGGACTACTACTCCTTAGAACACACTATAGTTGCAAGAAGTGTGGGAGTAATTGTGTGAAGTGACAGTAACACTCATTTCTTACGTGGAAAACAAGTAAAGTAATAGTGACACTCCTAGAAAATAAGTATTGATAGTGACACTCCTAGGATATAAGTACAGTGATAGTTACACTTTTAGAATATAAGTGCAGTGATAGTGACACTCATAGAATATAAGAGCACTTAGAATATTAGTATAGTGATATGTGATAGTGTCACCCATTTTTACGTAGATTATAAGTAAAGTGATAGTAACAATTGTAGAAACATAAGTTATGGTGTATAATATTCAGTACTCAATTACACATTCAGTCAGTGACTCGTTTTCGCTCCCACACTTCACTGCGGGGCATAAAACCACCTTGAAATGGTTTGTTAAGGGGAGGGTAGAGTTTTGGCATTTTTAGAGATAGTGATTCCTCCAAACTATCCCAGCAACAGTCCAACATTATTTTTGTTAATCTGGTCCTGTTTCCTGGAATACAATGTAGGAATGGATGCGCTCCAATGTACCAAAAGTATACTATACCCTTAACCACAAAATTGGAGGCTCTAAGGGAGTGACACACATAAGGACCACAAAAATGGCTATGTGCAGCCGAGTTGCAGCTGTTTTCCTGCCAGCCTGCGTGCATGAATACAGCCCAACACTCGCACACCTCTTCACATCTTCGCAACCAGGAGATGTAAAGAGTTTTTTTTTCCGAGAGTTGATGGTGAATACAGATTTAAATGAAAGTCTACAGTATAGTCATTGTAGTTTAGATAGAGGAATAGAGAAAAGACTGACTTTTAGATAATCGTCCTGACCTGGCATTTTTACAGAACTAGCGCAGACTGGAGGTGTTAAGGCTCCCATACATATTACGATTTGGTCAAGAGACCACTGGACAGACAGAGTCGTATATGTCCAGCAGCTTGATTCGTCTCTGGCTAAATATAGTTTTTTTTTTTTTTTTTTTTTTTTTTTTTTTTCCCCGAGCGAAGCGAGTCTTGTGAATTTTCAGAAATTTTTCTTGACCCTGATTTTGGAAAGCTTTTTGGCGTGGTAGTTAACCTCATTTCTTGTGTCCCAGATTTTGGGAAATGTCTGAACCTAACTCCTAGACCATACCAGATATCATCACGAAACTTTCAGGGAAGTTTCCTACATTATTGGGGTAGGTTGTAAACCTATTTAGAACTACTGTAGCCTAGTGGTTAAAATGAAAATATGACCGTAGTGACTTTAATCATCAACGACGACTTTCAATTCCGCTCGGCCTTTCAAAGTCATCAGCTTTGGACACCTGATATTTTTTTACCTCAAACTCGGGACTGTAGTCTGTCAGCTGCCCATGACTCTTGTGAGTCCCCAAATATTATTGAATGTCGCACTAGATGAGACAGCGGAGCTTCATGGGGTTGGTAGCTTCTCTTTTGCCCCAAGAAACTTCTAATCTTCTTCAAATTAACCTCTTCCTGTAACAAGGAAGCAGAGAGTCTTTCATGTGGTGGGGTTTTTGCGTGACGCATATTTGTGTTTTTCTTCTCGATGTGAGGAGTTACAAGTAAAAATAGCTCCAAGTATCTCTCCTGGTCCATTCTAGAATAATTAAACCAATCACCTGGTGCAGGTCTTTTTCTTATAACAAAGAAATGTGTGGTAAAATTGGTTTTCTTACTTAAAATTTGCACTTGTTCGTTTGTTTGCACTACTGATTTCGCCACCAAAGAGTTTCAGGCTCATTTCCCTTGTTGAAGTACAGTACGAGCCTATATTACGTTTTCAAAGCAGTTCTATGATTTCCGTCTAAACAGGTCTGTCTGATCAGGTCTCACGGTCAGTTTCTGGTGTCACAAACCGGAAAGTTGCGAGTGACAGGCTGACAGCCTGCTAGTTCAGTGTGGAAGTCTGACTTCTTAGTTCCTAAATTCTCTCACTAAATTATTATTGTTGATACACTGTATGTAAACTTTTCATAATATTGTTCTTCGATCGTTATACTAATTTCATAGATGTGTTACAATGTGATAAATGCAGTAAAACGGTTACGAGAAGCCATGAAAGCACATATTGTTTTGGTTTGAAACCTAAAACATTCAGTTTCCTATTTTATATAAAAACAAAAAAAAAATTGCCGCATTGGGAAAATGCTAAAGAATTTTTATGAAGTTTTTCCACATGAAAAATGTGTAACATTTGCTGCTGAAATGGTGCGGCGACGAGGTTAGTTGACCTAGTTTGAGGTTGAAAAATAACAAATCTGGTGAAGAGTGACAGCTTTCCCTCGATTAGTATTATTGACAATTACACCATGTATGGAGGCCTTTAGTGTGCCATTTGGCAAGGTCACCCTGCTTCAAGGCCTACCAGCATTGCCAACAGCAGGTATAAATTTCTCATGTCCTTTGTATCCTCATCTGTAGGATCGGGCATCTGTTTTCTGTCATGTCCATTTTACAGGACTGATTTTAGTAGTAAATCAGGAGTAAGGCAAGGTGAATGATAACATCTTTATTGTAGCCTACTGCAGTATAATATTTTCCAAGATGCCAAATGTCCATGCTGTGATAATAATTTGTGTATATTTTAAATCAGAGCTGTTTCTTTGGATATGCAAAATCTTTTCTCAATCCCCTTAATAATTCTGTAGAAGGAGAACCGAAACTACAGCCATTGTGAGTCAGACTTCAATAGCAAATCGGAGTGTTACTCGCACTCGGGAGAATAACTTATATTTTTTTCTTCTGTGTACCGTCATCTACATGTGATTTTCCCCCCATTTTGGAGTTCACTGGCCCAATTCTTTCACAGCTCGAGAAGGAAACCTAGTTCTTATTATTAAGAGAATGTTTACTATTTTGCTGAGTGCCATCCAAATCGCTCTCCATTCTTGTAAAGGTGCAGGTGAGCCTCGTATCCCCTACGATACAGGAGGGGGAAGTGAGGAGGGGGAACCCGCTGTTTAACAATGACCCCACTAATGTTTCAAACAGCCTCGTAGCAGGACCTCTTGTCTGTCGAGGGTCTTGCACTGGGACTAGAGCCTTCCCATCCACTGATAAAGGAGAAATGGGGTATTGATGATGATGATGAATAACAAAATATATATCGCCCTAGAAGCCAGAACATTTGAAAATAATCTAATATTCATATATGAGAAGATTGAAATTTACTTACGGTACTCCCCTGTTAATTAAGAAGATATTAAGACAGGCAATTATACATTTACTTCCCTTCACAGATTGTCGACCCATCCACTACGCAGCAATGCGAGGCCATATTAAGGTACTGGAGGCCTTAGTTGAACTTGGCTGTGACCTTTTTGCCAGAGATGGTAATGGCAGCACCGTATTACATTGTGCAGCAGGAGGTGGACAACTCCAGACAGTACAGTGGCTAGTCGTAAAGAACATCCCACACACAATACTTGACGGTAAAAACAGGACAGCAGAGGAAACCGCTCAGATTTACGGCTATCATCAAGTCAAGTGATGGTTGCACAAGCAGTCAGTGGTCTCTCCACCCATTCAACATACCCAGGCGGTAAGGGTTTCAATATTGTGTTGAATCACAGTTTCTCACATCTAATGTCCTATCATTGATTACTGATAATGGTATTTTTATTTCATGTGCAGTTGAACATACCCCTTTGAAGGAACGGAGGCATTGATTGACGGTAAGCGTATAAAATTCCTTTAATTAAATATCATGTGCCCTGGTAGAGAAAGTAGTACCCAGGAGTACATGAGTCTCCCGATACCCCGGTGGTAGTACTGCCCTGGCTCGGGGCTGTGTTAGGAGTATGTGTTAGGGCTGGCAACCTGGTTTTAACTTAACAGACCATGGATTGACTGCTTATCTTCAAGGATGATTGAATTGGCAATAGTGAAGGGTAAGCTGAAAATTTATTGAACTTCAATGTATGAGTGAATGCGAGTGTGACTCATTTTATTGAATATTTCTGTCCCTCCTGTATTTTGACCATTTCCCACCCATGGGTCTCGAGCCCTCCACCCCATATAAAATGGGAAAAGGGATATTGATGATGATTATTATTATTATCTTGACATGTCAGTTAGCCAAGATACTTGAAGAACAACGAGAACCATCATATGGCCACGAATAACCCCATAACCCTCTGTTTGTTCCAATATCATCTAACTTTTAAGTTTAAACAGTCAATCACGAAATTTATATGAACACTGCCTGCACTGGCTGCCCAGCATGTTGTGCAATAGCACCCCGCAGTTCGTGCAAAAATATCTTTAATCCTCAAGAACTTTTTTTTAACAGAATGTGAGTATGGCAGAGTATGAGCGTATTGGTCAGATCTCAGTAAAGTGGGCAGCAGAGGGGAAACATACAAACATCAGTGCCCATCTGCCTTCACGTCCCTGGAGGCTGCACTACCAAGATTGGCGAGGCTGGACACCATTACATCATGCTGCCTACAATAACAAGGTGTTGTATCAAGTGTTTTCCATGTAAGGCTCAGTGTAATATAAATGTCCAGGTAGTTGAAGAATCCTGATCCAACCGAGGCGTTTGCTCTCTCTCTCTCTCTCTCTCTCTCTCTCTCTCTCTCTCTCTATATATATATATATATATATATATATATATATATATATATATAATTGAATGTATATTACTAAATGATAATTTTAGGAATTCTCAATAGTTTTCGAGTTATATCACCTTAAAGGTCTGCCAGGAATGTGTTTAAATCTAGGGATTGTACTGCCACGATCCACAGCTCCTGGTCATTGGATTGGGCGAGGAGGCCCAGTGTCATGGCCACCTCGATCTCCTGCATTAATCCCCTGGACTTCTACCTGTGGAGACACATTAAAGGCGAGGTGTATGCTACAGACATCCCAAACCGAGAGGAATTGTGGCGCTGTGTGGAGGTCAGCGTGGCACGTGTACAAAACAATCCTGGTGTCATGGAACGTGTGTGACAGTCACTTCTGAGGCGGGCTGCAGCATGTAGCGAGCATGGAGGACGTAACTTTGAACATTTATTGTAAATGTTAATATCATAATAGTGGAAACATGTTTTATTTGTTAATACAACAAGTTGTCCTTTGTAAATGTTTCATTAACGAATACTTTTTGTGAATGTTATTGCCATCATACTAATAATAATGTTGTCTTCGTTAATACATCAAGTTGTCGTTTGTAAATGTTTCATTTACGAATATTACTGCGAACTTATGTACCGGCTATCATAATTATGCTGTACAGTCGTGGCATATAGTCCTTGATCAGGGTTTCCCTTAGACTCTGTTCCAGGACTATTTTCTGCAACTGTACAATCTACAGCTTTTGTCACATTCCTAACTAACCTCTCAACTTTGTTGCCTATCGTATGAGTTTATGGTCGTTATGTAATTTCACATGTCTCTGTAATGTAATATTATGGTACAATCCCTAGATTTAAACACATTCCTGGCAGATCTTTAAGGTGTTATAACTCGAAAACTAATGAGAATTGCCAGATCGGTAATTTAGTAATTTACATTCAATTATGTGTCAGGAATACACCCCTTGATTTTCGGCACGCACTTCTGGGACACCCTGTATATATATATATATATATATATATATATATATATATATATATATATATATATATATATATATATATATATATATATATATATATATATATATATATATTACTTAATTTGCTTGTAAGCAGGTTAAATTAGTATGTCTAGTCGGTATCTACCAATTTTTTATTCTGTTGTAATATGTTGGAAGACGGGTGGTAACGGGAATAGCTTGAGTAAAGAGGAAGTATTTAATTTGGAGGCGAGAGCAGATAACCCTGTTGCATGATGTAATCACGCATGAGCCCTGGGGCTACAGAAAAAAAACATAAATTTCTCTATTATCGTTATATGTTCAGTACAAAGACTGTTTTTGTTGTTGTTGATGTTCTCCCGGGGCAGAATGGCCTTCTGCCCTAGAGACCCCCGGTACGTTCTAGTTGCAGTGAGAAAAAAATAAAATAAAATGAAATAAAGGAGGGGCTGGCCGTATATGCCAGGGCTACCAAAGCACTTTCCAGGAAGATGGGATCAGAGCATAATCTACCAGGGAGTCTGGGAGCCTCCGACCGCTGGGGAGATTGGGGAAAAGGTCATTAATCCCATAGCCAGTGCTATGGGTCCATGTCCACGTTGCCATAAGAGCTACAAGTGGGGCCACACCTTCATGCAAAGGGACCATGCACCCCCGTGTGATGGCGGTCCACACAACAGTGAAAAAAAGAAGAGCCTCAGGTTGCAGTACACCTCACGTGGATCACGCAGATATTGTCATATCCACTAGAAAGTGACCAGCTCCTACAACAATTTTTATTCTAGCCCTGTGGGGGATGGTTAGTATTCACATAGAATAAAAACAGCCCACCTGGTCAATTCAAAGACTGTATTACAGCTAACCACCAATGTGTTAGTGGTTATTGTTTAGTGGTCTTATTGCTGTTGTCACCAAACATTTCTCTAGTTGTAGTAGATGTAGTTGGGTTGTAGCCTAGTACAGACCGACTTACCACTGCGCTAGGTACTCCACCAGTGCTGTGCAGTATTAAACTGTGACCTGCAGTCACCAGAGTTTTTTTTTTTTTTATGTTACTTTCTTCGGTCCTCTTCTTTTCCTTTATTATGTACAGGTAGTATACAGTTTATGTACAAGTTCCAACTCTTGCTCTGTGACTAAGTTTAGACTCTCTGTTTCTTTACTTGGGGTACTATTAGACTAATAAATGAGAAGAGTAGAGAGCTATGTGTCTGTTCTCTACGAGATACGAGATGGGTCTGACACACATACAGGCAAGATTCCTTGAATTTCCTTCTAAGGTGATTACTTGACTGGCGACATATGGCATGTGTAATAGAAAACTACTTTGTATCTAGTTTCTGTGGGAATGTGGCGTTACACTGGCAACACGGAATCTTTGTTCACATCACTATTTTGAATAATTGTTTATAACTCTTTAGACAAATAAAATAACTTTTTACATAGAAGCAAACTAGAAATGTGAATGAAGGTAGAACAGTTATAACTTATGGCTTGTATACTGTAGAATAGTTGGCAGCACAATAATTCTGATGAATAATTAATGTCCTATCTCCTTTCAACACACAGGTGATTGTACACAGGCTAGAATATGAGAAATCCCTTGCTTACTTGGAAGGTACACAAGCCACCAACGTCCTCCGAAGTTTTACAGACGGTATTATGCACCTGTTGGATGATCTGCGTGGCAAGCATCCTTGGCTTGCTTCATGGCCATTGGTCCAAAGTGGAAGTAAACATGCAACGAATAGGTTCAGTGAAGACAGACCTGAAACAAGTCAACCACTTGGCCAACAGAGAGGCATAGAGGTTGAGGACAGAAGTATCAAGGCAGAAAAAACGTTTGAAGAGAAATGTACGAGTGATATCTCAACAAACGCCATAGATTTTAGCAAACATGAAGATCAGCTGACCCGCTTACTTATACTGGCATGTCAACTGGGCGCCACTCTCACCACTTCGTTCCTTGTGGTAATGAAATATTTTGTGTTTTACTTCTGTTTAATCTATCATTTATTTTTTTCACTTCATTATGAAAATATTATTATTATTTAACGTGAGTCAGCCTCCGTTGTACAGTAACTTTTATATACCATGCAGTTTCTTAAGTTGTTTGACTGTCTTTTATAAAAATGCAAGGGAATGTGTAGAGAACAGTAACCATCTCAATCAAGGTTAACTTCTTATGAAAAGTAGAATAATTTTTAAAAGAGGTATATGAGTTTGAATGATACTCGACACGTTGACGCCGGTCCCAATTTATTGGGACAAAAACTGTCTGTCAGAACAGTCAACATTAACGCCAAGTCTATAATATATCATCTATTTCTTCATCTGTTACTTCACCATACTATATTCATTATTGTGTGTCAAGGCCGGACTGGTTTTAGTATCAGAATATTATTAACCCTCTAACCTCTTGAGTGCGTCAACTCTGTGCTGCGGGTATATTTTGCAAAACATAAACAAACTTTGGCGGCTTATAGAGTGTAAACTACTAAACCTACACGAATACATGATACATGATATGGAAGTACAAACCTTTAGCTGTTTTTTGATGTACGTGTGAAGACTATGTGGACATCTGGTGGACGGGTAACTAGTGCAATAGGACGACAACTCAAGGCACTCATTTACACTCCTCTAGCTACTCCACAGATGCTTCCACATTCTTATATGGACATATTAAATTTCAGAATAACATTTTTCAACATTAGAATTATTAACATAACGTTCCTCTAGTTTTTACGTAGGTATTTCACAATTAACGCTAAGCATTAAATTAGCGTTCAACTAGCGGGCATCATGTACGCACTGTCGTATCGCATATCACTAAGGGATTTCAACACAAAGTAGTGGAACATGACTTTCACTTACCTGTCCACATACAGCATCACTAACACAGAATATAGCAGATAGCGCTATTAATTAAGCTCATGACGACACTGCTGCTGGGCCAACCTAGAACGGCTCGTGAAGCCACTTCTTTCTGGCTCCATATGCGTTACTTTAGCTTTACCTTTGCAGCATATACTCTTTACTGAACATCTTTAACGTTCCTTTCGCTGCATATTAACCTTCACTGAACTCTAAAAAAATTTAGCGTCTCTTTCACATAAACTAAAAAAAGCTTTACTCTAGCACACAAAACACATCACCAAATGTCATTTCTTGAACTCACAAACACTTTTCACTGTCACTATCAGTATTTCATAAGAGTGTGGAATTACATGAAGCACAATTGACGGTACATAGGCATTGACACCCGTAGCTAGTGTTCTTCCTCGCCTTTGGGGGCCGAGTGTTGTGGCTACACACGTGGCAGCGTGCCAGACCAACATTTCTGATATCTGTGGGAGGAAATGGCTCGATGAATGCCTCTCCATGTACGCTCATTCCTCTAGCCGGTCAGGGTGTAAATCAGAGCCGAATTTCTGCAGCAGCTGGGTGACGGCAGTGAGTCTGAATTTTCTCATGGAAGGTTGCTGCCATCCACCGACCTGTGTCTGAAAGAGGAGGTATGCATTAAGCATACAGATATGCAGCAGAGCCTTCTTATGCCTACTCTAGAAACGATGGTTAACAAAGCATCAGATAGGTGGATGATATAAATATTCTTAATTGAAAGGCATGGCTTCAGGAAAATTCAACCTCCGAGGAAGGTGGAGATGGTGGACCTACCAGGTCAATGACAACTCTCAGGAAGGGCTCAGTAACGATGGGAAGGGGTTGAAATGGAGCTGGTTGTACTCTTCTCAAGGCAGACATGTGCTGGCACTTATGTCAGAATCGATAGTAGCCTCATATATCAGCACACATCCCTGGCCAATAAAAATCTCGAGAGACCATCTGAATTTTACGATGCGAGAAATTACCTGCCAGTGGACTTTCATGAGTAACACTCAGTATAAAAGAGCAACACTCCTTGGGAACAACCAAAGTTTGATTTCCCGCATTTTGGGGGCAGTTAGAGGTAAGATACGTACGATACAGGAGACCATATTTATACAGAAACATGAAAGTAGCTCCATTTCACCAGAAGCAACCTTCGATCATATCTCTTCTAATTATGGGCAGGAGTTTTGAAGTTGGCAGAACCTTTCAGGGGTTATGGATAAGGGCTGTAGTTTTTTGGAGTACTAAAGGGTGAACAATTTTAGTCAACTCGCCCTTGTAGTGACTGCTAACAAAAGCAGACTTTCTTCCTATCTATACCTTCTAGTAGAGTCTAGTCTATTTTCCCTTGAAATAGTCAATTCTCTTATCAAAGGGTTGTCTCATTCTCTTTTCAAGTTTAAGGAAGGCAGGAAGTAAAGTCTGTTGTGGTGAGTTACAATCCGATTTATTGGAGTTTGTGTTTGTTGTTTGGCTTAATGCCTATCACCCTTTTTTGGGGTATTAAGACAGCCTTTTATTTATTATTTCTATCTTTTTACCCATAATGGTCTTATTGTTGAGGTGGTCCAAACTTCTCTGACGTAGATGTCTGAGTCACGGCATCGGGATTGCTTGATCGGGATTGATTGGGTTTCGCTTCTCTCCTGCCAAGATGGTTGCCATGCACTTCTGCCACATCCGAGGCGTCCATCCCGATCCAGACTTATTCATGTATGGTCATCGGATATGTTGCGTCGAGGAGACTCGCTTTTGGGGTCTTCTTTTTGACAGACGTTTGACTTGGGTTCCCTATTTACTTTCACTTAAGGTCTCTTGCCTCCAGGCTCTCAACCGGTTGAGGGTCCTGGGCCATATGTCCTGGGGACCTGATATGGCCACCCTCCTCCGCCTATACCATGCTCTTATAAGGTCAAAACTCGACTATGGGTGTGAGGTGTACTCCTATGCCACAGCTGCCCGTCTCAGAGTCTTATACCCAGTTCATCATACTGGGGTACGTCTGGCGACCAGAGCCTTCAGGTCGTCCCCAATCCCCAGTCTCCTGGTGGACGATGATGAGCCACCTCTTGATCTCCGTCGCCAGGCCTTGATGGTTCGTTGTTGGCATCGATTACATCGACTTCCTGACTCCCTTCCCTGCTTGGCGGTGTCATCTGATATCATGTCTCAGTACTACCTTTCACATCCTCGCACACCATGGCCCTTTGGCTTCCGGGTCAGGAAGGCTATGGAGGAGATGGGCATTGATGACTTCCAGATTTGTCCTGTGCGGGTCCACAGGGTGGCTCCATGGCTTCTTCCAGAGGTTTACACCTGCTGCTTTTCAGACAAGAAGGAATTTATTCCTCCTCCAGTGGCTCGTTCCCTCTTTTAAGAACATGCCTCCTCTCACAGGGAGTCCCTCCCTGTGTACACTGATGGGTCAAAGTCTGATGCTGGAGTTGGTTTTGGGGCTGTCTTTCCTGACTTTTGTCGTAGCGGCAGGCTCCCTCCTGTCATGTCCATTTTTACTGTTGAGCTCTGGGCTATTTTATATGCCCTCCAAGTGATTTTTATTTTTAGCGATTCCTGTAGTGCCTTGAAGGCCTTGGGCAATTTTAATTCTTCTCATCCCTAGTGTTGGATATCCTTGAGTTGCTTTTGTTGGGTCCCGGCCTATGTGGGTGTCGATGAGAATGATCGGGCTGATGCCCTGGTAAAAGCTGTGGCCTCTAGTGCTCAGCCTCCTGCCAGGCGTCCTCCCGTACCTGCTTTCGGCCATTGACCCTACATAGATGCTGCCTTTCGTTCCTGTTTACAGGACAGATGGTACACCATCAGGGCTGAAAAGCTCCGCAGCATCAGCCAGCGCCTGGGTTTGTGGAGCTACAGCGATCTGTCCCACCGGTGGGAAACGGCTCTTGCCCATCTCAGAATCGGCCACTCATGTTTGACTCATAGATTCTTAATGGAGAGGGTTTCCCCTCTCTACTGTGATGATTGTCTGGTCCTTTTGACAGCGTTCTTGTTGAGTGTCCCAGCCTTGGGGACCTTCGTCGTAGGCACCTCTCCAAGTACCGGGTGGGGGACAGTTCTTACAATCTCTCACAGGTGCTCAGGGTTTGTAGTGTGGGAGCGAACACCCTCTCCTATGTGGAGGAGGCTGACCCCTTCCACAAATTGTGAATTTTATGATATTTATGGCTTCTTAGATAGTTCAATATTTTTCATTTTGATTCTTTTATATATTTTACGTAAGTTAATCAGGTTATTTTAGTAAAAAATTGCTTTTTAGTTGATATGACCTTTTAATCATGCTGCCTATCCCTTTCGGGGTAATGAAGCCTACCTAATGTATGTACATATTTTATTACTGATATAGATGACCATATTTCAAAATCCTTAGAACTTAATATTATTGGGTGGTAATTGGCCCTAGCTGTTGCGCCGCCACATCAATCAATCAATGCTTTCCTTGCAGACTCAGTGCTTTCCCTCTCAACAGCATTAGGAAAATCACGAAAGTGTGGTAATGTGTAGTGGGTATTGAAAATGTATGAGGTGAAATGGGGGTAATGATGATATATACTGGGTAGTGAAGGTGTTGCAGAGATGCTGGTGTGATAAGTTAGGATAGTGGTGATGTGTAGTGGGTATTGAAAATGTGTGAAGTGTAGATAGTGATGTGTAGTGGGTATAGAGAAGGTATTGAGGAGATATTGATCAACCCAGAAATCTGTTTCAGCTAAAGCAACCTCAAATACGTATTTAAGTATGTAGTGTCGCCCTGTGCACCACTCCTTATTCTTTTGTACATTCCATGTGCTTGTGCACCACTCCTTATTCTCTTTGTACTTTCCCCGGCCTCAGACAGCCACAGTCTGGCAGGTACACTAATCCTATCCCCTGTCGCAGCTTAATCCCCTCCTGGGACACCCTCGCCAGCCTCATTCCCTTCACCCAGGTATGATTCATAGGGGTGCAGCACACCAGGTGGACGCGCTAGGTCACGTGACAACGCTACATCCGGGAGCTTGGGGACACCGAATATAAGGGGGCGCGCTTCGCCAAGACGACAGACTATCCTACGAGCTACTGTAGAAGAAGGACCAACCCCGCCCCTGCCTTCGTCATACTCCAACATACCCACGTGTTCCCGCTTCGATCACACGTGGTTCTCCAGCTCTACACCACTACAGACTCGCCACTGCAACTACCAACTCTCCACGACGCTGCATGACAGGCTGACCTTCCCTATATCTATATGTACTGCATTACTGTATATTACCAATAATCTGTACCGTGTATTCTGGAGTCTGTTCACCCAGGTAGAAACAGAAGGGCTTCCTTATCGTTTTAAGTACGTACATTACTGGTACTAAGGGTGCCGATCAAGCCATGTTCGAACTCCAACAGATGAGACAAGAGTTAATGGGGAGGTCAGAAGATATCAAGTTGATGAAATTGACCTACTTCAGAACGAACGTTACGTGGGCAGCTGTGAGGCAGATTAGAAATTTTTAACAACCATTTTATTCACATTTTTCAACAATCGTTGGCTCCTCAGTTCGCCGTGAAAATGGACAGCAAGTCTACTTTAACAAAGAGAACGCCCATGAAAGAGCACGGAGACCTCCACCAGCTACAACGCCAACTGCTTTCTTTGACTTAGGCATTCAGAATGATTGTGGAAAAACACTCAAATACTACGGCATGCCTGAATACTTCATGTGGAATACGTTGAGTAAAAAGTGGAACTGGAGAAAGCAAGGATGAGTGATAGAAGGTGAAGATTTACAGTATCAGTCCAAGGCAGGAAGACTGTTATTATGTCTGACTGCTGCTGACCGAAGTATGTGGTCCGACTTCCTTCATTGCACTACGAACTGTGGACAACCAAACACTGGCATTCTGGGGGCCTGAGTCTCGCAATGGGACCTTTGGAAAATGACGGGCACCTCCACCTTGCTATTGAAGAGGCTGGCGTTAGTCAGTTTGAACCAAATCTTAGCTATCATCTCACCACGTGCTTCCTAAGTAATCCACACACACTATGGCAGCAGTTCCGTGATATGATATTTAAGGATTTCCCGCTACAGCATCGTAAAAATGTTGGCAGGCCAGATACTGCTATCAACAATGATATCCACTTTGTTCTCTCGAAGAGGGGCGATCATGATGGGGGGCCATCATCTTTGTTTATACGACCACCAACACCATAGAGGGACACAGATCAGAGGCTTTCAAGAGAGTATATTTTAGAGAGGTGGCCTATGATCGAGAACAATTAGCTGTCCAAGCTGAAACTTTTGAAGAATGTCTGACGGATGATCAGCAATTCTTTACCTGGTGGAATAAGGCAAGAACAAAGACGTCAACAAAAATATCAACATTATCTTCCTAGATGCGCCAGGACGAATAAGTAAAAGTTTTGTAATTAACACAATACTGACAAACTGACCAATACTAGCTACTGCATCCAGTGGAATTGCTGCAACATTGCTACAGGGAGGGTGAACACCACACAACACCTTAAAAATCCCACTTGACACACATTTCAAAGAACAGCCAACATGCAGCATCAAGCGTGGAACAGCATTGACTAATGTAATCACAGTTGCTGTTGCTATTATCGTCGATGAGGCTCCAATGGCTCATTAGACTGTCTATGAAGCCTTAGACTACACTCGTAAAACGAGTCCATATCCCCATGGGAGGTATTCCTACAATACTTTTTGGAGATTACCGCCAGATCCTGCCTGTTTTTTTATCGAGAATGGCAATCTGTCAAACATTATCAACTCGAGCTTGAAGACCTCACACCTGTGGCAACATGTGATTTTCAAGCATAATATTATAAGGAGAATTATTAATATAATAGCTTATCTGTGTGGTAAAGAAGGACCTCTGAACTACTCTAAATCACTTCCTGGAAGGTAGGAGCTTCCACATCCGCACCAACCACAAACCACTCGCAACCGCGATGCAACAGCTGGGAACTAACTGGTCCCCGAGGGTAACACGACACCTGCATTTGTCTCCGAATTCACCACCGACATCTGCCACATAAAAGGTGAGGATAATGCAGTTGCCCACGCCCTGTCTAGGGCACTCCCTGTTATACATAATGTTTCCACATTCCAGCAGATGCCCTTACTGGACTTCCCAGCCATCGCAGCAGCCCAAGCAACTGACGGTCACCTCAACGACCTCCTCATGGGCGACACGGGCCTCCGGCTGGAGTACATTCTGGCTCCTGACGGTATCATGATGTTATGGTGCGACACTTCATGCGGCACGCCTTGACCATACATCCCCACCCCTTTCAGAGAGAACGTGTCGCAGGTACCCTACGTCTCATCAGCCGCCGTGCAGTCTGGCCGAGGATGAGGAAGCTAATTAAGGAGTGGGTCACCTCCTGCGTACCGTGTCAGAGGGCGAAAGTGGGACGTGACACTCAACCACCACTACACGACTTCCCCGTACCCACCAGCAGGTTCCATACGGTACATGTCGACATTGTTGGACCTCTCTACCTTCTCGCGGCTCACGTTACCTCCTCACCTGTGTGGACAGAATGACACGCTGGTGTACCGCCACTCTTATGTCTGACATCAACGCCGAAGGGACAGCTCGCCACTTCCTCACCAACTGGGTTGCCAACTTCGGACCTCCTGCCGTGATCGTGACAGACCAGGGAACTCAGTTTGAGTCCAAGGCGTGGCAGGAGATGCTGACACTTCTCGGTACCAGGAGGCAACGAACTACAACATACCACCCAGGCCGCGGCGTGGCAGGAGATGCTGACACTTCTCGGTACCAGGAGGCAACGAACTACAACATACCACCCTGGCCGCGGCGTGGCAGGAGATGCTGACACTTCTCGGTACCAGGAGGCAACGAACTACAACATACCACCCTGGCCACAACGGCATGGTGTAACGACTGCACTGGATGCTAAAAGATACCTTCAGGGCGCTGCAGCCTGATCAGTGGTCTGATGCTCTACCACTCATCCTCCTGACCATCCGAACCCCGTGAAGGAAGACCTACACCACTCCCCGGCAGAACTCGTGTTTGGAGAAGACCTACTCCTACCCGGTCAAGTCACATCTCCAAGCCTGGATACCTCCAACCTCTCGTTCCTCCCAGCTCTGAAAACAGCCATCTCAAGCGCCCGCCCTACTCCTACTCGCAACAACACCATCAGACCGACCTACACACCTCCTGGCCTGCACACTGCCACACAACTCTTCCTCTGCACGGATGCCCACATCCAAGAACCCTACACTGGCCCATACCCTGTTAACTCCAGGACGGATGCTACCGTTACAATCCAGGTAGCGGGTAAACCGTATGTCACGTCCTGAGAACGGGTTGAGCCAGCTCACATCACCACACCTCCACACTCACCTCTAACCACACACACATCCGTGCGTCCTGCAACAACCATCCTCACCACTCCTTACCCAACCACATCAGCCTCTCACTACCAACCACCACTTCTACCCACCCCACAACCTCAACACTCTGTCATGCTTCGCCTACACACACACCCCAAACCACAACTCCCCACGCCACCTGCGCTACAGACACACACACACCCTACACCATCCACTTCATCTCACCTACCCAATCACCCCACCACCACCACTCCAACCTTCTGCCCCACCACTCCCTCGCTCACTTTCCCCTACACCGCCTTTACTTACCTTAACCCATCCTCACCCACACTCATCACCTCATTCCCATTCACTCCCCACCTTGCCCCTACCCCATCATGCCTCACCCCTGTGCTCACCCCTATCCACCCATAGTTACCCATCAACACCTCCACCTCCTTTCCGCTCTCCTACACCCCCTCCCTGTTCCCGCTCCACTTTTCCTACCCCACCCCTACCTATCCCTCTTCCACCTCTCCCACCCAGCCATCTACCTCCCAACCAACACACCCCGCCTGAGCCCACACCGACCTTCTCTGACCCTGCCCCTATTCTCTTGTGACACCTTTAATCCCCTCTAGTCTCCCTCAGGACCCACTACCTGTCACACAGCCATTACCAGCCACGCCTCCTCATCCCGTTAGCCCTGACCGCGCACCGCAAAGACTACCACGCCCTGCCACACCACCCTCTCCGCAGGAACAGCTACGGGATGACGAATCTGCTATGGTCCCTGAGGGATTCACATCTCGTTCTAGGCGCACCATAAGGCATCCCAGCAATTATATATCCATGTTGCACAACGCAGACACACACCTACTCCACGCACTTCCAACTATACATACTAAGCCGAGTGGTTACTGTTCTGGACTCGTAACCTGGAGGTCGGGAGATCGATCTTCTCAGGTGAGGGCCTGAGAATATTTACTCTTCCGATTTGAGTTTGAGGCACTAACTATAAGGTCACCGAACGTCGTAAAACACCCTCGTTGGTACCATAACAGCTGCAGTATTTGGGAATTACCCTCACTTCCCTCCCTCTGTGGCTGGGTACCAGTTCGGAAGTCGTGACGTGTATGTGTGTGAGCAGCAGTTGACCTGGGCCACGGTAACGGGCTTGATGAAGCCTATGTCCAGTGTCGAAAGATATATAAAAAAAAAAAAAGCTACACACACTTGCATCATTCCTACCCCCTACACTCCACGCATTACCCGTACACTTCTGTACCACACCTATTTATTTATATTGTATTTATTCTATATTATGTATATGTATTATGTCCTCCCTTCTTTCCTAAGCACTTCATGGGGGAGGGGGGGGGTACTGTAGCGGCGCCATACTGGCCCGCTCCTTTGTCAACTGCCGTAATAGTGCCTAGCCGCTCCTTTGTTGTCCTTAAGAACATCCAACATCACGTGATGACGCTGCCACTCCCAGCCTCCAAGAACATCCAATGTCACTTGATGATCCGGCTGCTTTCTGCCGCGCGGCAAATGGATAAAAGGGGCTGCCCCGCCATCGGTCAGCCACTTTCGCACTAGTTCCAGGAGAAGAAACACCTGCCGCGACCTGCACCAAGCCTTCTCCCACCGTGTTCCCGCCTCGATCACATTTGTGCGTACCAACTCTCCAGATCTCTCCAGCAGCCACCACGGCCCTCTCACTACGCTACTTGCCAGGCAGGCAATCTATGGCTACTTATGCATAACCCTCTGTACTTACCAATAAAGTGTTACCGTGTATACTAGAGTCTGTTCACCCCGGGTAGTAACGCAAGGGCTTCTTTGCCGTTATAGGACCAATGGGAGAGCCGTGGCTGAGTGGACAGAGTGACGGACTGCGATTGGCAAGGGCCTTGGTTCGAGTCCACGAGAAAACGTCTGGGATTTTTTCGAGGTGATCTGATGGGTCTAGCTGTTCCTCAACTACCCTGGCTACGCCGACACGTCAAGAAAATAGCCCCTACATCGTCGTCAACTCACAACATAGAAGATGCCCGACCATATTCCAAGAAGCTATGAGTGACGGTGTAGCTGCTCTCTCCTGATAGTGACGTGTATAAATAAGGTGTCGTCATCTAATGGGGCAGAAGAGAAGCAATTGTACCAACATCACCACGAAGCTCCACTGTCGCATCTAGTGCGACACCCAATAATCTCGGGGCCTCGCAAGAGTCACGGGCTACTGACAGCCTACAGTCCCGAGGTTGAGGTATAGAAAAAAAAAAAAAAATAAATAAAAAAAAAAATACAAAGGAGAAGTCGTAATTTTGCCTAGAATTCTAATTATATTATCAGCGAACAAACTGCCTTTTCAATTTTACCAGTTACTACTCTTATGCAAACGATGTATTGCAATGACAACAAAGCACAGGAACAAACGTTTAGGACAATCAGAGTGGACCAATCCATTCCGTGCTTCTCTATAAATGGCTATATCTCGAACAAGCAGCGCAGGACGACTAGCTACAACGCACAAAAAAAAAAAAAAAAAAAAAAAAAAAATAATAATAATAATAATAATAATGACCAACATCAGCTAACAAAAATGAAAATATGACACATCTTACACGACAAATATTTATTGATATAGAAGCTTTCAACAGTAATAAAAGTTTCAAAGTATTTACAACTTTCTATACTTCAGTATTCTAAAAAAGAAAGAAAAAAAATTTTCTATCGTGCAGAGATATTTTTATATCAATGTTAAGTTGAACATAAGCTATACTGGCTGCTTTCAGGTTTGTGGAGGTGGTTGGAGAGATGTTGATGTGTTAAGTGAGGTAACAGTGATGTGTAGGAGGTATTGAAATGTGTGAAGTCGGGGTCCACTTTACTCACTACCATGAAAATAAAACGAAACTCATCATCATTATCCACTTCAAATACCCACTTAATAATTCACTACGATAAGTCACTAAGTAATTCTTCTCTTTCCACCTGAAATAAAAACAATTTGCCCAGAACAGGGCAGCATTTTATTTCGTAACTCTTTTGTTATGAAGCTTCATGAACCGTTCAAGAATTAATATATATTCTCTTAATATAATTTTATGGAAGTCAGATAAAATTGGCATTATCTATTCTTATCCATCAATGCAATATATAATTCAAAGAGATCCCTGAAGCAAATACAGCGTCTATGATATATACAGTTCAGTGACCATTAGTTGTAATGATGATCAGGATACTTTTGTATATGTTATATGCCTGTTATTCAACCCATCTTCCTCGTAATTACACCCACACTTATCTGGTTACCTATCGTATCCTATTGTTTGACAGTTTTTTTTGTGAATTCATACTTACAAACAAGGTGAACAGTTGAAAAACAGTACGATATCTGTCATACATCTACGCTCTACGTACTGTTTTCAATCAGTAGGCTACCACTTTGTTAATGGAACATATCCTAGATGCACACAAAAATTCACGAAAGGCAGTATATATCGCCTTTAGATATTTACAGGCATACAATGGGACAGATAATTGGTTGTAATTATAATTAACCAAGACAATATTGGGTTTTTCACCATTTAACTTAAATATTTGTAACTGTACAGCGGAGTGGAGCTTCTACAGCAGGTTGCTGTAACACCTGTGGCCAAACAGCACTCCACGCTGCCCTTGAGTCAGGACAGCTGCAGACTGCAGTCACACTGGTTCGCCACTTGGGGGCCAACATTTTCTTCCACGACTTCCATGGAAGGCTTCCATTAACCATGTGTTCCTTGGAGTTTGGCCAAACACTTCAGGAGGTAAGGGGGAAAAGATACATATTAGAGTAGTTCACAGAAAAAAAAATTGTGCTCGACAGGCCATACTTGTATGGACTCTAGGATGCATTAAGATGATACAATATATCAAATTTATTTAATCATATATATATATATATATATATATATATATATATATATATATATATATATATATATATATATATATATATATATATATATATATATATATATATATATATATATATATATATATATATATATATATATGATTAAATAAATTTGATATATTGTATCATCTTAATGCATCCTAGAGTCCATACAAGTATGGCCTGTCGAGCACAATTTTTTTTTCTGTGAACTACTCTAATATATATATATATATATATATATATATATATATATATATATATATATATATATATATATATATATATATATATATATATATATATATATATATATATATATATATATATATATATATCTATAGCTCCGACGCCTCGTTCCCTCCGAGAACTCCCCTCAAGGGGGTGGCCACGGCAGAAGTGTCTCCAGTTCTCCCTGTTCCAACACTCCCTCCTTACTTGTTCAAGCCCTCCTCTGCCCCTCATGTTTCTCTCCTTTACATACTCTTCCACTCTGTTCTGCCATCTAACCGGTGGTCTGCCTCTCACACCAGGTCCTACAACTTCACTTCCATACACCTTCTTTACAAATTCCTCGCCTTGCATTCTCTCCACATGTCCATACCATCTCAATGTATTACGTTTCACTCTCTCAACCACTCCACACTCAATACCAATTGCCTTCTCACTCATACCACATCTCTCATATACATTCTCATTACTTTCTCCATCCCATCTAGTAAGTCCACATGCTCCTCTCAAGTAACTCATTTCCACAGCACCTATTCTAGACTGATGCGCCCTATTCCATGTCCATGTCTCCGACGCATATGTCAGTGTTGGCAGGATTATACTATTTCGTAGTCCCGTTTTCACTTCCATACTCACACTTCTACCCTTCATAATCCTCCCCAGTGATCCTATGACCTGTCTACCCTTCACTGCTCTCTCCCTAATTTCTCCTTCCATACTTCCATGTTTACACATAACGGTACCCAGGTACTTAAACTCCTTCACTTCCTCCATCCTCTCGCCCCTCAGAGTTATCTCACACTTCGTCCCAGTTGGTACAGCCACTCTGTAAGGTGTAGCAAAGTCAATCACTTCAGTTTCTGCTCTTTCAAATACCATCACTTTACTTTTATCTACATTCACCTTCAATTTCCTTCGTTTACACACAGACTGAAATTCGTCCACCACTCTCTGTAAATTCCTTTCATTCTCAGCCATCAGCACAGTGTCATCCGCAAACAAACTTGCCACCAGGGACCAATTTGCTTCATTCAGCCTCAACTTCACCCCCAGACCATTCACTTTGGCTTTCACCTCTCTCATACAACCATCCATATATATATTGAACAGCCATGGTGACATAACACACCCCTGTCTCAGCCCTACACTAATATTAAAACTCTCACTTAGATCACCCTCTACCCGTACACATGCTTTTGCATCTGCATAAAAAGCCTCAATGCCTTTCATAGCTTTCCTATCAACTCTATCATATGCCTTCTCCAAGTCCATGATGGCAGCATACAACTTCTTACCCTTCCCAATATACTTCTCCACTATTGATTTTAATGCAAATATTTGGTCCACACATCCTCTACCCTTTCTGAATCCTCCCTGCTCCTCACTAACTTTATTCCCTGTTACTTCCATCAGTCTTTCAGTCAGAACCTTCCCGTACACCTTCCCCGGTACACTAAGAAGGCTTATTCCCCTATAGCTATCACACTCATCCTTACTTCCCTTCCCCTTATACAAAGGTACAATTATGGCTCTCCTCCAATCCTCTGGCACCTCTCCCTGCCTCCAGGCCAATGTACATACAAGCAACATCCACTCCACCACTACCTCCCCCCCACACTTTAACATTTCAGCAGTTATCCCATCCACCCCTGGTGCCTTTCCCATCTTCAACTTTCCTATTGCTTTCCTAACCTCTTCCCTTCCTAATTCTCCCTGTACATCCTGTCGTCTACCACCTGCCTCCATCCCCATGCATGTCACCACCGCCTCCCCTCCCGTCCCCCCATTCATCAACCGATCAAAATGCCTCTTCCACACTTCTTTCACTTCCTCACTTCTACTCACAGTAACTCCATCCTCTCTCTTCATTCTCACACTACCAGACTTTCCTTCTCCTCTTTCTCTTTTAACCTCCTTCCAGAATAATTTCTTGTTCTCTTTAAACTTTTCACTCAGCTTCATACCAAACTCCAAATATATATATATATATATATATATATATATATATATATATATATATATATATATATATATATATATATATATATATATATATATATATATATATATATATATATATATATATATATATATATCAAAACGTTTTCCCTGTGACGAATAATTTCATTTAGCTTTACTGAGAGTAGGCAGTTTTTTTTAAAATTCCCTGTAGAATAAATTATGTTCCTAAAATGCTGGGGTCCATCAGACTGTGCTGCGCACATTATTGAGGTGACCTTCTCGGACATGGAGGCATACATTCCGTAATCTTTCTCTCCTTTTCCCCCTCTCAACCTAGGGACTGTAGGCTGTCAGTAGCCTGAGACTAATGCAAGATCCCGAGATTATCGAGTGTCGTTTCTAGATAAGACAATGGAGGTTCATAGTGTTAGTTGCTTCTCTTCTGTCCCACTAAATCAGTGGTTCTTAAACTGGGGGGCGCGAGCAGGGTTTTGATAAATATTCTGTGATGTCAATTATTGCAAAATTGCCAAAAACGTTACCACTGTTTCCACAAGTATCTCTCTCTCTCTCTCTCTCTCTCTCTCTCTCTCTCTATATATATATATATATATATATATATATATATATATATATATATATATATATATATATATATATATATATATATATATATATATATATATATATATATATATATATATATGGAAAATATTTCAAGGGAAAAGGGGGGGGGCGCGGGATATATACATAATTCAGAGGGGGGCGTGATGCAAAAATGTTTAAGAACCACTGTACTAGACATTGCTCTTCTGAACTTTCTCAATGTATGCTTCCTCCCCCCTTTCTTACGCCCTTTCTGTCCAACTCCCTAATGCAAGAGTTAACCGGTACTCTCAGTCTTTCATATACACAACTGGTCAACTCTGGAACACTCTACCTTCGTCCATCTTTCCACCTTATGTTCCATCAAACGCAATGTGTCTAGGAATCTTGAACGAAATTGGACATGATTTTGGACCACTCTCACTTAGTACTACGCAGATGAGGACGACAAGCGGGCTCACAGCCTTTAGTCCTCTTTTTTCTGGATATAGAAATGAAAATATCACTGTGTATGTGTACAATATCAGTCCTCGTTGGAAAAAAAAAAAATGCATTTTCTTTGTCATTCTTATAAACACCGCTTACAAATATTTTCTATCTTTTCAGGACTCTGTGAGCAATGACTACCGTGTACTAGATTCACTAATTAACCGAGGTCCCAGCGCCATGGAGAAAGAAATCTATGTACATGTTGTGTTGCTTCTGGCAGTTTTGTTTAAGCACGCAGAGGCATGTACACACACGGCAGAAAAATATTCATACATGGGAACATTTCCATATACAGGAATAGGTATACAATGTCGGGTATGTCGACCTACAGGAGCATGTAAACCAAACGAAGCATTGCAAGAACTTGATGCAAAGACAAACCATCAAAAGAAGTTAAAGGAGGGAAGAAATGAGGATAGTGGAAAAAGTGGAGGAGATAATGGAGGAGAGGCAAAAATCAATGGAAGGAATGAAGTAAATGTTGGAGTAGTAGGTGGAACACACAGAGGACAGAGTGAAGAAATAATCTTGATGACAGTAGGGAGAAAACACAAGGTCAGAAAAGAAATGTCAGCTTCTCTGAGAAACCTGCAGTATATATACTGCTGCGGACACAAATGGAAAAATGTGTACGTATATCTTTCTTTAAAACTTTCTCAGGTGGTAGACGAATGGCGGACAGGCTTTATCACTTGGCTGAGTAACTTAGTGGAGAGGACAAGTAGAAAAAACCTTAAAGAGGACATGGAAATGAAAATTAAGAGAGAAGGGAGAGTGTGTAGCACTACTGATTTTGGAGATTCTATTATTGGCAGCAATAATTCGAATTTAGATATCGGTAGCAATAAAGGCCATTATGTTAACAGTAAAGAAGAAATTAAGACATTTATGGGTGATGAACAATTCTTCCTTCTACTGGACACAGTCTCAGAGATAGAATCGCAAGAGATAGAAATTCAAATGAACGATGGATGGAATGACTTTCTTAATAGGATCATGTTGAATGGCTTCCTAATTGCTTGCAAGAATAATCTGATCACTTTGATTCATTTGATCCTAACCATCGATGAAGTAGAGATAAATACAGCCATAGAGAAAGTAAGTGGGTCAACTGCCCTACACATAGCTGCCGCATATGGATACTCAGGGTTGTGCAAGTTTCTTGTGAGCCTCGGAGCATCAAACAAAAGCTTAGATCATGCTGGTCGCACGCCAGCCCACCTTGCCTTCATGTTTGGCCACTCTGATGTCGGAGATATTTTGATGACTGGACTTGAAAATGACAGAGATATGGCCAACTCATGTCCCAGGGACCTACTTGACAGTTTCAAGGAATGCAAGAAAATGAACAACTTGGATGTAAAACTGAGAATTAAACCAGAGCACCAAAATAATGCTAATTCATTAATCGTAGCTCACCTAACCCAGTTGAAGAACAGATGTCGAGGGGATATTGCTACAGCTGTGAAGGAATTTCATATTAATTTTACTAAAGGTGAGGCCAAAGAGGTAAAGTAAATAATTACATACGAGTTGAAAAGAATAATACAAGTGATAGAGAAGATTAACCCATTATTTGCAAGCTCTTTAAACATCATTGGCAAGCCTGAAGACAACCTATGTCTTTATGTGCCTAATGGTTTTGAATACAATGTAATGTTAAAACATATTACTGGTTTCCCTGGTGGCGGCTTCTGTGTCTCTATGGATCAACTCCCAGAAGATATAGCGCAACTTAAAGGTTATACTACTACACTTAGAGTAAGTACTTCTAGTGTGGAACTGAAAAGTTTCACCGACAGTGAGACTTTTGTGAACACATTTTTTGAGGTTCTCTCTGCAAGTGTCACTTCCTTCAAGCCACTTGACTATCGACTAAGTTTGGTAATACCTGGAATCCGGAAAACAAAAGTAGGTGCCAGCATTTCATTTGCTTGGCAAGGATCAGAGTTCCCTTTGCTTTTCCTTGACGTACACATTGTTCCTGTCGTAAATATTCCATGGCCAAATGAACTGGAGAGACCACCAATGACTCCTTCGACTATAGATTCTGTTCAGATCACCGCCACAGGAGATGGAAACTGGAGGTACTCTTTTGCTGCTGTGGAGAACCTGATCTTCAGAGAACTTTCAGAGAGTAAGAGAGGGGTACTACTGGCTTGCAAACTGCTCACTGATTCGCTGAAAGTAGAGTGTTGGGCAACACAGGATGTAAAAGAAACGTTCACCTTCTGGGACGGTCATAGATTCGAGATTCTAGCACCTGCAGACTTTCTTCTCAAGAGTGCCTTTCTAAGAGAGATGGAAGACGTGCAAGACGACTCCCTCTGGAAAACATCGTATTTGATGGAAAGAATAAAATCAGTGTTTGGTAGGATGTGCATTATGGACAATATCAGTGACACTTCTGAAAGCAGCAACCATACCACAACCAACCACTTTGACAACACTAACGTAAAATCATCCAAAAGACATCAGTACTTCCACGGCAAGCTAAAGTCATACTTTGGAGGACATTGTGAAAAAGCTACCATTGGGTTCTCTGCTCCAGAAATACTTAGTTTCCTGGACTCTTGGTAAAAAGAAACATTACATACTGATTATGTAGCGTAACAAAACAAATTAACAAAGAAGAGTCTTTGGTTAACTATCAAGTTTATGACACCCAGGAATCCCCATTTATATCGTCTAACACTAATGTTGCATGATACTTGCAACCACTAATGAGTGAGTGGCCATGTGGGCGACTACACCTCTCTGTGTAAGACCTCTTGATCTTTCTATTTAGTAATATATAGCCTACTATAATAGAGCTTCAAAGGAGATTTATGATATTTTTAGTACTTTTGGGATTGTCTATTTTACCAAACGCACCATATTAACACATTTAAGGTAATTAAAAGGTGATTAAAGATTATATGAATAGTTAAATATTAATATGAAATTTCTTAAGCAAACATGAAGAAATGCGATAAATTACGGTAGGAAAAGTAACATTTAAGAAGAGTAGGAGAGATGATTGATTGATTGATAAATAGATGCCGCTAGACATCTGGCGGCGCAACATCTAGTGTCATATACCGCCCAACATGATATTGAATTCTAAGGATTTTAAAATATAGTCATTTATATCATTCATAAAATATTTACACACATTAGCCAAACTTCACTACCCCAAAAGGGAGAAGCAGCATGATTAAAAAGGACATCTTTCCCCACCCCACGATATCACAGGCAAGTTCACTTTTTATCAACTATTATAGTTATACCAAATATCTTACTAAAAGAAAGAACAGATAACTTCTGTATACCTACAACCACAACCACAACTCTGGATGAGACACTGGCTCAATAATCAAACTGAGTTGTAGTGGGTTATGACCTGGTCACCGCAACACCCTATAGCTACTTAGCTAGCTACCACTGTGGTGAGCGGTCTCATGGGGACATGCTTGCAGTACCCAAAAACCCTATGTCTACACCAGACTGGGCGGTCATAGGGGGACACGCCTGACAATACCTAGAAAATTTAAACCTTCCATTGTTATATGTGTGTAGGTGAATGTTTGTGATACCATGTGGCTCGCCGGCTCAGCTATCACCTGTACGGACTGGGTACTGCACATGTGCAGCTCCTTTTTGCCACATCACCACACACACATAACGACCCTAAATTTAAAACAAACCTGCAATTATACAATGATATATCTTAATCTTACAAAAAAAAAAAAAATACAAAACCCTACATATACATACAATAACTTAATTTACTAAACCCTATAGACATGTGAACCAATAGATATATTTTCGTGGCATTACACAACCATCCACCACACCACAACTACCACCACCATAAACACCACCAAGAAACGAGGTAGTAAGCTGGCACGGCGGAGTTGGACACGTTATCAACCCCGTCTCCGGCCCACCCCCCGTCGCCAGTTAATGCTGCCTCGTCCACTCAACAGGGCAAACAGTGGAAAGGCACCACCACCACCACCACCTGAGCCTTCTCCAAAAGACCACGAAATGGAGGAGACCACTCAGGACACCGACATCAGTTCCCGATCTACCTCCACCACGAGAGAGGACATAACTGACAACATGGACCTGGATGATGAAGGGGAATGGCAGACGGTGAAGAAGAGTAGGAGGAGGACTGACACCGTGGGCTTTTTACCAACACATCTCCCGTTGCCAAGACCCCGACATCTTCCAGGTCAGGGAGGTCTGAACTAGCAGAACAACACCAGGGACCAGCTTCTCTTAATCAACAACAACAATAGCTAACAACAAGAGGGCCTATAATAGAAGGGAAGAGAGGAGAAAGATAAACATAAAATAAAAATAGACACCCTGACGTACACTTCTCCACACATACACAAACACACACCTTAACACACACACGTACACTTCTTCACATACACTTGGTCACTCAATGTCATTCTATAATTATATCGCCTTAATGACCATTACGTAGTCGTTAGGCTTTAAGCCCAAATAACAAACAAATAAGTCGATCTCCGAGTCGGTGGAATTGCTGGACAATTTTCCCTGCAACCTATGTCCCTGTTCACCTATAATAGCCTTCCATTTTACGAAGTCCAGTCTTCTTCTAGGTGAGGTGTCATGACCCTGAACCTATACTCCGGCCTATAACCTCCTATAATGATCAGCTTCGGTAGATAGGTCGAAAATTTCGATCTTTACCACATTCCTGTTGACTCCTCTACTCCCGAATCACTCCAACCTACCCTGCAACACTGAAGAAGACAGCCGGGCTTCAAATATTAGGTATAAATAGAGCTGGAATTGGCCTCTTAGTCAGCACACTCGCCCAGCACGCAAGAGGTCCCGGGTTCGATTCCCGGGTCAGTGGAATTGTTGGACAATATTCCCAGTCCCCTATGTCCCTGTTCACCTAGCAGTAAGTAGGTACCCGGCTGTAAAAACAAGGATAGCAACCTTGTAGGCTGGGGGAAGATATGTTGATGTAACTTGACTGACTGCCTCAATGACCAACACCATGAGTCGATAGGCATAAAGCCCTAAATCTTCTTTTTCTCTTAGTCAGTCTCGTCCATACAACAGTGAGGTGTGTTCTCTTGCCCGGGAGGTATAGAGTAGAGCGGGAGTAGACAATCACGGTGTACTGTATCTATCGGCTGGGTTGGTAAAGTTGTCTCCTTAATGTGATTTTGTATTGTAAATATGTTATGTGTACCATAGATAGGGATAACACTGACTGTGTTTTGGGAAAGAGAAGTGTATTTCATATTTTTTTCTGGAGAAGTGTATATCATACTTTTTTTTTAATCTTATTATTATTGCTTACTCTTGGTTTATGATGGGATTAAATATATAATTGTTAAATATGTTAGTGTTGTTGCTGGTACCAGTGTTCAAAATACTTGGGACTTCATTATACTAAATTATAAATTCATCTGTGTTTATAAATTCACTCCTCAAATATCTTTCGTGACTGATCTCCTAGCCACCTTTAATTATCTTACCTTTAGACCAAAAAGTCAAAAGTTGCTAACTTGTGGATAGGAGGGACGTTACAAGGTTAACAGTTTGCTTAAATGTCGTTTCCACGATTATGAAGTTGAAGCCAAGATTCCTCAGTCCATGAATTCCTGCAGGGGAGTAATCTCCTGTAGAGTTTAAGGATGATGGAAGAGACTGAAATATTCGAGGAAATGAGGACACAAGATATAATTGATGCTGGATCTATTACACGGTTAAATGAAGGTATAAGAAATAAGACTGCACCAGTCATTTTGACTTTTGGCAGAGTTTCACTTCCTGAAACAGTCAAAATCGGTTATGAAATTGTAAAAGTCAGACCCTTTATTCCCAACCCTCTTCGTTGCTTGAAATGTCAGATCTACGGACACGGAAATCGTACTTGTAAGGCTTTTTCACCAGTGTGCAGCAGGTGCGCGACGCCTGGCCATGCTGAGGAACAGTGCACATCAGTGGAGCTCTTCTGCTTTCATTGTAAGGGTGCTCACTCCACAGCCTCGAGGGATTGTCCCAAGAAGGTCTGCTTGGTGAAGGTGGTGCGGGGTATCTCCTATTATGATGCGAGGAAGGTGGTGATGGATGGGGTCGCAAGCGACACCCTCACCCAATGTCTCCTAAGCATCAGCGGTGATATCTCGAACCATGATGTGCACATAACGACCCTAAATTTAAAACAAACCTGCAATTATACAATGATATATCTTAATCTTCCTAACGAAAAAAAAAATACAAAACCCTACATATACATACATTAACTTAATTTACTAAACCCTATAGACATGTGAACCAATAGATATATTTTCGTGGCATTACACAACCATCCACCACACCACAACTACCACCACCATAAACACCACCAAGAAACGAGGTAGTAAGCTGGCACGGCGGAGTTGGACACGTTATCAACGCCATCTCCGGCCCACCCCCCGTCGCCAGTTAATGCTGCCTCGTCCACTCAACAGGGCAAACAGTGGAAAGGCACCACCACCACCACCACCTGAGCCTTCTCCAAAAGACCACGAAATGGAGGAGGCCACTCAGGACACCGACATCAGTTCCCGATCTACCTCCACCACGAGAGAGGACATAACTGACAACATGGACCTGGATGATGAAGGGGAATGGCAGACGGTGAAGAAGAGTAGGAGGAGGACTGACACCGTGGGCTTTTTACCAACACATCTCCCGTTGCCAAGACCCCGACATCTTCCAGGTCAGGGAGGTCTGAACTAGCAGAACAACACCAGGGACCAGCTTCTCTTAATCAACAACAACAATAGCTAACAACAAGAGGGCCTATAATAGAAGGGAAGAGAGGAGAAATATAAACATAAAATAAAAATAGACACCCTGACGTACACTTCTCCACACATACACAAACACACACCTTAACACACACACGTACACTTCTTCACATACACTTGGTCACTCAATGTCATTCTATAATTATATCGCCTTAATGACCATTACGTAGTCGTTAGGCTTTAAACCCAAATAACAAACGAATAAGTCGATCTCCGAGTCGGTGGAATTGTTGGACAATTTTCCCTGCAACCTATGTCCCTGTTCACCTATAATAGCCTTCCATTTTACGAAGTCCAGTCTTCTTCTAGGTGAGGTGTCATGACCCTGAACCTATACTCCGGCCTATAACCTCCTATAATGATCAGCTTCGGTAGATAGGTCGAAAATTTCGATCTTTACCACATTCCTGTTGACTCCTCTACTCCCGAATCACTCCAACCTACCCTGCAACACTGAAGAAGACAGCCGGGCTTCAAATATTAGGTATAAATAGAGCTGGAATTGGCCTCTTAGTCAGCACACTCGCCCAGCACGCAAGAGGTCCCGGGTTCGATTCCCGGGTCAGTGGAATTGTTGGACAATATTCCCAGTCCCCTATGTCCCTGTTCACCTAGCAGTAAGTAGGTACCCGGCTGTAAAAACAAGGATAGCAACCTTGTAGGCTGGGGGAAGATATGTTGATGTAACTTGACTGACTGCCTCAATGACCAACACCATGAGTCGATAGGCATAAAGCCCTAAATCTTCTTTTTCTCTTAGTCAGTCTCGTCCATACAACAGTGAGGTGTGTTCTCTTGCCCGGGAGGTATAGAGTAGAGCGGGAGTAGACAATCACGGTGTACTGTATCTATCGGCTGGGTTGGTAAAGTTGTCTCCTTAATGTGATTTTGTATTGTAAATATGTTATGTGTACCATAGATAGGGATAACACTGACTGTGTTTTGGGAAAGAGAAGTGTATTTCATATTTTTTTTCTGGAGAAGTGTATATCATACTTTTTTTTTAATCTTATTATTATTGCTTACTCTTGGTTTATGATGGGATTAAATATATAATTGTTAAATATGTTAGTGTTGTTGCTGGTACCAGTGTTCAAAATACTTGGGACTTCATTATACTAAATTATAAATTCATCTGTGTTTATAAATTCACTCCTCAAATCTCTTTCGTGACTGATCTCCTAGCCACCTTTAATTATCTTACCCTTAGACCAAAAAGTCAAAAGTTGCTAACTTGTGGATAGGAGGGACGTTACAAGGTTAACAGTTTGCTTAAATGTCGTTTCCACGATTATGAAGTTGAAGCCAAGATTCCTCAGTCCATGAATTCCTGCAGGGGAGTAATCTCCTGTAGAGTTTAAGGATGATGGAAGAGACTGAAATATTCGAGGAAATGAGGACACAAGATATAATTGATGCTGGATCTATTACACGGTTAAATGAAGGTATAAGAAATAAGACTGCACCAGTCATTTTGACTTTTGGCAGAGTTTCACTTCCTGAAACAGTCAAAATCGGTTATGAAATTGTA
The DNA here is from genome assembly GCA_033782935.1 of Petrolisthes cinctipes. Taxonomy (NCBI): domain Eukaryota; kingdom Metazoa; phylum Arthropoda; class Malacostraca; order Decapoda; family Porcellanidae; genus Petrolisthes; species Petrolisthes cinctipes. The sequence continues at coordinate 1,275,181 of JAWQEG010000685.1, forward strand.
AAAGTCAGACCCTTTATTCCCAACCCTCTTCGTTGCTTGAAATGTCAGATCTACGGACACGGAAATCGTACTTGTAAGGCTTTTTCACCAGTGTGCAGCAGGTGCGCGACGCCTGGCCATGCTGAGGAACAGTGCACATCAGTGGAGCTCTTCTGCTTTCATTGTAAGGGTGCTCACTCCACAGCCTCGAGGGATTGTCCCAAGAAGGTCTGCTTGGTGAAGGTGGTGCGGGGTATCTCCTATTATGATGCGAGGAAGGTGGTGATGGGGTCGCAAGCGACACCCTCACCCAATGTCTCCTATGCATCAGCGGTGATATCCCGAACCATGATGTGCACTATCAGTACTCGGACTGAGTCAGAGCCGAGTGAACAGGCCGATCACTCTATTTCTAAGCCTACTATCAATACCCACTCTAAAACTATTACCCCATCTACCATCTCCTATTCTCAGGCTGCAGCATCCTTGCAGTCAAAGAAACAAAAGAAGTCAGACAAGTCAGATAAAGTAAACTACACCACCCTTATATCAAATAAGTCACTTTCTCGTGCACTCCCTACTCCCACTCCAGTGGCGGAGTCTGGCAGACTCACCATAGATGAGGGAGAAATGGATATCTCTGGACGCAAGAACCGGGAAAGGTCCCCCGGTAGCCACTTGCCAGGCGGCGGGAGGCACAAAAAGACTAATGCCCGGCAGCCCGGTTCACATTAGCCAGTTTGGACGAATCCTATGTCCATCAATGACGTCAAGAACCGTACGGAGGTAGGGCTTTTTGTTGTTGTTCGTCATTCGATTTCGAAAATGACCACAACTTTTTTTTTTCATCAAATTTTTTTTAATAAAAATTAATTTATCTGTGTGGCTGACAAGACCTATTCTTTTCTGGAAGTCTCTCCCACACTTGTTGCAAGTGTGTGTGTTTGCTGTAGGTGCCATTGTAGTTTGTCGCGCCTTGCGTGCCATCCGTTTGCATTTCACCGCAGAGATCCACCGTTTTTCAGCTGCAATTACCCCTTCATGTATAGTTCTGCACCACGTCGGTCGGTTCATTGCTTCTGTTTCCCAACGGCCGGTATGGATGCCGAAGTCTTTTAGCGACGTCTTGAGACAATCCTTGAATTGTTTTCTTTGGCCGCCAACCGCACGTTTGCCATGACTCAGTTCACCGTAGAGTATTCGCATGGGCATTCTGTGTTCCGGCATTCTGATGACATGACCAGTCCATCTGAATTGTGCTTTGCAGAGGAATGTGTAGATGCTGGGAACGCCAGTTTGCTCGAGTACGTCCGTGTCCTGCCACTTTGTCCGCAAGAACCGCCGGAGACAGTATAGGTGGAAGTGGTTCAGTTTCCTCGCATGTCGACTGTAGACAGTCCAGGTTTCACTGGCGTAGAGGAGAGAAGTAGGTACTGCTGTGTGATAGACCTTCAGCTTTGTTTCAATTTTGAGTCCTCTTCTTTGCCAAACGTTCTTTTGGAGACGTCCGAATATTCGAATAAGGCACTTGCCTTCACAATCCTGTTGTTGACTTCATCATCAATGTGCTGTTCTTGGCACTTCTCTTGAAGTTGGCGTACGGTGAATATCATGTCGACTGTTCCTCTTCCAGAGCGAAATCCACATTGGCTTTCTGGCAGATGACCCTGTTCAAGATGTCCCTGAAGGCGGTAGAGCAGGACACGAGCCAAGATCTTTCCACATGCTGATAAGAGGGATATGCAACGATGATTGTCGCAGGACTGGCGGTTACCTTTTCCTTTGTAAATGTGGACAATGTTGGCGTCTTTGAGGTCTTGCGGGATCTGGCCGGAATTCCATATGTTCTGAAAAAGGATGGTCAGCGTTTTCATCAGCTTTCGGCCACCATATTTGTAGATTTCAACAGGTATCCCATCAGGTCCAGGTGCTTTGTGGCACACAAGCTTGTTGATGGATGGCGTCTAGATCGTAGTTTACAGGAGCCTGCTTCTTCGTTGACTGTGGCTGGAGGCCGATTGAGGACCTGGTTGAAGTGCTCAGCTCATCTCTCAAGGACCTGTCGTTTCCCAGTCAGCATTTGTGTTTCGTCGCCATAGAAGATCGGGGTTGGTCTTAGGTCCATATACTGATTTCAGTGTGTCGTAGAAACGTTTCGTATCGTGTATGTCCGTGTAGCCTTGGATTTCGTTGACTTTATTGCTGAACCATCGGTCTTGTAAGTCACGCAGTTTTCGCTGAGTTTCGCGTTTGTCGGCGATAAAAGTAACCTTTTCTATTTGAGATGTTGGGTCACTTTGATAAGCTAGGTGTAGTCAGTTATTTTCTGCAGAATGGGGCTACAGAGGAGATAAGCTCTGTCTGTTTTGATTTGCGTCACGGAGTCGTTTGTTTACAACAAAAAACAAGCATGATTTCTGTTTTTTCATACGAAACTGCTCCACATATGTGCCATTTGCTCCAAGGTTGCATATAGCTTAAATCCACCTATCATAATAGGTATCATAAACTAAAACATGCTCTATGACGCCCAGTTGGTTAATATGGAAGAGATATGTCCGCTATCCCCACTCAAGCTTCTTGCAAATTCATGTATAGGCCCAGTATGAAGTTGTAATTATGGCATGAATCAATATACTGTAGGCTTAGGAAGGTATGATATCCTAGTTGACTTTTGCATTGTTATCTATTAGAAGTTAGAACATAAACTCAGAATCCAATGTGGGTTGGTGAATTGTATAAGCCAAAAATAACCAAACAAACCTAACCTGGGTATCTATGTACTAATATTAATTAAGGTGTTAAGATATTATTATTCTCTGTTTTTATATGTTGAAATGATTTTTGAAAGGCTGCCAGTATATTTAGACGTTGTTTTACCCCCAAAAGGCTCCACACAAACAGAGCAATGCTTGTATCAATGTCAAATGTAGATAAATATAAAAGGAGTTGTCCATGAACAGAAAAAAATAGGGAAATTAAACCATAACTACTGTGGCTTGTCTGCTCCAAGTACATACGTGTGTGTTTTGTTTACAAGTAGGCTATGCGGTGGTGACGTGCTTTCAGTACCAATGAACAGTATTTATATCCTCACATAAATTGATGTGCATTTAACAAATACAAGTTAATAATTATAATATTTGAATAAATTTACATCCTTTATTTGTGCACAAATACTTCAATTTCATATTTTCATGATATGATGAAAAGTCAACAACATTATACATGGACACCACCGCTGCCGTCCTTCCGTAAAAGATGACTTGAGTTCATCTTTGCTGGATCTGTTCCATGTCTTGCCCTGGATGGTAAACGAGCCCGGTTCACACTGGACGGGCTCATACACGGCCGTTCGTGACGTCATTAACGGATGTCGGATCCGTACAAACGGGCTAATGTGAACCGGGCATTAGAGAATAAGTGAAATATTGTAAATCTAGACCAGTGGCCCAAAACATGTTTACAAGATACCGTCTTTTTTTGGGCGGAAGTAATTGCGAACCAAAACATTTAATCTTTTGCACTGGCTCTGCTTTCCTTTCCCACGAAGTCTATATTGTAGGCGCCCAGGATGCACATCGAGGGGTGGAATTTGAGGCCATACTGCTGCAGGCGGCTAAAGAGTTCTCTTAGGTGCTGCTGGTGCTGGTCGTGGTACTTTAATGCTACTAAGATGTCGTCGATGTAGACTACCACCCAGTCGAGTCCCCACAGTCCATGAACCACTGGAATGTTTGTGCAGTGTTGCGGAGACCAAAGTTCATGACAGGGAACTCGAACAGACCGAAGGGCGTGGTGATAGCCGTTTTCTTGACGTCCTCTTCAGCCACAGGAATTTGACGGAAGGTACATACCAGGTCGATCTTTGAGAACACTGCACATCCCTGGAGTTTGGAGTGGAAGTACCTGTCTGGTGTGGTAGCAACATTCAGCGCCCTGTAGTCGCCGCATGTCCTCCATTCGCCTTCCTGTTGCTAGGGCACCATGTGCAGAGGCGAAGCCCAGGCACTGTCTGATGGGCGGCGATGTTTTGGTGGAGCATCACCTCGAATTCCCGTTTCACTGCCTCCAACCATTTAGGTGGCATATGGTGAGGCTTAGAAAAGCAGGGGCATTTGGAGGTTATGATGGTATGTCTGACACCTGGATCCTTGATGTGACCGCTGGAGGAGACCGATAATAGAGATGGGAACTCATGTAGGAGGGGGTCATAGCGGCTTGCTCGCAGGACGTAGGTGATGGGGAACATGTGGTCACGTTAATACACAGTCCTTAGTTAGAAAGAAGCACTGGGAAACACAATGAGGTATACGTGGTCACGTACACAGTCCTTAGGGGAGATGGGGAAAAAATTATGCTTTGGGGAGGGTACAAGGAAACACTGGGAAACACGCGGTGGGACGGTGGAAGATGTGTAGGGGGGGGGGGAAATAAACACTGTGGAGGGTATGTGGAAGCACTGGGGGAACACGTGGAGAGAAATATATAAATAGTTCTAGGGGAAAATAAGCTCTGTGGCGGGTACGTGGAAGCACTGGGGGAACATGTGGTGGAATATATAATGAGTTCTTGGGGGGAATAAGTACTGTGGAGAGTACGTAGAAACACTGGGGAAACATGTGGAGAGAAATATATACATAAAGAGTTCTAGGGAAAAATAAGCACTTTGGAGGGTACGTGGAAGCACTGGGGGAACACGTGGAGAGAAATACTTTGTTGCCTGAAGCTTTGATGAGTTTTTTCTTGATATCTTCGCTTGGGTTATCTTGTTGACTGTGTCTGCAGAGTTGTACTTTCAGGGGTCACTAATTGTAACAACTTCCTTGGTTACTATTTGGGGGTGACTGAACTCGCAGGATACACAGTAGATGGTCTATTAAAGTAGACAAGCCTCTCAAGTATGAATAATGGTACACTCTTCAACCTGGACACAGACGGACGAGGGGCACAGAGTAGCGAGGTGGCAAGCACTACGTGATGTGATGACTAGGTGCAGCAGGCTGCAGGTTGACTGGTGATTCAGTAGGTGCGACGGCAGGTGAGCGAGCTGGAGTGGCAGGAATGGCAGGAGCAGCAGGTCAGGCGAGGTAGCAGAGAAAGGTGCGAGTCCAGTTGAGCAGCTTGCAGGAGTGACCCAGAGCAATGGCAATGGCAATGCAATGGCAATGGTGGTGGGAGTAAAGAGGAAAAAACAAAGAATGTGTGATAGATATCACTAGAGGTTAGTAAGGAAACAGAAACACAGTAGTAGTGTACAAGTTTCTGGGCTCAACCAGGTTGCTGCCATGTTTATTTTAAGTTTCAAGCTTAATATTCTATTTCTTTTTCACTGCCTATCTATTCAATATGCTTATTTGCCACCGTCTATCTATTTATTTGTTTTCTTGTCACCGTCTATATCTTCATTTTATTCTCTCTCACTCTCCAATTTTCCCTCTCTCACTCTATATTATTTATTATTCATTACTCCTATTTTTTTTTTTCATTACTACTTTATTTTCTATTTATTTTATATTTGTTTTTTACTTAATTTTTAATCTATTTTATTAACTTTTTTTTTTTTTTTTTTTTTTCTCGGGTACATTTTATTATATCTATTTAAATATATATTTAACTAATTTATTTTTATTCGTTTATTTATTTATTCTTGGAGGGCCAGTTCACTTTTTTTGTGTCCCGGTTATACCTCTTCTTTTTATTTTATTTATTTATTTATCTACTTATTATTATTATTTGTTTTTTCTTTTATTTGGAGGGCCAGTTCACTTTTTTGTTTCCCTAGTTACTCCTCATCTTTTTATTTTATTTATTTATTTTATTATTATTATTATTATTATTTTTTTTTTTTTTTTTTTTTTTTTTTGGAGGGCCAGTTCACTTTTCTTGTGTCCCGGTTACACCTCATTTTTTTTTTTTTTTTTTTTTTTATAATAATAGTATGTACACAGTTTTGTCTCTGTCCACATAAAATCTTTTAGCTAAGTTATATTATTCATTGTCATTTATATGTAAATAACTTATAGGGAACCAGTTATTCTGTTTGGTTCCCTCATAGTTAGTTGTTAGTCCATATAAGTTAGTATTAAGTTCTAGTGCTGTTATTTTTCTCCAAATATCTATTGCTCTATTCACTAATAGTTCTTTTATTTTTGGTAAATTAGCTCGGTTGTGTAGTTCTTCATTGCTTACTATGTCAGGGTATTTTATGTTATAAATGAATCTTAGTGCCTTATTTTGGATTATTTGAAGTGAACACAAGTTAGAATTTTTCATGGCTACTTGTGGAATTGGTGGGTATTCTATTATTGATCTCATTAATGCTAAATACAATTTTCTCTTATTTCTTGCATTAAGTCCATTAAATTTGTATAATCTAGTAAGTATGTGGTTTAATTTATTAATTTTCTCTGATATAAAGGTTTTATAACCTGTTCTGGTTATATTCAGTCCAAGTACAGTACCTTCGGTGGCATACTCATATATTTCACCATCTGCCACTAATGGAGCTGAGGTTGTTCTACCTATAGGTATTATTTTGAATTTAGTTGCATTTGTCTGGATTTTCCATTTCTTTTCGTAGTTATTTATGCTTTCAATAGCGTTTTTTGTGTGCATTGATAAAAGGTCTTTTGATTTCCCTGGATATGCTACTATTTGTGTGATATCGTCTGCAAATACAACATATTCGCTGTATGGTGTAGGTTGTGGCATGTCTGAAGTATAAAAAATAAAAAGGGTAGGTGAAAGACATCCTCCTTGAGGAACTCCACTTTCTAATTCAAATGGTGGTCCCAGGCAATGTCCTATTTGTATGTATACTTGTCTATCCGTTAAATAATCACAGAGGATTTGTTTCATATATGATGGTAGTGTTGTTCTTAATATTTTATATTTCAAACCTATGTGCCAAACTTTGTCAAATGCTTTTTTGATATCTCTTAAGATTAAGTTAACATGATCTTTGTTTGCTTTCGCCCTCGCTATAGTATCAGTGATGATTGTTAATGCGGTTTGTGTTCCTCTGTTTTTCCTAAATCCGTGTTGTCTTGTGTTTAGTAAATTGTTGTTCTCTAAATATGTAAGTAGTCTATTGTTTATGATTTTTTCAAATAGTTTTCCGGTTACTTCTAATAAAGATATTGGTCTGTAGTTAATGATTGCTTTATTGTCCTTTCCTTCCTTAGGGATGAAAATTATTTTTGTCTTTTTAAGTTCATCAGGAAAGTATCCTGCTGATAATGACGCATTATATATGTTTAGTAGTTTCTCAATCCCTTTTTCAGGTAGATTCATTAATATGTTTTTAGTAATACCTGTTAATCCTGGTGTTTTTTCTTTAAATTTTCTCAAATTATGTAGTAGTTCTACTCTTTCATTTGGGGTTGTGTCTTTAATTTTATCTTGCATCCATTCCTTTATTGTATTTTCATGTTCCTCATCAAAATTCTCATTTTCTTCTTCAGTTATTTTAAAAACTTGACTCCATATATTTCTGAAGGCTTTTTCCTTTTTATCATCTTCATAGATTTTGTTTCCATTGGTATCCTTAACATACGGGGTTTTAGTTTTTTCCTTTCCATCTAGTTGATTTATTTGCCTCCAAAATGCTTTTGATTCATTTGTATCATTAATATTTTCTATTAATCTGTTCCATTCCTCTTGTTTGTTCCTTCTATATATATCTTGTAATTGTTCTTGAAGTTGTTTTATCATGTGTATTGTATAGAGATTTGGTCCATTTTTGTCGATGTAATTGTATGTGTCAGTGAATTGTGTTTGTATTATTCTAGTTTCTGCATTTATTCGTGGATGGGGTAAAGTTTTGTATTTTGTTCTCGGTATGTTCTTCTTCATAGCCTTTGTTATTTCTTCATGAAAGTTTTCTAGTTCTTTGTCTATTTCTTCTATACTTTTGTTATTTAATTTAGCTGGTCTCATATTTTCTAAATCTGATTTGTACCCTAACCAGTTAGCTTTATTCATTAGATATCTTTCCTTTATTGGAATTTGTATGGGGCTGGTAGACAGTTTCATTACTATTGGAATGTGATCCCTTGATGTTAAATGTCCTTGGTGGAGATGGTAGTTTAGTGATGCTTTGTTATTACAAAAAACTCTGTCTCGGGTGGTGAAGCTACTGTGTCCAATAAAAGTTTTAAAGTTTGGTCCTAGATGGATTAATTTTCCTGCATTCATTATTGTATACAGAGAATTGCCAACATTGTTATTATTACTATGTCCAAGACTTCTGTGTCTTGCATTAAAATCTCCTAATATATAAGTTGGTCTGTTATAATTTATTAATTTTAGGCAATCATTTGCTGGTAAATATGGTCGTCTAGGTGGTAGATATGTTGTACCTATTATTATTTCTCCAATGGATGTTTGTATTTTTATAGCTAATGTTTCTTCGGTAAAATTATCTATTAGTTTGTAAGTTATATTTTTCTTTATTGCAATTGCTACACCATCATTGAGTTCACCAGACTTGTTTGATTTATATACATCATAATTAAAAATTTGCATTTTTTCTTTTTTTCTTTGTCCATGTTCGTTTAGTAATATAATGTCAGGGTCGATAATTTAATATAGATTACTTAGTTCATATTTCTTTTTGTTCCAGTGACGAACATTGTGTTGAAGTATTGTTATTGTTTTCATTGTATCCATGGTACTAACTTATTTTTTTGTTCTCCTTGATTCTTCTGGGGGTGATCGGTTCATTAGTCCATTTCTTATCTTTCTGTATGACCCTTCGTCTACCCTCTTGAAATCATATTTTGTTATCTTGATCTTGTTCATTGATATTAGCTGCTTGATGTCGTCTTCATCGTATCTTGGTTCAGTGTATGTCCACTTGAAATTACCCAGTTGTATTTGCTGTAGTATATATTCATTGTGTGGGTTTTGTGTTGGCATGATGTTTTTCCCCGTTAGATGTATTTTGAGTCCTATTTCCTCTGCTTCTACGGGGTATCTTCCGACTGTAGGTGTGCTGAACTGGTCTACTGTTGTTTCTTTGTCTGTTCTGTGTTTACGTCCTTCCAGTCTTGGGTCTCGGTTGTACTGTTGTGTTGTTTGAGTGACATGTGTAGTTTCTTCCATGCTAGTAGAGTCTTGTTTATTTTTTTGTCTTTGTATTTCTGTAATTTCATCTGTTGTCTCAATGAATGTTGCTCCTAAAAGACTACTTGAGTCTGGGTTCTCTGGGAACCACATTGTTGGTAGGTCGTTTTTTTGGAGCATGGTGTTCAATTCTTTTTCATATGAGCCAGGACTAGCAAAGTTCATGATGTGAGCATGCATAATGCTAATTCGAATTTTTGTATGTTTGTGGTCACTTAGGTTGATTCGTGTCGTTGGTCCAGGTGTTTTTACTTGTTCTGCTGCTCGTTTTGCTATTTCTGCATATGTCATTTGCTTGTTGTTTTCTGCTCTTTGTTTATTTTCTTCAGATATTTCTTTCGTTTTCCTCTTTCTAATTGGACAGGCCATGGCTAGAGTTCTGTGATTTGCTGGAAGGTTGTGTTTCTCACAGTTAATGCAGTGTTTTCCCTCGTTTGTACAGTTTCTGAAGGTATGTCCCTGTTCGCCACATTCTGAGCATATTATTAGATTGCTATGAGGGCAGTCATTGGTCTGGTGGTCATCTATTTCGTAGCATTTATAGCATGTAGTTATTTGTATGTATTCTTCTTGGTCAATCTGGTCTGGTGATATTGCTGGGTTGAAAGCTAGAATTCCTTGTTGTTTTGCTTTTTCAACCATTTTTATATCTTCTAATCTCAATTTCATTATATTTGTATAGTTTTTAATTTTTGTGACATCAGTAATCTTTATCCAGTTGTTTTGTTTCTCAATTTCTTCTTTAATTTCCTCTGGTGTGTGTTCCCCAATGATATGGTCTAATCTTTTAATGAATATTGACCTCTTTATTTTCATTTCAAATGGTACTATTACCAGTAGGCCAATTTTTTCTAGTTCTTTTGTTGCTTCTTTGTTGAGTAGTTTGTCTGCATCTTCTTCGTTTCTACATATTGCTTTGTAGCCCTCATTGGTGGTAAAAATTCTGGTGAAAGGTACATTTAGTTTCCCATATGCCAGCCTTGCTAAGATTTGTTTGTTGCATTGCTGATCCTTGCTTGTATGTTTCAGTCTAATTGTTGGGTTCATCTTGAATGTTTTGGTGTTTCATGTGTATATATGTATATATGTTGGTGCTCAAACTGCCTATATTCAGCACCTGGCCCTTGTCTAGCCCATCCCCCCAAACTGGGGTCGTAGGTGGTGACGTCGGGAAAGCTGAATTTGCCCTCAGAGAGGGAGCCTATCCCTATTTCTACCTAAAAGTGTTTTGCCACCTTCCCACCCAGGGCGCTAGTCCACGTCACCCTTAGACAGGGCGTCTCAGCTCGAGGGAGGATATGCCTCCCAACGGACAGAGATAGCAAGGACTGTACCGGGTGTAGGGCTCTATGGCTGAAAAGTGGTGAGCACAGTGTAAGTGGGTGTAAGGAATGTGTATTGTGAACTGCAGGTGCTCTGCAATTTACTACTAATTAAGGAGAGCACCGTTGATGTTGGCGTCAAGGAGCAGAGCAGCTCAAGCAGCGGGCGAACCGGCGAGCTGTTACTCCTTGTGGTCGACAGGCAGGTCAACTGTGGTTATGGTGATTGAAGTATTATTGACGTTAACGTCAAGGAGCAGAGCAGCTCAAGCAGCGGGCGAACCGGCGAGCTGTTACTCCTTGTGGTCGGTAGTCGGTTGGTTGCAGTGTCGCAGGCACGCCTTATATTAAAGCTGGCCGCCAGGTGAACCTGTGTGCGCAGGTGTGCAGTCAGCCGCGTGACAGGTGAATAGCTGAAAGCGCTTGATATGAGGTGGAGTGCTCATGCCCGCTACAATATGAAGTTAAAATGAGTTTTTCCTCAAGTAATTTACCTTTACAAATATTTGTGTTGTCAAGCATTGTAGTATTTAATATAGGTCCTGTTTTATATAAGTAAGTGTAATATTCACACTCTTCAGTGAACAGTTTTGTGGGAAAAACTTGTGGGATTTTTAATTATTTTGTGGTAAAATATCACTCATACGTGGGAAGTGGTTGATAACAAAGTGGCAACACTGTAACGAAATAGGCAGCCAATGGCGGGAACAGGGTTGTGCTGCGTACGATAATTATGGAACTAATACCATAATTCAGTGTCTGCATACAATGTACACTCATGATACGTAATCTCTGACCAGAGACGAACTGCAGCACCACACATACCCTGCGATTCCAAGCTTTCTGCTTTACACACTCTGGTCAGAAATTATGTACCACGAGTGTACATACATGTACAATTTCTCAAAAAAGTAGCACATGTTGGTAGCCCTAAAATCTCAGTTGCCATGTGCCACTTATGCACACCCATTGGTTCACAACATACTTTTAAACCATGCTACCGTGACGTTTAAAACTGAAGCACATTGATGGCCCATTGGTGTAGCTTTACTAAGTGCTACAGTTCTACACGTCTCTGTATCATGGTTCACAGTGAGGTTGAAGAGGCGTCAATATATTATATTGTAGCGACATCAAGCACCTTTACGCATCTTCCATTTCACCTGTCTACGGGACGTATCTTCTGCCTCACCTGTGCAGCCAACCCTGGCTGGGCTAAAGCAGGCCGCAGCGCCGCTGCTTGTTCACTCAACCACTAGCTCTACACCTGGAAAGACCTCTCTTCCCTGACCTGTCGTACCTCCTGCCGCTACCTGCCTACACCCACGACCTATACACCTATAGGTCGTGCCTACACCAAGCTCTCCACGTGTCTCCTGCAGCTGCTACCTCTCTCACACAACGCGACTACGGCAGGCGGGAACCTACATCTACTAGGTGCTTGCTACTACACAACCCTGTACTTACCAATAAATTGTTACCCTGTTTAATCGAGTCTGTTCACCCCGGTAGTAACACAACTATTCTTGTTGTTATAATATAATAGTCAGTTCCTACAGTTAGGATGAATCAGTGTTGTTTACTAATTGTTTATTTCCATTGTCATTATTATTATTATTATTATTATTATTATTATTATTATTATTATTATTATTATTATCAATGGTGTATCTTTGTTATGTAATCATGCGGGTATGTAATCTTGTATTTCAAACACCACACCTTTTCAATAAAATCTGAAGAGCGAACATGCGAACTTCAAGATAATCTATAGCATTTCATTATACAGTACTGTCATTTTTCTTACTCTCTTCCCCCTCACCCTCGGCTCAAATCATCACATTTCTTCTCTCCTATATCCACCTACGTTAATGCAGTATGCACTTCTTTAAACCAGGGTTCTTCAAATTACGGGTCCCGAATTCCTCCAAACTGAGTCGCGGGCTCACAAAAATAAATACATGAATAAAATAGAATAATAATATTCGTGACGATAAAATTAATATGAAGTTCATACATGAATCCACCTAAAATATTTTTATAATCGAATATTCATATATTTAATTATCAATAAAACAAAATCATTGAACAAATATTAGCCTTCTTGAATGAGTGTGTGTGGGAGAGAGGGAGGGTAGGTGAGGCAGTGTCTATAATTCTGGTTAGAATGCCTTTTAATTATAAATATTATGTTTCAGCGTCTGGTCTTGTATTTTCTTAGGTTGATAATTCTGATCATTTGTAAAATATCTTTCTGTATGGGTCGCGAGAATGATGTCATAGTAAAAACTGGGTCACGACTGAAAAAGATTGAAGAACCCTGCTTTAAACTGTTGGTGATTCGATACCGTTCACAGTGTATGCTTCATTCATTCCTCCTGACGCACGTCTCTCTACCTGATCATTCGTTACCCTCCTATATAGCTCCGCCCACATTTCTCTCCTCCTCTCCCACTAACATCCCCCCTCCCTCCACCTGCAACTGTTACCAGCTCCGACCAGTCCTAAACCAAGTCGCTGATGGATGGGGTGTGGACCCTTGATCTGTCCGGAGCTGTACAAGGGCTCACATGTTTAAGAGATTTTGGTGATTCAGTTGCTTAAGCAACAAAGTTTACTTCATGTGCTGGTGTATCGAGGATACTCCATCTCACACACGTGGATTGTTTTGAGCTAAACATATACAGTGGTGCTACATCTCTGAATATGTGTTAGCCCCTGTCCATGCGGCAGTGCTGGCGAGTGTGCCTTCTTAGTGGAACCCCAAGGCAGCCTCGACTGGGCTTGTAGGAAAACCGGCTTCTCTCCTCTTACCTTATTTACTAACCAATTGTCTGTTGCAATCGATTAATAATAAAACCATAAAGCTTTGGGAATACTGGTAGTCTTACCGAACTATTCAACTTCTGGTTATCTCATCGTCATGGGAGACAAAGGCGAGATAAGAGAGAAAGCAAGTACAAGCAATACGTGTGATGTCACTCGTGGTGTAGACCAAACTGAATTCAAACTGGCTAGTCTGGCTGCCTCGCCGGCAGCACATCCACAGGCAACGGCGAGTATCTGCGATCGATATCACTGGCGCCACTATGTTTAAACTCGTCTACACTGACTAACTCACATCCTATACAATTATACATCAGTTATACATGCAAATTTATTTTTATGACATATAAATAGTTCCCTATGATTTCCCCACTTCACCACCACTGACCACTGACACCACGGCTACTGGTAGTGTAGTGATGGGGCTTGGAGGAGGTCGATCTTCTTGGTTAGGGCCTCGAGTTGTCGCGCTAGGTTGGCGACATAGGGGGGTGGCGTGTGCGAGGGCTTCAGCGGTGGTGGTGGGTTGATGGGTGCGGCCTGTGATGTGGTAGGAGTAGCGATAGCCGCGGCGGTGTGTTGTGAAGGCCAGGTACCCACATGGTCGGTGTGTGTGTCCAGCAGGTTGTACACCAGTTCACCGTATTCCTACAGGGATAGGTTGGGATGGCAAGCAGGTGGAACTGGATTTGTGTGGCAGCAACCTGGTGTGTCGGCCTTTGAGGATCGAGTCAGGGAATGGTGTGCAGGCGTTGACGTTCAGTTGCTGCATGTGGCGTAGCAGCACTGATGGGTAGAGCCCATCCACCTGCACGTCCTCCAGTGCCTTGAAATGTTGGGTGGTAGACTTGCCATGCGCAGTGGTGATGGCCGCCTTGAAGCCCTCATACTTGGTTCTCTGGTTGAGTGATATAAGGAGTGGAGTGATAGAAGAGAAGATCTCGGAGGGCATGGCACAAAGGATCGCTTTGTATTTTTGTTCATCGGAATAATTACTTCCATGCCATACTGACTCTGTGTGAGAGAACCATGTGTGTGTGTGTCGAAGGAAAATGGGGGCACATAAGGTATATACAGGGCGGGTGTGTGGGTCGTGTTGTATGATAATGTAACGGTGTTCTGGGTTGGAAGGGACATGTTGGGGGAGTTGTGTGTAGGAGCGGTGGAGTTAAGCATGATGGTGGTGTGATAGGGTAGTGGCGGGTGAGTGTGTGTGTGAGGTTAGTGTTGTAGGGGGAGCGAAACGAATAAATCGTGAGGCAGGGGTTACGAAAGGACAGATGAAAGGTTGTGAATATGGGTGTTGTAGGTAGGGCGCGTGGGTAGTGTGCACGGCGTGTGTGTGTGTGTGGAGAATAAAAAAATGTGTACGAATATGAGGTGTTATGGTACAGAAATGTTGTGGTGTGAGTGGAGGAGGCGTGGGAACATACACAAAGGTAGTGCGGCACAGTCCTGCACACCTGTGTGCGTGTCACGTGGCTATAGTCTTTTCAAAATATACTGAGCGCTGAGGCGTTGGCTGTTGGAATGTTTTTCCCTCCCGCAATGTTGCCAAATCAGACCAATACACTTCACTCACTCTCTCATATCAGCTATTTGCTGATGCTAAATTAATCAAAATTAATACGTATACATTTACTTCACTACTAAGGTCATGTAGGTATATGAAAGTATCATTTACTTCTCATATTAACAATGATAATATATATATGTATCACAACACTGGGCAAAAAAATTTTCCGACGTTGTCAGTGCACCTAGGGTGAGTGTACTCAGGTATAAGTGTATAAGCTCCACCTGTCAACTCAGGTCACTACTGTCACTTTTCCTCTGGCTGCCACTCAAGATGGAGCAGCACCTCTGCTACTCACTATTATGTTTTACATAGTAGAGAAAGTGAGAACTTATTTATAATGTAAATAAGTACTATTTAGAAGAGAAAGCAAATAGAGGACCTATCATTGCACCATCACGAGCAGTGGTGGTGAGGAATAAAAGTCGAAACAAACGAAAAATTATGTTATATCCTCAGAAAAGTGTCGCATTTATAATACAACATAATGTGTCAACAGAAAAGGAAAGATTTACTTCTATATTTTGTTGTTAACGGCAAGCGATATATATATAGGCAACAGATGAGAGAGAGAGAGAGAGAGAGAGAGAGAGAGAGAACAGGCGGTGGGTTAGTGAGGGCTGGCTGTCATTTTTAATGAGGATCTAATCCCATAATTGTCCAGACGAGATCTGGCAACGTAGCAGTCAGGTAAATCTCGGAAGTGGCCAACGCCTTAGCGCTCAGTATATTTCAAAAATACTATAGCAATGGTAATTGGATGGGGGATGGATAGAGCACTGGGGATAGTAGTTGTTTCGCTGATGTTGCTACGTGGGTATGCACAGACGTGGCAAAGAAACGTGGTATTTGGTGTGTGGCATTTTATGTTTAGAGGTGGGAGATGTGGGTCAAGCTAGAAAACACTGGGGAGTGTGATTTGGGGTGGGTGAAGTTGTAGTGGTGGGGCACGTGGTGAGTACGTGTTGGTGGAGGTAGCGTTAGGTACTGTATGGGGTGGGGGAAAGTTACTGGGGCAAGACAAAGGAGGAATATGGCGGGATAAAATTTACATGTGCGGCAAGCTAGGAAGTAGGGAGAGTTGAGAATGAAGGGGGAGAGAGAAACGACGGGGTAGGAAAAAGGGAGGTGGTGAGAGACGGGAGGGAGAACAGGGGTGCCAGGGACACGGGGAAAATTACGGGAAACAAAAGGGTATGGGTAAATATAAGGAAGGTAGGTGGGAGTGTTGGTAAGGAAGGAGTGGAGTGGGCAGGGGAGGGAAGAACAAAGAAAATAGGAGTAAGACGCACGTGGTCGAGGGGTGAGGGAAAACGAACAAGGGATGGAAAGGGCGCGAAAGTGGGGGGCAAGTAACGTTAACAATGGGAGGGAGTGGGAATAACACGTGGGAATGGAGGGCAGGTAGACAAAAAAAGGGAGGTGCCCTGTGTCTGTGAGGACAATACCTTAGGAGTGGCGTCGGCAGTGTGGAACGTTGTAGAAGAATATAGTGGTGGGTTGTAGCCGTCATTCGTAGTTATAGATGCAGCGTGGCGTCTTCGTAGCTTGTAGGTAGTGGCGTGGAATAGTTGTAGGACGTACTATAGTAGTGTAGGGTTGTACAGTACTGTAGAGGAGGGTAACACCACAGCTTCCCCACTTGAAGCAACATAAGCCAGAACACCTTCTGACATAACAAACACAAGAGGGCCAACCTCCTTACCTCCAATTTCTCACTGTCATCTCTAAACTCAAGAGAGAGAGGGAGAGAAAGGAGGAGAGAGAGAAAGAGGGAGAGAAAGTAGAAAGAGAGAGAGAGAAGAATTGGGTGGAGCTTAGACAAGAACTCCACCCCTTTCAAGAAGGTAATAATAATATCTGAATAGACTTGGCATCTTCCAAAAGAGAATGTATATAAGCAGTGAAGTTGAACTAATATGTAGGATTTCCTAAACTGACTCCCAGGGCTATAACCTGTCTCCATAAGAGAGAGACACAGGCATATAAGACAAGGCATCAAATATAATTCCCTGTATAGAGATAAGTATGTATAAATAAATTAAGCCTAAAGAAACTTGTGCAGTCACTTTACCTAAGAACACCACAACGCCAAGCTCGCTACCTAATACCACAACAACCACAACAACTACTACGACTACAACTCCGGACTAAGGTACTGTATCAGATCCTGAACGAGTTAAAGCCTTAGAGGACTGGTACATTTTGATGGCAGCGGTGTTTTGCAACAAAGCAAGTTGCAAGGTAAAGACTTCACGGGAGTACAGTGACTAACATAGTTCAAGGACAAGTTGAAGGAATCTGCTTGTAAATTCTCTCAAGTAATTTCTTCAGTGGGTAATCTTACGACCTTTAACGAGGGAGATAAACCACAAATTCTTCACCTACAAGAAACACCTGCTTCAACATAACTGCAACTGACCTACAGAGAACCTCATCTACTTCACTACAAACAATCATCACTTCATCACTACGGCGATCCGGTTACGTAAATTCTTTCGTAAGGACAACGCCATCACTCCATCACCTCCACGCTGACGCCGCCTCCTTATACGTAAATTCTCTCGTATATAAGACAAGTCAACGTTCATCATCTTCACTCCAATTACGACTGTTAGTGTGTTAGTGTGCGAGCTAACTAATCATCGCTTCGTCACTTCACGGTCGTCGCCCCTTCACCACATCGTCGCCTCGTCAGGCAACGCCCCAACAAAACTTCCACTCGTCGTCATCGTCGTTGCAACTACAGTCAACTAAAGTAGGTACACATTACATGTTACATTACATTAATTTTCACTTGTCCACGAACATGTTAGAAAATAGGTTCCTCACTAACAGCCCAGACAACAGAAAACAAGTGCCAAATTAAAACAAAAGTAAAGATATAATCCCCCATTAATCCAAAGGTATCATAACTAACTTCGAATATCCCTGATAATGATTCACTAGCCTTCAAGCTAGATTCCTCTACCTCCCTAAGTTTCGTTTGTGGTTCCAACACATTCGAGTACATTCGTTTCTTTCTCCAAACCTTACCCCCATTAAAGCCTCTATCTGGTATACTATATTAACCTGTATTTTCTCCAACAATGGCTACTCCTCCACAATCTCCGACTGTCTCTGCTCTTCTAACAACTTCTTCTAACCCCACTAACTCTACTATGCAAGCAATGAGAATTTTACCCACCCACAATTATTCAAAGTACTATACGGGAGATAATCCACAGAATTTAACGTCATATGCTACATTCAGACAGTCACTTATTGTTGTTTTTGGGGATGGTAAACTACATCATTCATTATCATGGGTTCAGAGAATAATTAAAACTAAGGCGGACAACATAAATACAAGTGAACCAGCAAAAGCACTTGCACTATCAGGGTCTCTAGCTTTAAATTCGAAGGAATCTCGTATCATACATCGTGAATTACAGATTACTCAATCCAAGGGTACGAAGATTTTTAATTTTGATGCCACACCTACTCAAGGGGAATCACAGGGAAAACGTTGCAAACACTGTAACGAAAGTGATCATAAATACAGTCATTTACATGAGTCACAGTCGCATTCCTTAGATGAATGCATGATCCATAACAGAATGAAACGGGACTGGCACAATCGAAACATGATGCATGAAACGAGACCGCCACAATATTAAAACGTACCGAAAATATAACTGTAGGCCCTGTCGTCGCATTTACCAATAATATACTATAATTCCCTGTCCTAGTATCACATGGTAACACCCCCTTAATGATAGACACAGGCGCCGCAGTTTCCTTGTTATCGGATAATTCCTTTAACAAATTGAGCAAATTAGGTCCCCAGCAGCATTTATAAACCAAGATTGAACAGGTGACATAGAATTGTCAACCATAATAGGCAATAAATTACAGGTCTTAGGGAAACTAACCCTTCCTGTACGGTTAGCCAAGGGAACTAACCATATCCATAATGAATTTTATATAATACGAAATTATAAACTAGGTTTATCATACCTTATTAAACAAACCATAATAATAAACCCTAAACATAAAATAATACATTTTAGGAATTAATGTATTCAAATACAGGATTGTCCAGGCCAAAATATATAAGTCCAGGTAATGTTAACCCTATACGTATTGAAAATGAGGGAAATAACCCCATTATCATAAAGGCCATTGCTGCATATAATAATATATTAACTCCAAATTTCGTCCATAAATTGAAGGTACATCTTCCATCTCATGTACAGCCACACACTACCGTTCTATCCTTAATAGAACTAGTAAAATAATAGATAACCAGGGATTAATTTACTTAACTAATGTAAACAGTGAAAATGTCACTGATATTAATAAACCATTTACCAATATTCATGTAAAGAAAGGAACATATCTATGTGATCTGTACAGATGGAAGTTAGACCAATACCACAAGGAAATATTGTATCGGTTCTTACCGAAGGATAAATAGATAGTCGTAAGGGAGCAACTTAGAAATTTGGTCAGTGGACGCGATTTTCCACTTTATCATGATAATCTCATCACTATACTAGCCACATATTGAAATGCGATTGCCCTACCTGTAAATTATTAGAAGAAAAAAAATATACCATTACTCTAACATCTCCTTAACCCATTTACTCGAGCATATAGACTCCCGTACTGCATAGTACACAGAAAGTTGTAAACGAAATATTAAATGAAATGATGGATGAAGGCATTATTAAGAATTCTAATTCCCATTTTAACAGCCCAATGTTTTTGGTTTAAAGAAACAAATAATGGTGATTTTAGGCCAGTCATTGATTGCAGAAAATTAAATAATGCTACACTTAAAGATAAATATTCCCTCCCTCCTTTAAGATGTTTTGTCTAACATTGGTGAAACAAAACCTATGATATTCTCCACATTAGACTTGGTCAGTGGAAACTGGCAAGTAACATTAGATGATAAAATTCAACCCATTACAACATTTAATACTTCCCATGGTTATTATGAATACATTCGTAGACCATTTGGTTTATGTAATGCTTCATCCACATTTCAGCATATGATCAATTTTCGTATTGGTTTTATTAATAACGTAGTCATCGCTAATCTCAACGATTTGATTATTTTCATAGTAAGTAACTATAGTGAGGTTATACAGAGATTACATTAGGTAGGCCTCAAACTTTAAATGTCTATGTCTCAGTTTCTTACCAGGAACTTATCATTTTAGGTTATCTATTTAACCGCCCCTGTGCTCCATACACAATCTGATAAAATACGAGCAATGAGAATATTCACTATTCTAAATAAATGTTACTAACATAAAATCATTCTTGGTCTTATGTTCTTATATAGAATCTTTGTAAAGTATTTTCCCAAGTAACTAAACACCTAAATAATCCCCTCGAGAAAGATACAAATTTTGTATGGATGCCAGAAAAACAGCTAAGCTTTGAATTATTAAAGGTTAATTAATGTAAGCTTCAATTCTTACGTTCCCAAATATTCATTGTCTTTTATGGAGTGTACAGATGCTTCCTCAGTAGGCTAAGGCGCTGTACTTATGTAAGAGATAGCTACGGGTCTATGTCAGGTATGTACTTATGCTTAGAGAATATTAAGTACGCAGATTACTCGTTACTCTGTAACAAAACAGGAAACTTAAGCAATATTATGGGCACTTCGTACTTTTGAGAGAAATCATATTAGGCTATCCTTTACATATTTTCGCAAATTATCAAACGATCCGTGGCTTACTATAACCTCAAACCCTAACGGGAAAATTAGCCAGATAATGTCTAACAATTCAGGAATTTCTCCCGCATATTGATATTAACTATCTTTTAGGACGATTAATAAAGTAGTAGATCCCTTAAACAGTCATCTTGTCCTTTTAGTTCCGAGGACACCCATGGACTTTGACCTTAATGCGGTTCGTAAACATTAGCAAACAATTCTATGATGAATGTAATAAAATATTCATTAAAAACTGAGGATGAAAATAATGGCCCAAAATTACCCAGTCACTTAAACATATTTTCCCTTCATGATGATATTATTTACAGAAAACTTAGGAAACGTGACGAAAAAACAATCAAATAGTGATACAACAAATAATGATTCCCTCAGTATTAATTACCCTTATATCATAATACAGCAGCAAGGCATCCTGGGAGAGATAGGTACCTGACCACTCTCCATACAATACCCCATTAGCATAAACTAAGGGTAGATGATGAAACACATATATCGCTCAGTGCGAAGCAGACAATGCAAATAAAGGCCATACATTTGGACCTGTTCCATGACGGGAATCCCTAATCCTGGACGAATCATGGAACGTAGTAGGAATAGATCTACTTTCCTTACCAATTCCGAATCAGGACGCAAATAAGGTATTACCAATGGTTAACCATTTTCTAAATATTTGGTGGCGGCAACACTATGATAAAAACCGCAAAGGTAAGTGCACATATATATAAAAACCAACTTCATATGACCATATACATGTCTCGATATTATAAAAGGTATCTGATTTCTACGACATTAAGCAAACGTTTGTATTACCATATCTCCCAGCATTTAATGGGTTAACAAAACGGCAGCACCGTAAAAATACTGGAAGTACTTCGTGGCACAGAAACAAGGAAAATCCCTCCACATGGGAAGACTGCATCGATATGACGGTCAATAAACACTACAAAATACGGAAATAAAAGGAAAAACTCCACATGAAATACTATATGGCGTATGGATACGTCTTTCATATGATATAAAATTGCCACACAGAAGCCATGATACAACGTGGACAACTACACTGAACGACAGTGAGTTGCATTTCAACAATTTCATCATGATGTACAAAACAAATTATGTGCTTGCATGAATATAATGCGTGATAGCCAACATAACAAAACAAATTATGAGCTTGCATGAAAATAATGCGTGATCGCCAACATAACAAAACAAATTATGAGCTTGCATGAATATAATGCATGATAGCCAACATAACAAAACAAATTATGAGCTTGCATGAAAATAATGCGTGATAGCCAACATAACAAAACAAATTATGAGCTTGCATGAAAATAATGCGTGATTGCCAACATAACAAAACAAATTATGAGCTTGCATGAAAATAATGCGTGATTGCCAACATAACAAAACAAATTATGAGCTTGCATGGAAATATTGCGTAATCGCCGACATAATAAAAACAAATAACTCAATATGTTCACTCCAAGTGATAACGGGTACTCGATCGAATCTTCACACTTCTTTAGTAGGTAATAAACCTATAATAATGCATAATTTTACCAGGCGGTTGATATTGTTTATGTAAAGAGAATAAAGAAATTGGTAAAAGCGCGCAAAACCCAACATCCACAATGAAACCAATCAATATCTCTTGAACATTAACAATTCCTCTTCCTAGTAATTTTATCCCTACTATTGATGATAATAATATAAACAATTATAAACAAAAACTCCGATCGGTTTCCAATGATATATAATAATTTTTCTTACGGATGTGGCCCACATCAACCTATATAACAATTTTCGTGTTTATACTCGCGGCGCCTATTAGCTCCGACAAAGTGCATCAAGCGGATAAAGATGACGTCTACATTCTGAGAGCTCTCGTTTCCAATTTTATCAAATAGTTGAAAAGAGAAAAAGGAAATAATAAAATATTGGGGAAGAACGATATTATCATTAATTTTTATAAGGTATCTGACTTATTACATAAATTTTCTGCCATTGAGCAGTGGGTACAGATAAGGTATTTAATGATACACTAGTTTTGTTTGACAGGTATCACACAAATGAAGTTCCCAATTTACATGTATTATATTCTAAGGTGTCCTGTCACCATTGGGCGCCCTAGGAAGGAATTCAGCGACTCAAATAATATTGCTCGCTTATTATACAAAAAAATAATGGCTTAGAACCATCATCACAGCCCAGAGCGTGATTGGGATATTTTAAGCGGAATTTCATCAACACTATTTGGTAAGGCTTAGATAGTAATATACAAGCATTATCCCATAAATAAAAAGGTTGCGGGACAAGCCGTTGCAAATCAAGATAAGATAAAGTAACAGGTATATACTGTATTAGAGTGCAAATCATTGCACAGAAATTAAATACGATTTATATAACTTTACATGATCAACGAATGAAAAGAACTACATATATGGAATAATCATATCATGTTTTAGGCTTCTATTTATTTCTGTGAATTAGCAGGAAATGAATTGCAGGTGAGGAACAGAGAGAAATGACAACCATTTATTTCTTAAGAGAATATTTACTGCGATTAAGGTAAGATTAACTCACAATTATTACCACTCCAACAGCTACGAAATATAATGGTATAATCAATGATGAAATACCATCTGACTTATTATCTTCATACACCTACTTGGTATATTATTATACATTCATGCGTAGTATATTACTACAAGATCATAATCCCATTATTATTCAAATAAAAGATAAAATGTTTTTCCCAAGCTACGTACTTCACCAATTCCCTATGAAAATGGAAGTAATCCTTTAACAATCGATTTTCATCCAATAAGTATCATACTTAGTGATGATGTCATCAGTGACACACAACACTTCAAGTGCCATGTTGCATATCTTCATAGATGTTTGTCTTGCATATTTCTTTGCATTTAAGTTGCATATAAATCTCCTAAGGATGCAAAATCTCCACTTGCTTGGAATCAAAGTAATACTAATCAAGCCCTATATGCATGTACATTCATATCTATTACTAATCAGTATCTCTTTTCATCATCAATTTTAATTTCCACTATCTATACTTACCTGCTGATACACAATTAACATTAATTTACCCTAATCACACAACACATGGTATGGTTACAGGCTACTATAAAGAAACGGACTCATAGGAAATACGATCCAAGGGAATCGTTACCTTGCCTAATAAACATAAACGTGCTTGACAACATGACATAATCTTTTCCACCTTTAAACATATTTCATTTAAAGTCGACTTGTTTAACATCTCCTCATTATCAGTTGTTTCGGAAAAAGTGCAACTATTATGTTATTTAAGGAGAATAGGCTTCAATCATCCTTATTATATAATTTGATTCCTCCATATATTGATAAAAATAAAACTGAGTACCAATGTTTATTATCCACTGTCTTATCTTTCTGCCATGTACTATCATATTTATGTATTGTATAAGAACGAACTATCGAGGTATACTGAATTATGTTGTATTGAAAAGAATAGGACTGTTATTTCACAGCCTAGCAACACGGCCCCTTATTAATGTGGGAACCTTTAGCATAGGTTAGCTTATATACACACAATAACATGCACCTAGCTAAACACATTAATTTTAAGATGATTTTTATGTGACAATGTATTAATATTCATGTATTAAATGATACTATCTATGTTCATTTATGTACAAGGTGTGCCTATGTCTTAAGGTCTATTTTTCGGTTACTATACATGTCTTCATTGTTAATATCTTCCTTATTATGAACCCTACCAACATTGTGAACTGGCCTTCTATTAAATAAAGCTTTAATGCCTGGGGGGCCAGGCGGGTAGCGTGATAGAGCAAATGTACAGTACTGTAGAGGAGGGTAACACCACAGCTTCCCCACTTGAAGCAACATAAGCCAGAACACCTTCTGACATAACAAACACAAGAGGGCCAACCTCCTTACCTCCAATTTCTCACTGTCATCTCTAAACTCAAGAGAGAGAGGGAGAGAAAGGAGGAGAGAGAGAAAGAGGGAGAGAAAGTAGAAAGAGAGAGAGAGAGAAGAATTGGGTGGAGCTTAGACAAGAACTCCACCCCTTTCAAGAAGGTAATAATAATATCTGAATAGACTTGGCATCTTCCAATAGAGAATGTATATAAGCAGTGAAGTTGAACTAATATGTAGGATTTCCTAAACTGACTCCCAGGGCTATAACCTGTCTCCATAAGAGAGAGACACAGGCATATAAGACAAGGCATCAAATATAATTCCCTGTATAAAGATAAGTATGTATAAATAAATTAAGCCTAAAGAAACTTGTGCAGTCACTTTACCTAAAAACACCACAACGCCAAGCTCGCTACCTAATACCAAAACAACCACAACAACAACAACAACTACTATGACTACAACTCCGGACTAAGGTACTGTATCAGATCCTGAACGAGTTAAAGCCTTAGAGGACTGGTACAGGGTTGTTGTGGCTTATAGATGTGGCGAGGAGTAGTTGTAGCACGTGGATTTAGCGTAGAATAGTTGTAGCTTGTAGATGTAGTGTGGAATAGTTGTAGCTTGTAGATGTAGCGTGGAATAGTTGTAGCTTGTAGATGTAGCGTGGAAGAGTTGTAGCTTGTAGATGTAGTGTGGAATAGTTGTAGCTTGTAGATGTAGCGTGGAGTGGTTGTAGCTTGTGTTAGCGAGCTGAATTTCAGGGTCACCAATTGTAACAACATGGGTATGTGTTACTAGCAGGGATGAACATACTCGCTTGTACACAGTAACAATTTATTGTGGGCTGCTTACAAGGTTTGGTAAGTACACTTGTTGTACCTGGACTCGGTTAGCAAGGGAGGCGAGGGTAGTAGTTGTAGGTAGGCGAGCACCTGGTAGGAGAGAGTCTGGACTGCCATGGCCGAGTAGAGTAGAGCAGCTGCAGGAGGAAGCGTGACTTCTGGAGCAGGTGAGAGCGGTAGCTGGAGCAGGCGAGGTCGGCGGCAGGAGAGGAGAGGTGAGTCCAGGTGAGCAGCTAGCAGAAGAGTGACCCAGGGCGAGGTGCTACCGGATCTTTTATCTCAGTCGGCATCCCAGGTAGGCTGCGTGCGCAGGTGTCATGGCGGCCGCATGAGGCAGGTACGCATAGGGAAGCGCAAGGTGCTCGCCCTCTGCTACAACATTTTGATAATTTGAAACTCTGAGTAGGTGCTACCACAAAACCAATATTAGCCAACCTGAATATCATTCCATGCGTACCAACCCTACTGAAGCAACACTAGTGACCCAGAACTTACTATTTAGAAACTATCTACACTCTGACTGCCGATACTATTTTGAGGAATTGTACAGTACCGTACCATTAACTGCGTAGCATGTACCATAATTTTGAGACATTTCATCTTCTTTCATTTACAGACTTAGATTTGACTCAATGACTGTCACCGGTTGTCAAGGGACCTCGATTCCGGAAAGATATTATGGGGCCTGTATAGCTGTGAAAAGCCTATAGTGGCTACTTATCCTTCCACATCACATCACACCAGCAAACATGTTGCTTTAGTATGTAGGCTATGTATAGGGTCATTTATTTCTCAGCACAGTTTGAAATTGCTGACATCATCATAGGGCAGCCCATTAAAGGCTTAACCTTACAATCAGAGTATGCTGAGATTTCTGGCCACTTAATTACTCTTTTTTACTGTCTACTTTTGTTCTCTATTCATGTGAAGGTTGTAGTTGTGGTAGTAGCGAATTTGGTGATGATTCCCATTTAGACGATTTTTCTGACAGTCCATTTGGAGATTCACTGTGTATAATGTTTGTTGTTGTGTTAGGGCATCGGTGGTAGTTGTAGTAAGACAATCTTGGTAGTTGGTAGTTGTGTTAGTATAATATATAATATCTAGTTGGGGAATGTCCAGTGTCGGAACATAAAAATAAATAATTATAGTAAAACAAAAATAGAATTTATGAGAGGATATAAGTGAAAAAATTCATTACCAAATAAATGCATTTGTCTTTGATATTCCTGTCTTATATAATATAATATAACCTGTTTATTAAAATTCTTCTTATTAGTATAGATTAGCACAGTACAGTAATAGTATCATAATTGATGTGCACAGCGTACCATAATCTTGAGGAAAGTACCATATTTGTTTTTTTGGCTTAATGCCTATCACCATTTATTGGGGCATTAAATTAAGGCAGTAATTTTTTTTTTACTCCTTTACCACAACGGTCTTCTGACTGGGGTGGTCCACTCTTCCCTGACCTGGAAGATGTTGGGGTCACGTTGTCGGGAGATGTGTTGTTGAAAAAGGTCAAGGCTGTCCATCCTTCTCCTCCTCTTCCTCCTCCCGGCCGTCTGCCATTCCCCTCCATCTTCCAGGTCCATATTGTCACTGGTGTCATCCTTGCTGGTGATGTTGGAGCAGGAACTGGTGACAGAGTCCTCCTCAGTCTTGGGGTCTTGTAGGTAAGGTTCAGATGGTGGTGGTGGTGGTGGTGATGGTGCCTTCCCGCTGTTCGCCCGGTTGAGTGAGCGAGGCAGCATTAATCGGCAACGGGGGTGGGCAGGAGCAAGGATGAGAGACAGTAAAGCGGGATTCTCACTAGCCCGTTTGGACGGTCGACGTTCACATTGATGACGTCACGAACACGACGTCCAGACAGGCACGGAGGAGTTGGGCGCCGTTTCTTCACAACGTCAACTTTACCGGATATGGACGAGGATTTACTTGTGTTTGCAGCAGTTTTGCTTCTTTCTGGAGAGGGGGGACACCCAACAAGGCGACATGAAACAAAAATAACCAAACGAACCTTCAATAGACCTAAGACCTATCCTTCATATGAAATATATATATATATATATATATATATATATATATATATATATATATATATATATATATATATATATATATATATATGCAAATTTGACTCTCTGTAAGCTATGTGATATCATAATTTTTTAAGTGATATATGCCCCCTTTGCCTATGACCCCACAGACAGATAAATAATGGACTTTCCAACTGTGTTTTTGTGTGATTCGTATAATTTTAACATCCATTTAGATTCCATTAAATGCAGAAATATTCTATTTGGGTATTAGGTCCCAGAATCTGATATAGCAGACGTTATTGATGATAATAATGAAGAGGAATGTTGTTAATCCACTGTCTGGTGCTTCTGTTGTATGCACTATATGCTGCCTGGAGCCTGGAGGGAGACTGTGGACAGTACACGAGTCACGACATCAGAGTGCGGTATTGCCAAGCCTCCAGATCCAATGTACATTCTTATTAATCGTACATAAATTGACGAACTATACACAAATATATTATGATTATTATTTTATTTACATAAAATCATATCATTTTGCGAACAAATAACTTTAATTCATATTATTTTCATATGTTGAGGAGCCAGCATCATTATAAACGGTCAACACAGCCAACGTCGCTACCCAAAAAGATGAATTCAGTTCATCTTCAACGTTGGACGTCGGCCGTCTCCTGGAGGTCGAGACGTGCTCCGCTTTCACACTGTTTGGGCACAAACAAGGACGTTCGTGACGTCATCACCGTGAACGTCCACCGTCCAAACGGGCTAGTGAGAATCCCGCTTAAGGATCAAGGATGATAGACTATAAAGGATAGTCCACTAGACACTTGTTTTCCCACAATGCACCGCGGGAGTGACGTCACACTTGTAAACAAACCTTGCCTGGTGCCCAGACCGTCACTAGTCCAACTTAAAGTGTACGTGAAGCGTGAATATCTGTGCCATATTATGGATGTATGTGCTGTGTACAATTACAATAATGGCAGTAGACATGCAAAAAGAGACAGGGTGGAGCTCTTTCGGTTCCTAAGAGACCAAGAGAAAGCCATAAAGTGGATATCGGCGTGCAAACGTGAGGACAAATTCAATGTTGAATTGGCCCGAGTATGCTCTCTACACTTTAAGACAACAGACTATGTTCCAAGAGATGCTTTGAACAATCAACGATGTAATGGATCTCCAAAGAAGATCATAATATTGCAACCTTGAGCAGTACCGACTCTGCACCTTCCAAATTCTAATCGAGAACCAGGTATGTTGAGATCTATCAAAGGCCCAACTTACTGTTACACCCTCAGCTATTTGCTTATACTGTACATATTTTTAACTTTACCCCATCTTATGATACTCTACTGTACAGTACGGTTTGTAGGTTAGGTTAGGCCAGGCCAAGTCTACCTAATTCTGTTAAAAATGTAGCCAAATACTGACTGCATCCCCTACTAGTGATAACTTTGGAATATCTAGGTAGGCTACAGTATTGTAATGCTCTATAACCAACAATTTCTCTCTTCCCCATTTATGTTTGGGGGTAAGGTGAGGTATATTTTAAAAATAAAGTATTTGTGGTGGATTTGATACATTTAAACCATCATTCAATGTCCTAATGTAGGTTACAGTAGTAGGTAATAGTGGTAGAAATTCAGTAGTTTTTCTAATGTGGATATTTGGTCCATTTATGCAATAATGATTTTACCCATGGATTTTGATTAGGTCTGAATACTGTAACATTCATTTCATTTTCAGCTGGTACGGTGGCTCGCCAAGAAAGATTATTCAGCAGGCGTAGAAAGCTACTGGTACCAGTACTTCAAGAGGGTCTGCTCAATGAAGGAAATGGTGAGATTTTTTGTTTTCTTCTTAAAAATGACTGTGTATAGTACATAGGCTATACAGTATCAGATGGTATCAGACCTACCCTGTACTTCATAGTTTCACAATACAGTAATTATAGTATATTAAGAGTAGGGCTGGATAATGCATATATGAAAATAATGGAAGGGCCAAACATTTATTTATTCATTTCTTTTGTATATGCAAACAAGTGTCATATGATTATGTGCCTCTAAAATAAATTCCTTCACAGATAATACACCAGAAGTGGTACAAGATGCTATTACTCATGCACAAGAAGATACCAGAGGTGATGCACGTGAAGCACAAGAGGGTCTACTCAACGAAAGAAATGGTGAGATTTTTTTTATTTTTTATAAAAATGAGAGTGAATAGTTTAACAGTATTAGATGGAAAGAGTGAAAAGAAAACACCTTGAGGTGGTTCGGCCATGTAGAGTGTATAGGAAGCGAGAGATTTGATTAAAAAGTGTATGAGAGTGAGGTGGAAGGACAGAGTAGAGCAGGTAGAGGGAGAGTGAGGTGGAATGATGGAGAAGAGAAGTATGTGAGTAAGAGTGGCGTTGGGTGGTACCGTAGGAGGGACGCCAGTTGATGGGAGACAAAGATGCGTGGAGGCAATTCATTCACCCCTTTGGGGATTGAGGCATCTGACAATAGATAGATAAATAGATAGACAATAATTACCTTAGTACGACCAGATAACAAATATTTTTGAAAATACCCAATACATAATCTTGAAAATAGTCTCATTGTCTTTCCCAGGTCTTTATACCTATATGAGGTAATTTTAACCCATGACGAATATGAAGATGATGGAAGAGTCATAGCCTACATCTATCTATATCTATCTAGCCTACATAATTTATTCTATTTTTGTGCATAGTATATACAAACAAGTGTCATCTGATTATATGCCTTTAACATCAATTCCTTCACAGATAATACACCAGAAGTGGTACTTGATGCTACAGTCCAGCCAGCACAAGAAGATACCAGAGATGAACATCATATTTTCTCAACTGCAGTATGCTGATCGTGCTGTGTTTGTATTCCCAGACATGATGAGTTGAAAAGTGTTAAGTTAGCCGTTAACTCTCAGAAAGTTGAGCTCGTTAATCTGAAAAGTGCTAACGCAATACAGTACGGTACTTTCTGAAAAAGCGAATGAACTGACAGAAATTACGTTTATTTACACAATTTCCAAACCAGTGCAAAATCCACAGTGATTATACTTATGGACTGACTGTAATAATATAGTATTATGTAAATTCTAATTGCATTAGTTTTGCTTTATACATACCATAATGATTAATATATTGTGATAAAATTAACGTTAGTTTCTAGTTTTTCTAGAAAATGTGCAATTCCACTGTGATTATACTCATAGACTGATAGTGATAGTACTTCATAAGGATATTGTTACTCTTACTTCTATGGCAAGAAACATTTATTACTGTACTGTACTTTATTTTTGGTACACATTTCATTTCGCAAAGTATATGATAATAAATATATAATTACATTCAGCATACAGTATTTTGTATTCATATTCCGATTCATTATTTTTCTACTTTTTAAAATCATTGTAGGTGTAAGCAATATATAAGTGACCTTGAATGGGGCATTTGGTAAATATCAAATGGGGCATTTTGAAATTACTCTGAACTTACCTAACCTAACCTAGACCGTATCAAACTACCGGGACCTAACCTGGGCAGACTACTGGTACCTAACCTGAGCAGACTACTGGGAAATAACCGTGGTAAAGTACAGGAAATGACTGGGGCAAAATACTGGGACCTAGCCGGATCTAGCAACACTGCTACAAAGCGGTAATTCTTTCAATAAATACCGGGCATTTTTCTAACTTAATCAGGGTATTTTCAGACCTAATTGGGGCATTCTTCGGATCTATTCAGGGCATTTTTCAGATCTGTTGGAGGGGTTGAAAGTGACATATTTTAGAAATGGGGCAGTTGGAAATACTAAATAGGTATGGAAATCCTTTTTATAACATTGAAAAAATCCAGAATTATCAATATAAATTACCTTTACATCCAGGTAATAGGTTATTATATAATCTTTCGAGTGATAGATATATGAATATAACCTAGCACTAGTCAATATAAATACTTCGTAACCATGGTTAAAAAACTGTAGGCTACTACCAAGGATGATCGACTAATGATCTCATTAGGTCAGCTAGGTCATGATTTATAAAAATGCTGCTTTATATCCATATGATTAGTAGGCTAGTTAATCATCCATCAAGAATTAAACACGTAAAACCTATTATCAGTCTAAATCATGACCTTATTATCAATGCCAAGTAGTACTGTAGGCCTACTTCTGGTGAGTATACGACGCACCAGTGGCCAGTGGTAGAGATCTCCTGGCTTCTCTGGATATCTAGTGATGACAACACACTACAAACACATTTACTTTAAATTATAATGATCAATTTAAACTGTGTGGAATATAAAGACACCAAAGATTAGTCATTATTGTACAAATATGGGCTTAGAGATGCGAACGCGACTCGATATCAATCTTGGTCGTGGAAGGCTTCCAGTTTTATAGTCCATTATTCTATTTCAACAACTGATGTCGAGTTGTACAATTGCCGTTATATTTATTATGATTAAATATAGATGAGTCACAAACATAGAAAATTGGGATTATTGACTGAAATTCCTAGAGATTCGTTAATATTTCTTTATGTTGTATTACATGCATATCATGTCTCTCACCCATCTTTCTCCCCACATTAACTCTAACTTCACCCACAATTTCGCTTCTTTTTGTACATGATTTACTTTCAAATGTGGTCTTTCATTACTTGCAAGAAAAAGAACGTTTCTTTACAGGCCCTTCTGTAGTTTTGTATATCCAGTAGTCTGTGCAGTCATTTTGCTATTCCGAGAAGTTTGTTAATTTTTTCTGTTTACTCTTAATTACTATTTACTTTGCCAGTGTGCAATACATTTTTGTGTTTGAGTTATCTTGGCATAATAATGTACTTCCTTTAACTACTTTAGTTCTGGAAACTGAAGATATTAAACACATTATTATTAAATTTGGTAGAAGTGAGAAGATCAAATTGGCAGTACAAGCTTGGAAATAAAATATTAAATAAAGCAGAGAAAGAAAGAGATTTAGGGGTAATGATAAATAAGAAATTGACACCAGATGATCATATAAATGAAAAAGTGAGAAATATGTATACATTGTTAGCAAACTTGAGAGTGGCCTTCACTTAAATAGATGAAGAAATGGTCAAGAAAATAATTACATCCTTTATAAGGCCTACCTTGGAATATGCTGCAGTAGTATGGAATAGTAAGAATATAGAAAACTTGTGTCAACAGGGAATACCTACAATTAGAGGTCACAGTAAGAAATTAATTAAAAGAAGAGGAAACAAAGATGTACAGAAATACAAATAGGTAAGAACATAAAAGTAGACACGAGTAATTTATTTCCTTGAACTCTAAAGTACAGTATTAAGTACAGAGGCTAGTGAAAAAAAGTGAGCAAATCTGAATGAATCAAAAGTCTGTAACCTCTCACCCATAGTGTAAAAAGTCAGCATGGAACAGTTCTTCCTACAAAAATACAGCTACTATAATAAACTGTACATTTTAAAGCTGTTGTACAAGCCAGGAACTATGATTATCAAGTATGACATTCAACCATGTACCGAGTGCTACAGAAATTATTTATATGCTGCATCTTACCCTCTCATGCTCATTTGCATCTAACTATTCTTCCCTTGCAATGATAACTCTGAAGTTTTTAAAAATTCAAGCACATAAAGTGTTCATACAACTGGAATATGATTAGTACCATAATCCAACAATACTTAAACTAGTACAGTACCAGGCCTCAGAAGACATTTACTACACAGATGGTATAAGGAAACAGACTAATAAAGGGGGAACTAGCACATAGAACAAAACAGAAGCATAACAAGGCCGTGAGGATACATATAGTCATAGATGGTGGGATAATAGGTTTATTGGCATAAGTTTGTTTTGCTTTTTCAAGGTTGTACTCTGATACCAAATTTTTGTACTCTGTATTTTCCTTAAGCAGAATATCATTGTCTAAGGATTGTTTTAACAATTTCTTTTTGATGTCACCATTTTCTCCAACAAGCTCCATTAATCTTTGTTCTAAACTTCCTTCCTTTGCTCGTAATTCCTCTAAATTTAGTTCTAACTGTCTTTTAATTTTTGTTACTTTCTCCAATTTTAGAGACACCTCAGACAGCTGCTGTTGTAGGGCATACACATTATTATTCCCAGAATGTAGGAAACCACAACAGGACCAACAAACTGCCAGATTATGTCCACCTGATGAAGCAGAGCTACCTTCTTTAGTTGTTTCTAACTCTTGGTGTTAATAGAGTCTCTCCAACAGCAGAGGTTTGGGTAGGAGCTTCATAAGAGTCAGGTGCCAATTCTGTAAAGTAAAAGGTTACTTAACACAAAGGCCTAGAGAAAAAGCATCCTGTAAAGCTATCCTTAGTGACTATTTCTTGACAAATACAGTACAGTATATTGTATAATATACACTACTATAATGTTAACTTACCCTTCCCAATACCAGGTGGGATGGAGAAAGTAATGAGAGGTGTAGCATGAGTAAGAAGGCAATTGGGACTGCAGCATGAGTAAGAAGGCAATTGGGATTGTGTGCGAGATGGTTGGGAAGGTGAAATGTAATACATTGAGGAGGGATGGGCATGTATGGCAAATACATACAGTACTACTCCAAGACTTAAACTTATTTCTCAGTGACTAGTCCTTAGTCTATCACTACTGTCTACAGTACTGTACTGTACTTTAGAATTTCTAACAAGTTTGTAGGACAAGATCAACCTATTCTACACCCCAATGTACTTGTGTAAGTGCTCCCAAATACTGTACTACCCTTGATAATTTTCTCTAATGTTGTTGACTGATTTAAGTATCAACCAAATAACATTACTAGATAAGCTTGGTGTTAGGAAATTAACTACATTTTCTAGTTGTTACGAACCCTTGATGTCACAGTGGTGTATAAGAATTCATCAGGCCAACTGTACATGCTAGAGTTGTTATGCCATAAAACTAAAACCCCTGAGCCACCTATCCCAATATCTTAAGCAAAGGTTTCTAAGGTTTCAAAACATCTTGGTGAAGGTGGTGAGTTGGGAAGGAAGTCAGCATGAAGGCTTGCTCGGAGGAATCCGAAGTGACAATGCCGCAATCTGGGCAATGTAAAATACTCCAAGAAATATCATAGATAAATATATGTATATAAATAATTATACATATAATTTATGACAGATCAGTATAATTCATGATTCTAGAGTTAGATTAAATGCAATTCAAATAACTAGTAAATTAAAAATATGACACAATTAGAGTAGAATTTATAAATGAAGAAAGATAATAATGAATCAGCATTTCTCTTACCGGAACAATAAAGTTCAGGTGGTTGAGTTCCTCCAGCAACCGCAGTTTCAATAGGGGCTGAATCTTCTTATGATGTGTCTGTTGAGTGAAAGAGAACTTGTCTTGAAGAGAATACAGAAAACATTCACTGTACTGTATATCCATTTTGGTAAATTTACTGTTTTGGACAGAATAGGATTCTTTGGACAATAATATATTTTACTAGTGTTTTTTTATGTGTTTTCAACAATTTTTAAAAATCATTTCCGTCGCAATTTTTTTTTTTTAGCCAAACCTAATCTGGACCGCGGCACACTACCAGGACCTAACTGGGGCAGACTACCGGGACCTAACCAGGGCAGACTACCGGGACCTTACCGGGGCAGACTACCGGGATTAGATTTCAAGTGTAAACTGTGCTCTACATCCATCCATGTCGGCTATTTCTATTTTCCCAGTAATCTGCCCTGGTTAGATCCCGGTAGCCTGCCCTGGTTAGGTCCCGGTAGTCTGCCCCGGTTAGGTCCTGGTAGTGTGCCGCGGTCCAGATTAGGTTAGGTCAGGTTAGGTTTGGCTAATAAAAAAAAAAAAAAAAAATGCGACGGAAATGAATATCAAAATCGTTGAAAACACATAAAAAAAACACTAGTAAAATATATCACTGTCCAAAGAATCCTATTCTGTCCGAAACAGTAAATTTACCTATATTTTCAACTAAAGGAATATATAATAATTATACCCTATATACCATATGTAACTCACTTATGTCTGTTGAGTGAAAGAGAACTTGTCTTGAAGAGAATACAGAAAATATTCACTGTACTGTATATATATTTTCAACTAAAGGAATATATAATATACCCTTATACCATATGTAACTCACTGATTGAGATGTTATATTTCAGCAAGATAGTAAAAATTTTAATAAAAATCAATTTTAAAAAGTCATAAAATTCTTCCTACCAGAAACACTGAGCAAATCTTGCAAAAACTGGCGCCTCTGTTTTTCCTCAGCTCTGCACCCACGGTGTTTTGCACTTTCTGCAAAAAGGAAAATAATTAAATCAGATAATCTGGTGGTGCAATTTATTTGTATGATCAAGATGGAAAACCTTTCTGCTCTTTTGGTATGGATATGTTTCCCACCTCCCTACCAAACTAGTCATTTATAAAAACTGAAAATATTAAGAAATGGTCCCAATCTACCTGCCACCTAACGTTAGTATAAACCAACCCTACACAATGTACAATAAAACCAAATAACCTATAAAACTTTCATAAAATTGGCCTATCTTACCTGGTTGGCTGTCTTGTCACATTTCAATTGTATGGCTCATATAAACCTTACTTTCAATAAAGATTAGGGGCAGCCCATATCTATGCACAAGACTTATTTTAACCTGTTAACAAGCACCATCAAGAAATATTTGTCAGCTCCTACTAATTGCAAATGAAAGATGATACTTAGTAAGTTTTGCACAATAAGTATTATACCGAAAGTATTGGCAGTAACAGATAAGAGTCCATATTGCCTACCTGAATCATCCTCCTGTTTTGGGAGAAACAGCGAAGGTACAGCATCAGCCTTCAGTGATCTTGTTGCCTGTGGAGACTTGTTCAGGAGCTTCCTCTTGATGCTGTAATTCTGTTTGTAATCTGCTGCCTTAAAATGACGGGAGCAAACTCTGGCAGTCTCTGGGTTTAGTTTATCTGCCCGATAGCATGAATTATTCCACTGTTTTAACACTGATTTTGTCCTTGGAAATCGATAAAAATGGCAATTTTCTTGTTTCTTGCTCCTGTTATTGCTATTGCACCCGTAAACAGCACACCTTGTCATTGTTCTTATAGAGAAAAAAGCTGGAGTCACTGAGATACAAGCAAAGCCAAGGCAAAACTCCTCTGTGCGTCCGTGTTTGGGTCTCCAGTGACGTCACGGCTGTATGGCGCGGTGCATTGTGGGTAAAACAAGTGCTCAGTGAACTATCCTTACTGTCTCTCATCCTTGGGCTGGAGGGGGTAGTGGTGGCGCGTCCCAGAGTTGCCAAGTATGGAGAATTTTTCCTAGACATGGGGAATTTTAAGTAGTAATGTGGATATTATATTAAGATCTTTAAAGAGTAAATGGGGAAATTTCTACCAGAGGAAATATATCAAGTAGATGGTAAATATACAATACAACAATCTTCAAGAGTAAACAGGGAATTTTTTAGGTAAAATGGGAAATTCTGATGTTGATGTTGGGCAAATTTCGTCAATCACACTTGGCAACACTGACGCGTCCTCTCTGCATCTCCCTCGTCGTGCAGGCTTGCTGCCTCGTTTCTTGGTGGTGGTAGGTTTGTGATAAGCCATTTCTCCTTAAGATGTCCAGGAGAAGGTCAGAGAGACGAACAATAGCCCTTCTGCAGCTAAGGCAACAGTAGTCTTGGTGCAGACGGTGACGATGTCTGCCTGCTGCTGCCGTCGCTGCGGTGGTTGGGCCTCAGCCGTCTTCCTACCACGGGCATAGAGTGAGCCTAGGACCTGCCCACTTTCAGGTCCGGCTACGTTGGTAGCCTCCACGCTCTTCCTGCCTTCCTCAACAGTGAAGGACACCTCTCCGTCCCCCAGTGATGGTGGTGATCAGGTGGTGGCAGCAGAGAGAAGGATGCCCTTCCTGTGAACGAAGTCCTCTTTGTTGCTCGTAATGAAGCCATAGCCCTTCAAATGGTTAAACCACTTCACCCTGCCAACAAGACGGTCAGCAGGGGAAGTGTTGTCGGTTGGTAGAGGTGTTGACTGGGCCATGGCTGGTGAGTCTCAGGCCAGGAAAGTACACACCTTAATCTTGAGGAAAGTACCATAATTTAAGCATTAGTGTACAATAATTTGGGAAGGTCGGTAGCCCAACCAGTGTTACCAAATTTAGCATAATTTGGCCCAAGATTAGGTGTTTAGCATTTTTTCTATCATATTTGATCTCTTGGCATAATTCCAGCATAATCCTACTATGTTTGGAATAAATCTAGCCTCTATCTTACTTGCAAACTCAGTTTTCATTATTTTTTTTTTTTTCGGTTTAATCAACATGAAAAGAAAAACATTAATACAATAACATTAATAAAATAAATTATTGTCCTGTGTAGCCTACATTGGGCCAACTATTTGTACGCGTTTATCATCGTATACCCGTTCATCCCGTACACCTATAGTCTTTTTGAAATATACTGAGCGCTGAGGCGTTGGCCACTTCCGAGATTTACCTAACTGCTACGTTGCCAGATCTCGTCTGGACAATTATGGGATTAGATCCTCATTAAAAATGACAGCTCGCCCTCACTAACCCACCGCCTGTTCTCTCTCTCTCTCTCTCTCTGTTGCCTATATATCGCTGGCCGTTAACAACAAAACATAAAAGTAAATCTTTCCTTCTCTGTTAACACATTATGTTGTATTATAAATGCGACACTTTTCTAAGGATATAACATAATTTTTCATTTGTTTTGACTTTTATTCCTCACCACCACTACTCGTGATGGTGCAATGATAGGTCCTCTATTTGCTTTCTCTTCTAAATAGTACTTATTTACATTATAAATAAGTTCTCTCTTTCTCGACTATGTAAAACATGATAGTGAGTAGCAGATGTGTGCTCCATCTTGAGTGTCAGCTAGAGTAAAAGTGACGGTAGTGACCTGAGTTGACAGGTGGAGTTTATACACTTATACCTGAATACACTCACCCAAGGTGCACTGACAACGTCGGAAAAATTTCTGCCCAGTGTTGTGATACATATATATATATATTATAATTGTTAATATGAAAAGTGAATGATACTTTCATATACCTACATGGCCTTAGTAGTGAAGTAAATGTATACATATTAATTTTGATTAATTTAGCATCAGCAAATTGCTGATATGAGAGAGTGAGTGAAGTGTATTGGTCTGATTTGGCAACATTGCGGGAGGGAAAAAACTCCCAACCGCCAACACCTCAGCGCTCAGTATATTTTGAAAAGACTATAGTACTTTGCAATCATAATTTATTATCCTAATAAGAGAAACAATATGGCCGCCAGGGAGAGGGAAAGCTTTAGGGGTAGTAACAGCACAGACATAGATGATGGTCTGACTCTAACAGAAACAGTGTGCACCCAGCAAAGTAAGAAAAGCTTTATAGTCAATAATAAGTGGAGAAGGCATCAGATAAGTCAATTATGTAAAATTTGAGCCATTGGAAGACATTGTAGCAGCTCCATATATAGCCATTCCTATAGCTCCTTATATAGGTACTCCTATATCCCTTGTCCACTCATAGCTAGCCATGCATCTCTACCCATGGAGTGACGAGTACATTAATCCCTTTCCCAGACACGACTAATCCCCTCTTGTAATACCAGCAGCCAGTCCTCTCTTGGGATACCAGCCACCTCTCTAGGGACGCCAGCTGCCAGACTCCACTCCTTAATTATTGTCTCTGCAGTGATTCATCCCTGGGAAAGAAATACCTGCCTACGTGCTGGGTCAGGAGATCACATGGGGACGTTACATCCGGGACCGTACGTAGTCCTACCGAATATAAGGGTCGAGCTATTGCTGGGCTACACACTTACTCTCGAGCTCTGGACGAAGGAAGACCTGCCTGCTGCCATACCTGCCTAACTGCACCAAGCCTAGACCGTGTTCCCGCCTTGATCACACGTCTACTACTCTCCAGCCCCAGACAACTCTCCTGCAGCAGCTACGGCCCACTTACGGCACGGCACGGCAGACCAGCATACTCCCATATCTGTGTGACTTCATTGTACCTACCAATAAACTGTTACTGTGTATTCTAGAGTCTGTTCACCCCGGGTACTGACGCAAGGGCTTCCTTGACGTTATAACATGATCAAAGCAATGGGTAAGAAAATGTATACCCTCAATGGCACCAATAAATACAGTATAATATATATAAGCCTCTGTAGTAATGTAATGACCAACAAAATAACTATGTAAAGCTGGCTAATTGGAGTTATTGCTAAATTTTGAGGAAAGCTGCTAGTATACTAAATTATATATTAAGTTCCTTGACAGATAAATTGCTTGCAAGATTGTACAGTCTGTCAATGATGCACTTACCCTACCCTCATTCAGTCACTCACAGTTTTAGCTGGTAAAATCTGGAGTGGAAAGCAGGGGTATCTTACAGCAGATATTAGATCGACCAATGACTGTAAGATAACCCTGCTTACTATAGTCCGACCACTCTAAAAATGTGGTTTGGGTGGGGACGTGTGGGACCTGTCACTCTGTACAGGGTTGCCGCGAATTTTGAGCTCTAACTGACAGAAGGGTGACCTGACATACCTTCACCTCATGTCTGCCCCAGGACAATCTTTTAATCCTGGTCCAACCCTACACCACATCCAGACACCAACTGGTAACCACGTGTCTTGCTTCCCCGCCTCCCTCTCTTCCTCCCTCTTCGTCAATCATTCCTTTTTTCCTGTAATCTATATTTTCACTTTCTCCTCAGTATACTCTAATTTCTTTACTTTATGAATCTCTCTCGTTCATATGATTCATGTAATTTTACATCCTAAGTACAATAGTTCCATTACATTATACTCCACGTATTAAAGTTTTGACCTTATTTCCGCACCACCCATGAGGTAAACATCCATTCTCCTTCTCCTGTACAAAATACTGGCTTACTCTGAAGACAATTTCCTTTGTTTTATATGAAGGTGGGAGGTTGTTTGGTGAGCTGCCATCGTGTCAGAGTCAATATGGAAAATGAACAGTGGGAGCATTGTTGTTTTTGGTTGCAGGGGAAAATACCTCTGCTGATGCCTGTGCTGGCGGGCCCAACAGGACAGACAGTGGGAACACTTGACAGAAGTTTAAATACTCCCCTGCCCTGTTAATTACCTCCCAGGAGATATATATGTACCGTGTTCCAGGTGTTGGGAGTGATGGGTATTGCCGCTCATGATAGTTTTAACATTTATTTTTATTAAGGAACGAGTATATATATCACTTCCATTTCTTCATAAAGTATTATTAACACAATTGTTGCATTACATACCCAACTTAGAACTATGACGAATGTCAAATAAAAGTAGCAACATATTCGTAGCACCACTGTGAAATTTGTATGCCACATTTCTATATTATTACATCAAGACGTTGCATTATAAAATTTATTTGCTATTGACATACTTAAGTATACTTAAGTATATATTATAAAATTGTTTTGTTACGTGTTCGGGTATTTTACATTACATTACACAAGCTACGAATCGCTAGTTTAAGAAACGTGGCGACGCTGTAAACGGTGACAGGTCCCTCAGGTCACCACCCAAACCACATTTTAAGAGTGGTTGGACTATACTCCAGATTTTACCAGCTAAAACTGCGAGTAACTGAGCGAGGGTGGGGTACGTGCATCATTGACAAGTAAATACCTGAGTTATATAAATTTTCCATTAAAGTATGTTGGGTGACATACATTGGTGTTTTAATATATATATATATAATATATATAATAGGTTTAGCTAATACTAAGTTAATTAGCATAGTTTTTGCATAATTAAATATTACATTTAGCATATTTTCACAGCAAGTCTAGCATAATTTTATCGTGACGATTTGGTAACGCTGAACCAACCCTGCAGCAGGGCGGGAAATTATTGTCTCGACCAGTGTTACCAAATGTAGCATAATTTGGCCCAAAATTAAGTGTCTAGCATATTTTCTAGCATAATTGATCTCTTAGCATAATTCTAGCATAATCCTGCTATGTCTGGAATAAATTTAGCATATATCTTCCTTGCAAACTCAGTTTTCATTATTTCATTTTTTTAAATCAACATAAAAAAATGTAATAACACATTATTGTGCCAACGGTTTCCCTTTCATTTCTCGTACACTTCGTACTCTGCAATCATATTTATTATCCTTATATGGCCGCCAGGGAGAGGGAATTAAAGCTTTAGGGGTAGTGACAGCGATGATGGTCTAATTTGCGAGTGTGTAAAATTTGAGCCATCGGAAGAAATGATCAAAGCAATGGGTAAGTAAATGTATATCCTCAATGGCACCAATAAATACAGTATAATTTATTATAGGCTATTGCAGTAATGTAATGACCAACAAAATAATTATGTGAAGCTGGCTAATTGGAGGCATTATTGTATTTTGAGGAAAGCTGGTAGTATACTAAATTATTTTCTTAAGTTCCTCGACAGATAACTTATCTGGCTTGCAAGATAATTGTACTGTACATTCATTTAATACAAGTAAATACCGGAGTTATATCAATTTTCCATTAAAGTATGTTAAAGTATGTTGTTATGATATATCACTCGGTGTAATATGTTTAGCTAATAAGAAGTTAGCATAATTTAATATTACATTTAGCATATTTTGGGCATAGTTAGCATATTTTCACAGCAAGTTTAGCATAATTTCATAATGACGATTTGGTAACACTGATCTAGACTCTCATGTAATGTGATTCTGGTGTGACGGTGGTGTCCATTATACCTGTTTATTTCAAGTTTCAAAGTGCAAAGTACGGCATTCCAGGCAAGGATGACTAGAACAACTCAAGATAAGTAAGTGTCAGTGAATGGTGCCAGGTGTGGAGAGGTAACACAGGCTAATGGTTTTGATATTAAGGGAATAATAGGTAAAGGTACAGAAGTGGACCTTACTGTATAATAGATATTTTACTGTCATTACCCACTATTTTGGACCATTCTAAGACACTTTTCTTCTATGGTTTTTCTTCCTCAAATGCCCCGTTTCCAAGATAGGGCATATTCAAATGGGGCATTTTGAAATTAGCCTGACCTTACCTGACCTAACCTAACCTAGACCGCATCAGACTACCGGGACCTAACCTGGGCAAACTACCGGGAAATAATCGTGATAAAGTACAATAAATGACAGGGGTAAAATACTAGGACCCAGCCGGATCTGGCAACACTGCTGCAGTAAGGTCCACTTCTGTACTAATACCGAATAATACACTTTTGGTACTATTGGCCACAAGAATTCGAACACACGCTGTTGTCTTCGAGGGCTTACAACATATAGAAAATGTAAAACTACGTAAATGTAATATTACAGTAATTCTTTCAATAAATACCAACTTTTGATGAGAGTAGTTTGGAGAAATCATTTGCTCAATCTTTACAAACATTATACTACCCCTTTAATTGACGTGTTGGAAGTCACCTCCCTCTCCCCGCCACACACACTTCTTTTT
Organism: Petrolisthes cinctipes; assembly: GCA_033782935.1. Classification (NCBI taxonomy): domain Eukaryota; kingdom Metazoa; phylum Arthropoda; class Malacostraca; order Decapoda; family Porcellanidae; genus Petrolisthes; species Petrolisthes cinctipes. The sequence goes on from JAWQEG010000685.1 coordinate 1,318,126, forward strand.
GGCATTTATTGAAAGAATTGCTGTTTTGTAGCAGAGTTGCCAGATCTGGCTAGGTCCCAGTATTTTGCACCGGTTATATCCTGTACTTTGCCACAGTTATTTCCCGGTAGTATGCCCAGGTTAGGTCCCGGTAGTTTGCCCAGGTTTGGTCTCGTTAGTCTGCTGTGGTCTAGGCTAGGTTAGGTAAGGTCAGGCTAGTTTCAAAATGCCACATTTGAATATGCCCTATCTTGGAAATGGGGTATTTGTGGAGGATATGCCATAGAAGAAAATAGTCTTAGAATGGTCTAAATAAGTGGGTAATGAAGGTAGAAAAACCGTACGTGATAACGGCAATTCTTTCAATATTTACCTTTTATTTTATATAATCCCTTAGTAACAAAGGTAATTATTCTCGATTGCCGTTTTCTATTACCCACTAATTTATACTATTCTAAGACACTTTTCTTCAATGGTATTTTCTTCGGTAATGCCTCATTTCCAAAATGGGACACACTTAAATGAAATTAAATGAAATTAGCCTGATCTTACTTAACCTAACCTAGACGACTGGGACCTAACCTGGGCAAACTACCGAGACCTAACCTGGTACTTGACCACGGTTAGTTTACCGTGGTAAAGTACCAGGACCTGACCGGGGCAATATACTGGGACTTAGTTGGATCTGGCAATACTGCTACAAAACGGCAATAATCTAGGTAAATACCATAATATTTTAAAGTTAGCTTTAAGAAATGCCAGAGAAATGGGAAACATAAGTTTTGGTATTTATCTATTACTTTACTATGGTTAGTAGTTTGCCCATGTTTGGTCCCGGTAGTCTTCTGTGGTCTAGGTTAGGTAAGGGGAATTATTTCTGAATTACACATGTGCGAGATATCTAATTTTCACTGTGATATTCGTTCTTATGCTCAGATTTCCGTACGTTTGATATAGGTCTTACCTTGCGTAACTCTCAGTAGTCTGTTAAGGTTAGGTCCCGGTAATCTGTTAATGCTAGGTCTCGGTAGTCTGTTAAGACTAGGTCCCGGTAGTCTGCCACGGTCCAGATTAGGTTAGGTTAGATCAGGCCTGCCTAATTCTAAAACAAACTAATACTATTTGTGCTCGCCGAAAATTGTGCAACCCGGGCCAACTTTTGCCGAGGGCTGGGTGATGGGGTATGACCAAAACAGGACATTTGCACATTTAATGGATGTTAAAATACACCAAATCACATGAAAAACTATAGGAAAAATTATGTTTTGTCAGAAAATGTTGCACATGTGTAACTCGGAAAATATAACAGGTTAGGTAAGGTCAGGCTAATATGTCCTATCTTGGAAATGGGGCATTACCGAAGAAAAGTGTCTTAGAATGGTATAAATTAGTGGTTAAAGAGGGTAGAATCATCGTAAAAGAAAACGGCAATATACAGGACTAGATAAAAATTACCTAGATTTCTTACCTCTTTTTTGGGGGATCATACATTGTTCCCTAATTTTATGTGATGAAATAAATGTGTGCCAGTGCAATTTGACCTTGATTGAGGATTAAAACAAGTGAGTAACGCTTTAAATAGTTAATAATTATACGTTCTTGAGTTAGTCTGACTATACCTGACTTGACCAAATCTGAATTGGGGCAGACTACCTAGACCTAACCTAAGTAAACATGGGAGTAAACTAAACCTGGCCAGAATGAAATGGTGCCCTTTTATTTCAACAGATAATAACCAGGAATAATGGATTAACTAAACATAAGTGGGAAAAATCTTGTTTTCCATTTCTGTGGCTCAACATTTTAAGGGATCCCGTGATGTAGTCAGAAAATTGGAGGTTAACGAGGCCTTCAATAATTGCCACGAAACACCACATATATGGAAGGAGCTTGTTTCGTGGTATAGTAGGAGGAATCAATACCCACCAAGTCTCGTTTAAGATTACAGGGTCTTTAACTAACTTTCCCAACTCTTTAATGTGCAGTCAGCTGCAAATGTTCTGTTGCCACATCTGCCAAGTCATGAAATACAATATAAAAATAAGCTTAACAGGCTCATAAACTGAAAAAAACAAAATATATATATATATATATATATTATTTTGCCCTCTGGATAATGTGTTTCTGTATTGTGAATGTGTCGGTTCGATTATTGTCCTTTCTATACTCCTTTATGAAGCACGAGTCAGGCGACACGACTTTTGCGCTGACTGTACAGTCGGCAAAAAAAGTTTCGTTACCACCCCTACGTTAATTTTAACATGGGTAGCCGGTGTAGGGTTGGTACTCTGCCTACTTGGCTGCTAAGCCTTATCATCCGAGACTGATATCGTCTTTGCCGGGCTGGACAGTACGGGCGGCGGAGGCATTGGCGGTCTGCCTTCGGATGTCGTCACTCATCTCATCAGTAGCCTAGTAGCTTTCAACGAGATAGGACGGGTGCTCGTTGATCTTATGCACTGCTATGCCAGCTTAATAAACTTACATTATACCTGTGAAATTCTTACTCTGATGTAATGTTTTGACCATAAAATAAAACTGCCATTTAGTTCCATCCATGGAAGTGGCAAGTGCTTGGCTGAGTGTGTGTAGACAGTGAGTGACAGCCACACAGCCTATACCCTACACAGGCCCCATTGGTGATAATATGTGGGCCGCGGCCCGTGGCAGTCACAAACATTGCACTCTGTTTCTTTATATCAAAAGTTTAACTAATTTTAAATTAAATTTTGAATGTTCAAAAACTCTTACTATTTAACTATTTATTATCAAACATAAGGAAATGAGTCTGAGTATTTTAGAACAAGAATAACCGTGAAATACCCAGAAAAAGTAGCACGTCACTCCTACTCCCCTGCCCAATAGACACTGAAGAGCACATGGGTTGACGGAGGTATATATAAGACACTCTCATCACGCCAGGCCTACCACCATTACATCACAGTGTTAAAAGGATAGTAACAAAACTTTTTTTGCCGACTGTACATTAATGAGGCAGCTGTTCTTTAAATTATTGTATAAGCACTTTGGTTGGCATTAGCCTGTCAAAAAAATCTTATGTTATACCATAATTTCTTGCCTAAAGGGAAGGTCCTAATGGTCAAGAGAACTTATGCACACAATAGCCTTCTAAGGGCGGTCCTTACCGACCGTGGCTACCCTCTCACCCGGGCCATTTTCCCGCCCCGCACTCACAACATACACAACACATTTGATAGCTAATAGCGTGTAATTCACTTAAGTTACATGAATAAATTATACATGATGATATTGACGTACTGTACAGTACAGTCAGCGGCAAAAGTCTTGTCACCTCATTTGCTTCACCGAGACAAGCGATGTTCATAGACTCGAGATTATCAAGTGTAGAAAACGGGCGTACTTCTCGAGTCCATGAACAAAGCGTGTCTCGGTGAAGTAGATGAGGCGACAGGACTTCTGCTGCCGACTGTACAAGCCTTTAGCTGTCTCCTGATGTACTTGTGAAGACTAAAAGGACATCTGTATGATGGGTAGCCAGCTCAAAATGACCACAACTCAAAACACACTTTTACATTCTCCTAACAGTTCTAAATATATTTTCATGCTCTGATTTCGTTATAAAACGTACCAGAATCACAGAATCACAATATTCAACGTAATATGAATTATAACCACTGTTGTTTTTATATATATGGTTATTAGCAAAAAGAGGAGTGCTGAAAGTACATCCTCAAACACTCACAGCTATACCTAAACTGGCTACCAGTGGCTGGTGTGACTCGGGGGAGTCCCTAAGCACACACACCCTTTGTTGTGAGCCTAATCAAATATATCGAGGGGTGCGCAAATTTAGAAATTGAGCAGTCTACTTATGTCGTCACCCACGGTTACCCATACTTGTTGGTGGTGTCATCTTATGTCGTCACCCACAATTTAACCCCTTAAGACCGAATTGTGTTGATCGATGCAGTAGATATCCTGTGCACAGAAGCCGATGGGCCTTGATTGAGCATGGGATATATATAGTGATGGTGATGATACCACTGGAAAGGCCTGGGCTAGAACTAGTGGATTGACTTTAGTAACACTGACTCTAGCCAGCGTGGGCTGGTGGGCGGAGCTTAGACCATACTCCCAAACTCTAGCCACCCCAACCCGTCCCAACTGGCCCCTCTCTGAAGGCCGTGTGTAGCTCTCCCTCTCACCATATCCCCTTCCCTCCCTTTGTCTAGACAAAGAGGAATATATTGGAGTGCATGAGTATGCACGATGAGCCACGTATGCCGCCGCACAAGCATATATATGCAAATGTACCCTCTTGTATGCATGGGAATGTGTTTTGTAAGGTAATTTCTTTTTACTTTAGGGTGTTGTAGGTGATTACATACAGTATTTTACACACAAAATTGTCCATACATACACCAACACGTGCCTACGCATACACATAGCGTCCTCTATACGCATATGTACCCACACGTGTACCCATTTGCATGAATGGGAATTTGTTAAAACAGTAAGGAAACTCCTTATGTTTTTACTCGGGTGAACAGACTCTAGAATACACGGTACAGTTTATTGGTATTACATAGGTAAGCAGTACATATGAATATAGGGAAGGTCAGCCTGTCGTGCAGCGTCATGGGGAGTCGGTAGTTGCAGTGGAGCTTGTGCAGTAGTGTAGAGCAGGAGCACCATGTGTGGTCAGAGTGGAAACACGTGTGTATGCAGGTGTATGTCGACAGCAGGAATGGGGCAAGACCTTCCTCTGTAGTAGCTCGCTGGGAAGTCTGACCTCTGGGCGAAGCCTCCCCTTTTTATCTTCTCGCTTCCAAGTTCCCGTATGTAGCGTGGCCACGTGACCCCGCACATCACCTGACGTCCTGCCCCTTTGACTCATACCTGGGAGGAAGCAGGAGGCCAGTGGTTGCACTTCCAAGAGAGGATTAAGCTGTGCCAGGGGAAGGGAATAGTTACCCGTCAGACTGTGGCTTGTCTGGGGCCGGTGAAAGCACAAAGGAGCAAGGAGTGGCATACCAGCACATGGAACATACCAAGGAATAAGGAGTGGTGCATACGGCGGCACTACAGTGTTTATGATGTAATTCTGTGTTTTTATATATTTTGGATATTTTGTTCAGTCCACGTGAGTTCAGACATATACAGTACAATTACACTGAAATACATGTATTATACCTTGCAAACAACTAATTGATAGTATTTGGTTATTTTTATTGAGATTATGCATTAAAAATTGCTTACACACTCATTTTTTGTGACGTGTTTATGTGTAACCACTTATTTTATTTATTTATTTGTTTTTTTATGGCACGCTGCCATACGCAAGCCAGTGGACTTATGAAAGTGTGGTTTCCATATTCTGGTATGTAAATTAAAGCTCTATAAATAAGTAATACCAAAATTAATGTAGGCAATACTTAAAAAATTGGCCATATTTTGCGGCTGGGGCAAGAAATTGAGATTTATTTGCGGGGTTAACTGTTAACTAATATACAGTATATCTACAGTCGATCATATTGAGGGACAGAAACCCATACCGCTATACATTAAGGAACTCTGTGATGTAGTCAGGAAATTGGAGATAAATGAGTCCTTTAAATATTACCACAAACACCACCTATACGGAAGGAGCCCCCAATTCCCATACATGATCACAGGGTCCTTAATAATCCTTTAAACCATGGGTGACGAGAATTCTCATCACCAGCGACAAGTTTGGAAGACTGCAGGTGACGAGAATTCTCAATAAAGTAGTTTTTAAAATTGCGCGCCCCATAACATGGTTGTCTCGGGTTGCAACACTGATTTTGGGCTTGCAGGGAGTAACCATAGTCCAGCTACCAACCTCCTGCCAGTGTTAAACTAGCAGTGAGAGTGGAAGAATGTATTTCCAGAGCTCCGTTTTTCCTGTAATTACCATATACTGTATATACATAAAACGAAAGTGATGTTATATTTCATATTGTTGTGTTGAAAAATGTGATTCTGACATATTTTATAATGAAATTATATTGTGAAAACATACTCAGATATGTAAATATAGTGTAAAAGTGAATTTTAATTTGCTGTCATTCGGGGGGATGGCTACCCATCCTACAGATATCCATTTAGTCTTCACAAGTACATCAGGAGACAGCTAAAGATTTGTACTTCAATATTCTGCATGATTTATTTATGTAGCATGAGTGGTTTACAAGCTATTAGCCGTTAAATGTTTTGTTTACCTTGCTGTACAGTATGCATGCAAGTGTTCAGATACAGTAACCATAAATAATAGCTATTGGCTAGCTATATAGGCCTATATGTGCATATTATTGATCTTGCAGGCAAAAGGAGAAGGGTATGGCGACATCAACACCAAAGAAGGTGACGACATCAACACCAAAGAAGGTGATGACATCAACACCAAAGACGGTGACGGATAGCCAGTTACTAAAGGAAAAGAAGAGTAGCATTTCCAAAACACCAGACAAACGTAAAAAGAACCGGCTTTCCATGAAACCTACGGTAAGAGAGTTACAAAACCTCATTATGTGTTATGTAATGTAGGTATTTAGGGAGACAAGTACTGCATTGAACAGATATATATGTTTAATTAAAAGTCCTGTTGTTTGATGTTGTTTGGTTATTATACCTGAGGGATGGGAGGAGCAACTGCCGGGGAGACTGGGCTGTAGTGTTCTTCATCCTGCTGCATCTTGCCTCCCTTAGTGTGTGTCCAGGAACTAGGGCAGTGGGGACACAGTACAGTAACTAAAGAGGAGATTTTCTCGGGGTTAAAATGGGAGGTCTCCGATTCCCTCCAAACTATGCCACGAAACATCCCCTGTCTATTACAATAGTAACATTAAGGCGACTTGTTTCCTGACTAGACAGAAATTACAGTATGCCTAATTATCCGAGGCATGTATGGTGCCAAATGCTTATTTCCATTTATTATATCAGAAGTCGGGTTTGGTGTAAACCAGTACTGGTACTGTACAGTCGCGGCACATAGTCCTTAAACCCTGGTCAAGGACTATGTGCCGAGACTTTTCCAACCATATTTTCAGCTGTGTTAGTGTCATGTAAAATACTCATATATTCTTTCTTTTTCTCTTCTTAATGAATGTAGTAAACGATGTAGTTTAGATGGAAAAGGTTTAGTAGTAAAGTGATATGTAGCCAACTGTATTTTTTTTTTTTTTTTTTTATCAGTTACTCATTTCGCCTGCTCTCTTGGCCACAAGAATTCGTACACATGCTTTTGTTTTCGAGGGTTTACAACATACAGAAAAGGTAACCTTATGTAACTGCAATACAACATTATTATTAGGTTTGTTGTTTTGCTAATCATCAATTCACTTGGTAGACCATTCATTCCAGTATTTCCAGAATAATGACCTCTCTTTCCATATACTGTGTAAGAATACCTGTGGCCAACCATACAGTATTATGGTAAAGAGAATAAAGTTAACTTTTCACAAGTGCATGCACCTATAATTGTATAGGATGTAATTTTACCTGTGCTGTCAATCAGTTTCTCACCTGTGTCATGTGTCTGTTCAGCCTCATACATCCGAGGTTATAAAGAAACAAAGGTTCCGGCCTGGTACCAAGGCCCTCAAGGAAATTCGTCACTACCAGATGGGTGCACAGCTACTTATTCCCAGACTTCCCTTCTCTCGCGTTGTCAGGGAGGTCCTTCAGTCATTTGACCCCAATCTCAGGTGTGTTCTAGTTTTTTTGTTATCATTTTGTGATAACTGTATATTCTCTTTATGTTCTACTAGTCCTGAACTTTATTTGAAAATTAGTTAACTTTTATGTTTTTTCTGTATGAATTTTGGATATGCTTTTTGTACAGTACTAGTATGTAAATTGTAATATAATCACAACCACCTATATTTATCTTAATACTCTGCCAAAATTTAAATATTAATGAATTGCTAAATTTGGTATTTACTATCTCATAATATTAATGAATGTATTGTACAGTATTTGGTTGATGGGATACAAATTAAACTCAAAATTAATCACCGTGTTCATGTGGGAAAATAAATTTGTACAGCAGTTGGCAGGAAAGGTCTATACTGTACCTGTAAACTTCTTTCTCACTACAGTCGGATTCCATATTATGTTCTTCAGCAGTAGGATCATCCAGTGGTTATGTGCTTTTGTTTTGGCAAAAAATTATAATGAAATTCAAATTTGACATCTAGTAGTTTTTATATTGCACGTGGAATTGATAAACGCCGCGGCATTATGATTTAAGTTGATTAACATAAACAGCAGTGAACAAACTCCAAGAAGATATAATATCTTCTGTACAATTATCAGTATTATGTTTTAAACCTTTAAGGCACTAGTAAAACCATTAATAATATTAGAAATTACTGCCCAAATTATAATATTAATGCTTGAATGTCTCCTGGTGCTTGAAACTTTCCAACCACTTACTGTACTAACTAATTTATGGCTCTTATTTTCATACATTTGGTGTCTTGGTCTGTTCTAGTTAGCACACAACACACAACACAAGTAAATTGCCAAAATAAAATGAAATACAACTGTAAGCAGATTGAAAGAAAGATTCATTAGGGCTTAGATATACTTAAATAACAATTCATTTCTAATAATACCCAACAGCCAGTTCATTAAAGATGTTGAATTTCATTAGAACCAATATTGTGTTTAGTGTGTCTGTGAAACAAGTTACTGTAATTACATGGTTTAACTGGTTTAATATTGTGTAGGCTAATAAATATTAAGACACAATCATATACACTGGCATCTCAGAGCTCCACCCACCATTGTCTTCCAGTTGTGCATCTCGATCAGACTTGGCAAAACCATCACTGAATAAATATTAATTAGCCAACACTTAAAAATGAACCTTAGAGACCCAGTGTGCTTTGTACACATGTTGCCAACTTATATACAGTACCAGTATTTGAAAATAATGTTCACTCTTTACTATATTATAAGCTCATATCAGTGCTTAATCTATAATAATAGAATTCACAGTTCAGTCAAAGGTAGACTCCTGCTATTCTGTACTTATAGGGGTTATGCATCAGACCCTACCAATTACCACTGATTTGACTCTTTTAGTTACTTTTTTTTTACCTCAACCTCGGGACTGAAGGTTGTCAGTAGCTTGTGACTCTTGTAAGGCCCCAAGATTATTAAGTGTCGTACTAGATGAGACAGTGGAACATCATGATGTTGGTAGCTTCTCTTCTGTCCCAGTAGATGACAACACCTTTATACACGTCACCATTACTGTACAAAAATAATACCATACCCACACAATGAGGGAGAAATATAAATGCAATAAAAAGAGAAAGAGTGAGAGAAAGACAATCAATAAGCCATTTGTGGGTAACACCAACACCCCTCAAGTCAAGCCTGTCGGAGGACCCATCTCACTTCATGATTTGTGATACTCCTCTGTCAAACCTATCTATCTATCTATCTATAGCTCTGACGCCACGTTCCCTCCGGGAACTCCCCGCAAGGGGGTAGCCACGGCAGAAGTGTCTCCAGTTTTCCCTGTTCCAACATTCCCTCCTCTGCCCCTCACGTTTCTCATCCTTACATACTCCTCCACTCTGTTCTGCCATCTAATCTTGTTGGGTCTGCCTCTCGCACCAGGTACCACAATTTCACTTCCATACACCTTCTTAACAAACTCCTCACCTTGCATTCTCTCCACATGTCCAAACCACCTCAATGTATTACTCTTCACTCTCAACCACCCCACACTCAGTACCAATTGCCTTCTCATTCATACCACATCTCTCAATAACACACTAATTACTTTCTCCATCCTACCTAGTAAGTCCACATGCTCCTCTCAAGTAACTCATTTCTACTGCACTTATTCTAGACTCATGAGCCTTACTCCATGTCAATGTCTCTGATGCATATGTCAGTGTTCGCAGGATTATCCTATACTATTTCTTAGTCCCCTTTTCACTTCCATACTCACATTTCCACCCTTCATAATCCTCCCCAGTGATCCTATGACCTGCCGACCCCTCACAGCTCTCTCCCTAATTTCTCCTTCCATACTTCCATGTTTACACAGAACTGTACTTATACTCCTTCACTTCCTCAAATATCTCACCCCTTAGAGTTATCTCACACTTAGTCCCAGTTTCCTTCGTTTACACTTGGACTGAAATTCATCCACCAACCTCTGTAACTCCCTTTCGCTCTCAGCCATCAGCACAGTGTCTGCAAATAAACTTGCCACCAAGGACCAATTTACTCCATTCACTGTCACCTTCACCCCAGACCATTGACTTTGGCCTTCATCTCTCTCATATAACCATCCATATATATATATATATATGAATGAAAAAACACTTTATTGGTATATTGGTTTTCTAGTCTAGTTTAAAAGTAATTAAAATATTTAAGTGTGTGCCCGTCTTGTGTAGCCTAGTAGACAAAGGCACGCCTGCCACCCGCCGCCGGGCTCAGTTGCCAAATCGCACTAAACGTACATTTTATCTAAAATTTCACACGTTATTCTCAACCTGTATTATACTTATCAATCAATAATCAATAGATAGGACATTGTTATACAAGAGTATGTCACTTGAAAATAAGGTAGACTTCATACTGTAGAGTTCAAGAAATTTTAATATAGTAGAGGTATGCAGTGACAAGGGAGGGAGAGTGGAGAAGGGGAGTTAGGGTACAGTGAGCAAACTACTGACGGCTGTGTGTGTAGGTACTGGCGGCTGAGACACTTCATTGGCGGCTGTATGTGGTGGCAGCTGTGTGTGTAGATGGATCAAGCCGCCACTTACATACATTCTGTAACAATACATTAAAAAATTCTCTTAAAAATGCATACCTCTACTGGATTAAAATTTCTTGAACTCTACAGTATGAAGTCTACCTTATTTTCAAGTAACATACTCTTGTATAACAATGTCCTATCTATTGATTATTGATTGATAAGTATAATACAGGTTGAGAATAACGTGTGAAATTTTAGACAAAATGTACGTTTAGTGCGATTTGGCAACTAAGCCCGGCGGCGGGTGGTGGGCGAGCCTTTGTTTACTAGGCTACACAAGACGGGCACACATTTAAATGTTTTAATTACTTTAAACTAGACTAGAAAACCAATATATCAATTGAGTATTTTTTTATTAGAATAACTTAAGGATGCATTTGCCAAGTTTTCGGTCAAAACTCGTGAGACACCATATATATATAATTATATTCTTTAAGGCAAGCGAGGTTAAAGGAAATTGATATTTCTGCATTGGAAAGTTTATTGTTGACTTTTTCTAATTGTCTAACAGTTTTTCTTTGTTGAGTTGTTGTATTAATTGGCCGAAGTTCCTTGACGTTTCGGAGAGATCATTCTCCATCCTCAGAGGGGTTGTAAGTGAAGCAGTGTTGGGTTTTACCTCTATTTATGTCTGTCAGCTGGGTAAGAGGGCGGGGCTAGGTCAGGTTAGCTGGCTCCTGATTGGTCGGGCCACGGGTTGGCTGATCCTGGTGGATTGCTGGTTGTCTGAAGGATCTTAGAAGGTAGGTATGTTGGGGGTTGGATTGTTGACTGGGTCTGCTGGTTGTTTGAGTAGTTTGAGTGGTAGGGGGGGATATACTGCTGTTGATTATTCTTTTGGAGGTGGGAAGTGTTTGGAAGTCTTCTGTTTGTATGTTCAGTGAAGGGTGCAGTGTTTGAATGTATATAGTTTCCAAGAAGGCCAGTCGTCTGTGGTTTAGTTCTCTGTCTAAAATGATGGTGTTATTACTGAGGTCTTGGCGGGTGAGGGCTTGATGGAATGGTGTCTTGCAGAGACTTTTTATAGTGCCATTTTGAAGGTAAGGCGTCTCGTCAAGCGAGTCCTCATCATCCCAATGTAAGAGTGTGGCCCACAGTCCATATTGTTGCAGGTGTGTCGGTAAATGACGTGGTCTTGCTGAAGAGGCGTCTTATCTTGAACAGGTCTATTTCGGAGTGTGAGCCGAGAGGTTTTGCGGGACTTGTAGTAGATGATTAGGTTGATCTTATCCTCTGGATTAGTGGGGTGGACGTGTTTTTTTTATGATGTCTCGCATGATAGCTTCATCTTTTTTGTGTTCTGTAGACATATGGTTCTTGTAATATATCTTAATATCGTTGCCAGTGCTTTGGTTGGTGTCTTTTTCGTACCATTTCCTCAAGTGTTGGTTAATGGCTTCGTTGATGGTGGAGTTACCGTAACCATTATTAACGAGTACTTGTGTAATTCGGTCAAGTTCAGTGTGTGTGACTCTCCAGGTGGTACAGTGGGAGAGGGCCCTTCTAATGTAGGCGTTGATAGTGGAACGCAGGTATCTTTGGGGACACTCGCTCATCCCATTGAGGCACAGTCCTGTGTTGGTAGGTTTGGTGTTGAGCTCCTTTCTACAAGCCGACCTCCCATCTACTGCAGGTACATAGATGACATCTTCATTTGTGTTAAAGACCTTCAGGAGCTACATGAACTAGGACAACGATTAATCTCATCCTCTGGACTCAACTTTACCTTTGAAGAGTCCACCAATGGAAAACTCCCATTCCTAGACATCATGGTCACAGCCAGTAACAACGGTTTTGAAACTACAGTCTACACCAAACCCACCAACACAGGACTGTGCCTCAATGGGATGAGTGAGTGTCTAGTGTCTTAAACATTTCATACACATCATTCACTCCCACTCCCTCCCTTATACCCAACCTTGCTTTCCCCAGCACATCACCCATCCTCCTCTTATATACCTCTCTATACCTAATGTCATTCAATCTTCCACTTGCCACTTCTCTCTTGTTCCCCCCTTTCATCCCTTCTACCATACTCCCATTTTGCTCTGTCCCTATTCCTTGCCTTAACAGCATAGTGTTCAGAGCACTGAAACATTCCTCTCACCACTCTAGCATCCATCACATCTTTCCTTGCCCTTTCATCCACAGCTATGTAATCTATCAAACTCATCTGCTCTCCCCTCTCATCCCTCCTCTTCCATGTGTACCTGTGGATCAGCCTGTGCTCGAAGCAGGCGTTGGCACACACATCCACCAGGCACTCACCATTTTCATTTAATCGATTCACATCTCACTTGCCAACTACATTTCCTATTTTCTCACTCCCTACCTTCCCATTTATATCCCCCACAAGCACTATCCTCTTCCCTCTCTGAAAACTTCTCAGACAGTCGATGAATTCATCCCGAAACTTTAATTTTCATATTTCCCACCTTGGTCTGTGCGTTTCCTGGTGCATACACACAGACCCATGCATACTTTACTATACCAATTTTCAATGTCATCCATACTATCCTTGTTCCCTTCCATCATGCCCATCCACTCCCTCCTAGACACCAACAATGCGCAAACCTTCCCTTCCTCTCCCTTTACATTTTACGTCCATACCAGCCCATATCACGCCTCCTTCCATTCCTTTCCACAACGAACTCTTCCCTCCATCCCCACACTCTTCCACCCCCCATCCTTTCATGTCAAACCTGTCAGAGGAAATTATAGTATAGACACAACATAATTTTAATTACTTTCCCCAGAACACACACACACACACACAAAGGTACAAAGAACAATTAAACATGAAGACTGCTGTAAAAAGTTACAAGACTACTAGGACAAAATGGTAGACTGGGGTAATAAATTGCCGATGGAGTTTAACCCCTTAGGACCGACTTATTATTTTTTTTTTTTTAACCCACAGCCGACTTCTGGGGGTCAATTTTCAACTTTCATGTAGGCAAATTTTGTTCTTACAGAATGAAAGAGCTTGAATTTACACACCAGGAACTGAAAACGGGAGCCTCCTAGGTGTACGCGTTTGCGTATGACAGAACGTCAAAGTCCGAAAATAAATAAAATAGTATCCCCTGAAACGCATGAAAGAAAACCATACGCTCTGCGTACATCTCTAAATATGTAAATAAACACCTAAACAATTCGTCTAAGTGGTTTTCAATGATAATAAACGTATTTCAGTGTAATTTTGTCTGTCTAGACTCTCCTGGAGTATAGTAGACAGCAGAGAGATACGAGAAACATAAGAAAACACCATGTAGTGGTGAGGTGGGGTCCTTGTTGGTGGGGGTAGGTTTAGGCACCACCAACCAGACACCACTACCACAGTCAAACCTTTTCTCAAGGACGTTAGCTTTCCATCGTTCCCAACGCCAGCTCGCTAGCTACTCGCTACAGTTTTTTATAGGTACGTCGACATGTCGGTGATTCGGAGAGAACCATTAATTTTTTTATCACCGACTTGTCGGTCAATTGGTCCTAAGGGGTTAATGCATATAAGTGTCATGTTATTAAGTTTGGAAGAAGTGAGAGAAGACCAAATTGGCAGTACAAACTTGGAAATAAAATATTAAATGAAGCAGAAAAAGGAAGAGATTTTTGGGTAACGATAAATAAGAAATTGACTCCAGATGATCATATAAATAAAAAGTGAGAAACATGTATGCTTTGTTAGCAAATAAGAGAGTGGCCTCCATTTATATAGATGAGGAAATGGTCAAGAAAATAATCATATCCGTTCTAAGGCCTACCTTAGAATATGCTGCAGTAGTGTGGAACCCACATTTAAAGAAACATATCACCAAAATTGAAAAAGTACAAAGAGCAGCAACAAGATGGGTACCAAGTCTAATAAAACTAAGCTATGAAGAGAGACTAGAGAAACTAAAATTACCTAAACTGGAAGAGAAACAAAAGAGAGGAGATATGATTATGGTTTACAAATGTGTCACAGAAAAAGAAAAGATAGACACCGGGAACTTGTGTCAACAAGGAATACCTACAATGAGAGGTCACAGTAAGAAATTAATTAAAAGAAGAGGAGATAAAGATATACAGAAATATAGTTGTTGTTGTTGATGTTCTCCCGGGGCAGAATGGCCTCCTGCCCCACAGACCCCTGGTACACTCTGGTCGCAGTGAAAAAAACAAATTAAAATAAAGGAGGGGCTGGCCCTATATGCCTGGGCTACCGAAGCACATCCCAAGGAAATGAGACCAGAGCTTACTGGACCAGGGAGTCTGGGGGCCTCCGACCGCCAGGGAGATTGGGGGGAAGGCTTTGATCCCACAGCCAGTGCTGTGGGCCCAAGTCCACGTTACCACAAGAGCTACAAGTGGGGCCGTACCTTCCATGAGACCAGCCCTGAAGGGACCATAAGGGGGAGGGAGTTTACACTGCTGCATGCAAAGGGAAATGCACCCCCGTGTGCTGGCGGTCCACACAGCAGTGAAAAAAAAAAAAAAAAAAAAAAAAAACCTCCGGTTGCAGTACACATCACGTGGATTTTTAATCCATGTGGGCAGATCTCGTCAAATCCACTAGAAAGTGACCAGATCCTACAACAATCTTTATTCTAGCCCTGTGGGGGATAACTAATATTCACAGAGAATAAAGTCAGCCCCACTGGGCCCTAGAAATATAGTTTTCCAAATAGAGTAATAGACCAATGGAACAGTTTATCAGAAGTGGTGTGTGCCAGAAACACACATACTGTATGTTTAAAGAAAAATATGATAATTGGGTTTAAAAATACGGGACATTTCGAGCTTGACTCAATCCTGTAAATATACAAATAGGTAAAAACACACACGAAATTCCTTAATCCCTTCAGACCACAGTTAATTTTTCCTGCATTCCTCTCCAGCGCATTTATATATTACCGGTAGTTGTATTTTTCAGGTTTTGCAAAGGCATATTGTTTGATATATAGTAATTTTTAGACAGTTGTTGGGCAGGAATTGTTATTTCTGGTTTAATCCTTAATCCTCACCTTATCCCACCCCAGTACAGTCAGTTAATGACAGTTGCCACCTCATCCAACCCACATACTATACTATGCTCTTCACACACATCATTTTATCCTGCGAAAACTGGAGATGGACTGTAGTTTATGTTATAAAATATGATTAACAATATCCTATTTAAGTAGAGCCAATACCATAATGCTTTAATATTACTATAGTCAACAGTTAATTAAACACCTATAGGTAGGAAATTATTCCTCTTTTTATAATGATCAGTAAATAATTAAATTCCAAACCATCATTATGTCTTTTACTAACTTTGAAACCAGAATTAAGTCTTTAACTGTAAGATAAGCCTGCCATAGCAATCAATATGATGTGACAAACAACATATTTAATAGTCCACTGGACAGGTGTGTGACACATGTATTGTATATACTGTACTTCAAATTCCACTTGTCCAGGATGCCAGGTTATGCAACATTATTACTCCTGTTTCATGGTTTCTGTGTGTGTTTTTTTTTTTTTTTCTTTTAGCTAATTACTGTACAGAACATACAGTATATCTGTAGTATATTTTTTTAGTTATGATTGTATCTTGCCCAGCTCCTCCATTTTAGCTTTTCTAGCAACAAATGAACTATTATTATTATCATATCAAGAGTTGTGGCACAGTTGTAACAATAGGAACTCAGTCCTCAAAGCTACCCTTGAAAAACCAGTCCTAATAAAGTTACTACAGAAGCCTTATTGTATAAGTAAGTGAAGCTTGATCCTATTACAGTATATCTTTACACTGACTCATGTTTTATTCCTCAGGTTGGAGTCTCTGGCTCTGATGGCTCTCCATGAAGCTGCTGAGTGCCATCTAGTACATGTTTTGCAGGTCGCAAATTTATGTGCCATCCATGCAAAACGGGTTACCGTTTACCCCGCTGATGTTCAGTTAGCGAGACGCATTCGGGGAAATGTCTAATTAAAAGGCGAGGGATGAATGTATTGCAGTGGGAGGCTAAATCAAAGTCATTGAAGGAGTTTGAGATTTAGATACAATAAATAAACAATAAAATATGAGGGTCAGAGTAGGGCTTGACCGAGTAAGGAGGGAGTGTTAGAACACGGAGAACTGGAGGCACTTCTGCTATGGCCACCCCCTTGGGCCAATTCCTTAGGAGGAGTTCCCGGAGTGAATGAGGCATCAGAGATATAGATAGATAGATAGATAGATATATGCTGCACAGTAGGGAAATGTTATTGTCACACTCCTCCCATTTGTCTTGTCTCCTTTTTCTCCCATATCCTACAGTGTAGTACTACACTATTTTCTAGTCAAACCAAAACCATCCTTGGCCTTGAATTATGTAAGTGACCCACTTTTTCTTCTCTCCCATTTATATATCTCCAGTTGCCTTTTATTCTTACCTGCTACTGCCTTATTTATCTGTTTGTAGCTCTGACACCTCTGTTCTAACACTCCCTTCTTACAGGTTTAAACCCTCCCCTTCCACTCTCATTTCTCACCTTACCATACTTTGCACCATGTTCCATGTCATTGTTGATAATACTTACACAGTACTAATTCTCAGTCCCCTTTTCCCTTCCATGCCCATACTTAAACCTATTTAACTTGTCTACCCTCACTGCTCTCCCCTTCAGTGCTCCCATGCTTACACAGTACAGTACCATACTATTCTCGGCCATTTAATTCTTGTACTTCCTCTGTCCGCATCTAGTTCCAGATGGCATTCTCACCTTGTTGAAGTGATACGTGCACACTAAAGCCTCGACTATAATTCCCAAGACTGTTCATATTATAGTTCAGTTGTAGTGGTTTATTTTCCTTTGTTTATAATTAATCTTTGAGAGTGATTGGATTCACAGTCACTTGTTACCATACTTGCAATAATAATATTGTATAAGTTTTGTTCAGTGTTGATTTAGCCGAGTGATGATTTGAATGTCATAATGATAATGCTTTTGCTTCAATACAGGTTGCAACGAAGGCTGTATGATCTAGTGCCTATTTCTTTATGTTCCTGTTCTCTCTTTATCCATCTCCTTACTCTTTTTTACATTCTCTTTCATTGTATTACCTTTTTCCCCAAGTGCTAATATCTTGTTTCATCACTCATTCTCTTTTCCTATGTTTCTCGTACTTTTAAGTGAGTAGTGTATGTTTTCGTTTTGTTTAGCTCGAACCTTGAGTATACTGTACAGCCAAATGCACTGCCTATGTTGTACAAAGTAGCTTATATTATTTCTGTAAGGTGTATGCAATATTGCATACTATAATAATTGTTTCCTTAGTACTGCACCATTCAGTAACATTTTTATACTTGGAATAAATTCTTTTCCTTTTCAAATTGTCACATTATATGCTTTTGTTTCATTTCACGAGTGGCATAGTAGATTAAAAGTTATATAATTTTTAGTTAATTTTAATAAATGATGTGTATACTGAGATTAAAATAATTTTCTTAATTTCTTATAATAATTTTATAATGTTATTTTTCATAAAAATGTATAAGGGCTTTCAGGCCTTCCTTTTTTATCTATAATAAAATGAAATTTGCATACAGTAAACACTATTGATATTTTTTTTTTAAACCCAGATTATATGCTTAGATTTAATTCATGAAATATATTTGTGGGATGATGGGGAAGTGGCATCCCAATCTCCCACCATTCTTGTGATGATGCAGTCAGCCTAATATCCCCAACGATACAGTTTCCTTCAGTTTCCTGCATTTACACTTGGACAGAAATTCATCCACTACCCTCTGTAACTCCCTTTCACTCTCAGCCATCAGCACAGTGTCATCTGCAAATAAACTTGCCACCAAGGACCAATTTACTCCATTCACTGTCACCTTCACGTCAGGCCATTGACTTTAGCCTTCATCTCTCTTATACAACCATCCATATATACAATGAACAGCCATGGTGATATAACATACCCCTGTCTCAGCCCTATGCTAATATTAAAACTTGCTTAGATCACCCTCTACCCACACACATGCTGTTGCCTCTGCAAAAAAGGCCTCAATGCCATTTAGCAAAGACCCCCCCAACACCATAAATCCTTTACACTTTTGTCATAGCTCTCCTATCAACCCTATCGTATGTCTTCTCCAAGTCCATGAAGGCAGCATACAACTTCCTACCCTTGCCAATATATTTCTCCACTATTGATTTTAATGTAAATATCTGGTCCACACATCCTCTACCCTTTCTGAACCCTCCCTACTCCTCACTAACTTTATTCCCTGTTACTTCAACCAGTCTTTCAGTAAGAACCTTCCCATACACCTCCCTGGTACACTAATAAGGATTATTCTCCTATAGCTACCACACTTATCCTTACTCCCCTTCCCCTTATACAAAGGCACAATTATGGCTCTCCTCCAATCCTCTGGCACCTCTCCCTGCCTCCAGGCCAATGTGCATATGAGCAACATCCACTCCATCACTACCTCCCCCCCCCCCACACTTTAACATTTCAGCAGTTATTCTATTAGCCCCCGCGGTGCCTTTCCCATCTTCAACTTTCCTATTGCTTTCCTAACCTCTTCCCTTCCTAATTCTCCCTGTACACCCTGTCGTCTATCACCTGCCTCCATCCCCATGCAGGTCACCACCACCTTCCCTTCCATCCTTTCATTCATCAAACGATCAAAATGCCTCTTCCACACTTCTTTCACTTCCACTCACAGCAACTCCATCCTCTCTCTTCATTTTCTTACTACCAAACTTTTCATTTCTTTCTCCCTTAACCTTCTTCCAGAATAATTTCTTGTTTTCTCCAAACTTCTCACTCAGTTTCCTACCAAACTCCTCGTCCACTCTCCTTTTACTCTCATTTACCATCCTCTTCACTTGTCTCTTACATACAGTACAGTCGAGGTCAATAATAATCATCCACACATGGGTATCTCAAACAATTTACTGTTTAATGTTTCCACATTTACATATGATGTTATTGTTTTAAGTAGAGCATAGCTGCTTGTATTAAATTAAAAGATGGTAGTTAACCTATTTATTGGAAAGTTTATCATCTAAGGAACAGAGGGAACCTGTCAAACTCTTAAGTGAGTTACCCATATATGGATGATTATATATGACCACGACTGTACATTGTATTCTCTCTTCCACCTCTCTCTCACCTCCTCTGACACATTCTTCTGCAGTGTTTTCCTATATGCCTTCCTTTTCTTCTCTACTGCATCTTTCACTTCTGACCATCATGCACTCCCTTGCCCCTCTTCTGTGTCTTGTATCCCACTACCTCTGCTGCTGTCTAGTGTCTTAAACATTTCATACACATCATTCACTCCCACTCCCTCCCTTATACCCAACCTTGCTTTCCCCAGCACATCACCCAACCTCCTCTTATATACCTCTCTATACCAAATGTTATTCAATCTTCCACTTGCCACCTCCCTCTTGTTCCCCCCCTTCATCCCTCCTGCCATACTCCCATTTTGCTCTGTCCCTATTCCTTGCCATAACAGCATAGTGTTCAGAGCACTGAAACATTCCTCTCACCACTCTAGCATCCATCACATCTTTCGTAACCCTTTCATCAACAGCTATGTAAGCTATCAAACTCATCTGTTCTCCCCTTTCATGTGTACCTGTGGATCAGCCTGTACTTGAAGCAGGCGTTGGCGAGGAACAACCCCCTCCAAGATAGGGCATATTCAAATGCCTGACCCTACCTACCCTAACCTAGACTGCATCGGACTACCGGGAAATAACCGTGGAAAAGTAGAGGAAATGACCGGGGCAAAATACTGGGAACTAGCTGGATATGGCAACATTGCTACAAAATGGTAATTCTTTACATAAATACCGAAAATAGTCTTAGAATTGTCTAAATAAGTTGGTAATTAAGGTACAAAAACCATACCGATACGCAATAACGGTATTTCTTTCAATATTTACCTTTATAACATTCTAAGGCAATTATGGTAAATATATATTATATTGCCATTTTAAATTACAATGTTATTACCTTTTTTTACCCACTAATTTATAACATTCTAAGGTAATTATAGTAATTATCTATTCTATTGATATTTTATATTACAATGTTTTTACCTTTTTAACCCACTAATTTAAAACATTCTAAGACATTTTTCTTCTATGGCATTTTCTTTGGAAATGCCCGATTTCCCAGATAGGTCATATTCAAATGGGACAATTTGAAATTAGCATGACCCTACCTAACCTAACCTGGGCAAACTACTGGGACCTAACCTGGGCAAACTACCGGGACCTAACCTGACCTAACATTACCTTTCCTTATCTGACCTAACTTAACCTAACCTTACCTTATCTTATTTGACTTAACCAAACCTAGCCTTACCTTATCTGACCTGAACAAACCAAACCTGACCTAACCAAACCTTACCCTATCTGACCTAACCTAACCTTTTTGATCTGACCTAACCTAACCAAACCTTAGCTTATCTGACCTAACCTAGCATAACCTTACCTGACCTGACCTAACCTAGATCACAGCAGATTATCGGGACCTAACTGGGGCAAACTATCGGGACCTAACTGGACATAGGCTATTTTTTGTACTACAGAATATTACAGTAAATATTCAGTAAATGTTCGAATCTTCAAATTATGTAAGACTGGTATTGATATTGTTTCAGATATGAATGCGATCTCACTCGCCATTTGTTGACTCATACTGGAAAGATGTTTATGTGTGATGAGTGTGGTAAAGAGTTTAGTTGGAAATCTGACCTTAAGAGACACAGCTTTGTTCACACAGAGAGAGAATGTCAACGGCCACACCACGTTGAAAACACCGTTTCTCGTCCGATCAGCGAAGTTAAGCAACGTTGGGTCTGGTTAGTACTTGGATGGGTGACTGCCTGGGAACACCAGATGCCGTCGGCATTTAATAAAGAGAGAGGAGGCTGAAGACAACAGCCAAACAGGGCAGTACTCCTAGGGTAGACGCTGGACTGGTGATAGGGAGGGTTGGAACTCCCGTTTCACTTGTCTGTCCACCTTTGCTGATTTCTTTTTTGTGTCTCACATACACTGAGAGTAGTCCAACATACTCCCAAAGACATCACTCTCTCTCTATTTACACAATATATACAAATACGCTACACACCACACCCTTTGTCTTAATTAGAGAGCCCTTGGATACTCTGCGATCAACGGTTAGGATGCAACTATAGACCCCTGGCTGGGGTCCATTGCTCCAAGATAACCTGAGAATAAGACAATTGAAAAAAAAGAAGAAGAGAGCCCTTGGATACTCTGCTATCAACGGTTAGGATGCAACTATAGACCCCTTGTTTGGGGTCCATTGCTCCAAGATAACCTGAGAATAAGACAATTGAAAAAAAAAAGAGAGAGCAGATTCTGCCACGCAGCTGTTGAGAGCACGAGCCACCTAATATCTGGATGCCAAACCTTGATGGCGGAAGGATATTACACTACGCGACACAACAAGGTTTGTAAGTATCTGCACTGGAAAATTTGCAAAGGAATGCAAGTGGAAGCCGTGGAAAAAGTCTGGGAGCACGAACCGCCACCGATCACTTCAAATGGAAATATCACTATATTCTATGACAAAATTATCCCAGCTGGCAGATACATCGAGGGAGGAACAATTAAGCCCGACATCGTCATATGGGATAGAGGAAAGAAAACAGCCAAGATCATAGATGTAACAGTCTCCAATGACTACGGGCTAAATAGAGCTGAAAGGGAAAAAATCACCAAGTACCAAGACCTAAAAAATGACCTGAGAACAACATGGTCATTAAAAGAAATAGATATTTTACTGGTAGTGGTAGGTGCGACGGGTATTATGAAGAGCCTAAAGGATTACCTTGAGGCTATACCCGGACGACCAAGCGCCTGTGAGGTGCAGATTGCTGTCATCAAGGGAACTGTCACCATTCTGAAGAGGGCCCTTGGATACAAGGAATCCAATGCTTAGGGTGCAACTATAGGCCTCAGGGAGAGGCCCATTGCTACCCCGCTGAAAATTCTGCTAAGAAGAATAAAAAAAGGGTGAAGGACTATGAATGTGAAGAATGTGGTAACAAGTTTGTGAGAAAGAGTCGTCTATTGCAACACATACTTATACACACAGGAGAGAGGAACTTTGAATGTGAAGAATGTGGTAAAAAGTTTGTGAGAAAAGATGATCTAAAGCAGCACATACTTATACACACAGAAGGAGTGCACAAAACGCTTGAAGAAAATATGCAAATCAGAGCTGTCACCCAAGAACAAAATTACTGCCATAAACCAGCTGGCTATACCGGTCGTGACCTATAGCTTTGGTATAGTCGAATGGCCACAAGGTGAGATCGATAAGTTGGATATTAAGACCAGGAAAATGCTCACCCTAAATAAAGTGACATACAGAAACCAATGCCTTGACAGAATATACATCTCCAGGAAGGAAGGCGGTTTGGGGTTAACCGAAATAAACCATGCGTACAGGGCATCCATGGTGAGCCTAGGCCAATATTTGAAAAGTTCCCAAGATAAGATCATAAAAATGGTATCACAATTCCACTCAGAGATACTACCTCAGCAAACATCTGTAGTTAAACTGGCACATAACTTCGAGCAGAACATCATTGAGGACACAGAAGCGACTGAACTAACACCAGCTACAAAAATAGCAAGGAGAAGCAGGGAAAAATACTGCAAGAGGGAATTGAACCAGAGACTTGATAAATGGAGACAACATCGTAGAGCTGGCCGCCTGCGAGAAGAACTTGAAAAAAACTACATAGAGAAAGAAGGATCATTACAGTGGCTCAAGAATGGGGTACTGGGATTCGACGGGGAAAGAGTCATAGCCGGGGCTCAAGATCAGGGACTACTTACAAATGGTTTCAAGAAAATGGCAGGAATATCTCCAAATGACCAATGCAGATTCTGCCACGCAGCTGTTGAGAGCACGAGCCACCTAATATCTGGATGCCAAACCTTGATGGCGGAAGGATATTACACTACGCGACACAACAAGGTTTGTAAGTATCTGCACTGGAAAATTTGCAAAGGAATGCAAGTGGAAGCCGTGGAAAAAGTCTGGGAGCACGAACCGCCACCGATCACTTCAAATGGAAATATCACTATATTCTATGACAAAATTATCCCAGCTGGCAGATACATCGAGGGAGGAGCAATTAAGCCCGACATCGTCATATGGGATAGAGGAAAGAAAACAGCCAAGATCATAGATGTAACAGTCCCCAATGACTACGGGCTAAATAGAGCTGAAAGGGAAAAAATCACCAAGTACCAAGACCTAAAAAATGACCTGAGAACAACATGGTCATTAAAAGAAATAGATATTTTACCAGTAGTGGTAGGCCCGACGGGTATTATGAAGAACCTAAAAAAAAAGAGAGAAACTTTGAATGTGAAGAATGTGGTAAAAAGTTTGTGACAAAGGGTGATCTAAAGCAACACATACTTATACACTCAGGAGTGAAGAAGGAGGAGGCTGAAGACAACAGCCAAACATGGCAGTACTCCTAGGGTAGACGCTGGACTGGTGATAGAGAGGGTTGGAACTCCCGTTTCACCTGTCTGTCCACCTTTGCTGATTTCTTTTTCGTGTCTCACATACTTTGAGAGTAGTCCAACATACTCCCAAAGACATCACTCTCTCTCTATTTACACAATATATACAAATACGCTACACACCACACCCTCTGTCTTAATTAGAGAGCCCTTGGATACTCTGCGATCAACGGTTAGGATGCAACTATAGACCCCTGGCTGGGGTCCATTGCTCCAAGATAACCTGAGAATAAGACAATTGAAAAAAAAAGAAGAGAGCAATTGGATACTCTGCTATCAACGGTTAGGATGCAACTATAGACCCCTGGTTTGGGGTCCATTGCTCCAAGATAACCTGAGAATAAGACAATTGAAAAAAAAAAAAAGTGAAGAAATTTGAATGTGAAGAATGTGGTAAAAGGTTTAGTAGGAAATCTAACCTTAATGTACAGTCACTCATAAAAATTAAGACCCCCACAGGCCAGTCATCTTCTTATACTTGTGATATCGGTTCTGGCAACAGTGTACGTGACGTCAGTGATGGCGCTTGAGAGATGAAGTTGATTTGCTCGACACATTTGTAACTAATGGTAGATAAGACGAAGCATGAGTTGGGATAATGTTTCGAGCAAACCAACCTTCCTCCAAACACAACCCACACCACACCACCTCTGACGTTCACACTCCCGTGAGGCCCACCCAGCGTTGTCAATGTTGGACGAGATAACCCCGAAACACTAGTTGTGAGCTCTGCTCGATCGAACCATTTACTGGTGGGAGGGAGAAGTAAGGAGGGATTTGAGGAGGGTAGGGGGGGTGCCTATACAAGAGAGGTGAGAAATTATTCTTGGGGAGGTGAAAAATGTGTGGAAGCTTTAATAAAAGTACGAAAATACACCCGGTTATCAATTATTTATATACCGATATTCGTGTCAATTATTAACATCATTAAGATTAAGTTTTTAATATTATGATGTAACACAAAAACAACTGAGGTAATATTATTGTATACTTTTTTCGTATAATATTTAATGGTCATTATCAAGCACTAAACGCTGAAAAATACTTACACAATAACTGAATAAGAATCATGAACCAGAATGCTATTTATTAAATGAAGCAAATGTGAATACCTTTATATTACATGTGTCAAGTGTTGATACCACTAACACACACTTCCATTTCCCCCGTATCTACCTAACAGTTTATAATCGTGTCAAATATCAAGGCTCTCATTATCCCTCACGTGATAGCAACCTTGTAATATTCTGAATACTTTTAATAATAGCCTGTTGTATTGAATATAGTGAACACGTGCTGTTTGATAATTTACAATAAATCCCTCAGTATTTCATATGTTTCTAGGGAGCAATTTTTTTTTAATTTGGCAGATAATACATGTGAGCAGAGGCCAGGGAGATTGCGTCTGGCACCCACAGGCTTGTCAACTGTATTTTTTTTTTGCATTAATTAGAGATTGACGTTGACTCTAGTCTCGTTAGCCCAAATTAGTTTTGATACTCCAAGAGGATTATGAGTTGGTTGAAAACCACTAAACTGGTAAGGGTATTGAAGACTGAGGGTGGAAATATTCCCTCTCCAACATGTTGGCAGTCCTGATGACTTGAAGATGTGTAAGGTGGTGCAGTCAGTCAGTTCACAAGACAAGGTGTATATGGAAATTCACACTAATATCAACCTTGTAGCAGAAGACAGTAAAGACCAATACGGCATCAAATACAACGGTGTGAGTATTGGGAAAGTGTTGTATGATGGGAAACACAGGATTTCAGACCTTAACACGCCTTCAATAAAGTTTAATTTTAAGAAATGTTGAAAATGGTGGCCAGCTTCTTTATTAACATGTCCGATGAAACCTCAACTGTGCATCCCATCTATTACTTGATGGAACTATTACAATGTGTAAATAATTATGAATATATTTCTCTCGCAACTCATGACAGTTAAAACCAATAGAACCTCTGTCACCAACATTATTATGTTATGTGTGTGTGTACTGGCTTATATAATTATATAAGTATATTACATGCACACAGAAAAGAGAGAGACACACGGAGAAGAGAGATACAGACCAAATAATAATTTTTGCTACCAAGAGACAAATGACAAAACAAGGGTTTCATAGTCAAATTCCAATATTTCAATACAACAGGCTATTATTAAAAGTATTCAGAATATTACAAGGTTGCTATCACGTGAGGGATAATGAGAGCCTTGATATTTGACACGATTATAAACTGTTAGGTAGATACGGGGGAAATGGAAGTGTGTGTTACTGGTATCAACACTTGACACATGTAATATAAAGATATTCACATTTGCTTCATTTAATAAATAGCATTCTGGTTCATGATTCTTTTTCAGTTATTGTGTAAGTATTTTTCAGCGTTTAGTGCTTGATGATAACCATTGAATATTATACGAAAAAATACCGTATAAAATAATATTACCTCGGTTGTTTTTGTGTTACATCATAATATTAAAAACTTAATCTTACATTTAATGATGTTAATAATTGACACGAATGTCGGTATATAAATAATTGATAACTGGGCTTCCACACATTTTTACCTCCCCAAGAATAATTTCTCACCTCTCTTGTATAGGCACCCCCCCTACCCTCCTCAAATCCCTCCTTACTTCTCCCTCCCACCAGTGAATGGTTCGAGCGAGCAGAGCTCACAACTAGTGTTTCGGGGTTATCTCGTCCAACATTGACAACGCTGGGTGGGCCTCACGGGAGTGTGACCAGCTGTACAATGTTACCAGAACCGATATCACACCACTTAAAAGGTGTCTTGCCTGGGGGTGTCTTTACTTTTATGAGTGACTGTACATATAAAAGTTCATACAAAAGTAAAGGACTTTGAATGTAATGATTGTGGTAAAAAGTTTTCTGAAAAATCTTAACTCATGTTACACAAAATTGTTCACACATGAAATAAAACATTGAATGTAAGCAGTGCCTGTACCAGTTCTGAAGGCTTGAACTGGTAACTTACTTGTGTGTAATTTCTTGGAGTTTAGGTAACGTGGAAGACGGGGTGCTTTCTTAGGTAATTGACTTCACAAGTTTCTTAAAGCTTAATTTATTAATATATACTTATATCTATACAGGGAATGATAATGATGTGCCTTGTCTTATTTGTATGGTCTCTCTTTGTGGAGACAAGTGTATAGCCCTGGGAGTCAGTGTTAAGTATCCTACCTATTAATTAAACTTCACTGCTTATATACATTTCAAACTCAATAGTTTACAGAATAGCTAGAGAGTGACTGTTGCCTATGAATGGTCATCTTGATTCTGTCCCTACTTCTTCTCGTGTGAAAGGGAAAGTGGGCCAACCCTTTCCTATCTCTCTCTCTCTCTCTTACTCTCATTTACTCTCTTTCCTACTCTCCTATGAAGGGGAGGTAGGAAAGGTTAATGTCTTTTGTATGACTTGAGCGCACCTGTTTCACCTGGTCTTGATCACGTCCTGGACACGTGCTCACCAACTGTTACCCTCCCGGAATGAGCTCAGAGCTGGTAGTGACCGATCTTTGGGTAAGGTTGGAACCTTTTTCCACACACCGGAATAGCGAAGTCACAACTCCTCGACTTACGTCCCGTACCTATTCTCTGCTAGGTGAACAGGGGTTACACATTTAAGGAAACAATCCCAAATTGTCTCAACCCGACCGGGGTGTGTATGGGTGTGTGTGTGTCCAACATGACCAGGTGGCCTGTTTCTGATTGTAAACAGATTGGAAGTATTTTTAGAGTGACTCTTGTCCACTTGACCCTCTTAATGGTTTTATGGGGTGTGTACCATACATCGCTCGAGCCAGCTACCCAATCTGTCCCAGATTAGAACTTTATTGTGGGAACAAATTTGACAATACTTGGTATATCCAAGGATGATTCATCCAGAGGAAAGGGACAGAGGAGCTAGGAAATTAACAATGAATACTTAAATAGTAATACAAAATAGACATCAAAGACATAGGCACACCGTATGCTTAAAATTAACATAGACAGTACCATCAATACATGAATATTAATACATGAACATGAATACATTGTTACATAAAATTTCATCTTACAATTAATGTGTTTAGCTAGGTGCATGTTATTGTGTGTATATAAGCTAACCTATGCTAAAGATTCACACATTAATGAGGGGGGAGCCGTGTTGCTATGTTGAGGCTGTGAAATAACAGTCTTATTCTTTTCAATACAAGATAATTCAGTATACCTCGATAGTTCTTTCTTATACAATACAAAAATAGTATTTTAGACTGTCTTATAGATACAATATATAAATATTATAGTACATGCCAGAAAGATAAGACATGGGATAATAAACATTGGTACCAAGTTTTATTTTGATCAATATATGGAGGAATGAAATGATATAATAAGGATGTTTGAATCCTATTCTCATTGAGTAAATAATAGTTTAATTTTTTTCTGAAACTACTGATAATTAGGAGATGTTAAACAAGTCGACTTTAAATTAAATAGTTGAAAGGTAGAAGAGATTGTGTCATGTTTTCAAGCAAAGTATGTTTACTAGGCAAGGTAACGATTCCTTTGGATCGTATTTCACATGAGCCTGCTTCTTTATAGCAGCCTTGAACCATACCAAGTGTAGGGTGATTAGGGCAAAATAACGTTAATTGTGTATCAGCAGGTAAGTATGAATAGCGGAAATTAAAAAATGATGATGAAAGAGAGTTTTGATTAGTAATAGATATGAATGTACATGCATATAGTGCTTGATTAGTATTACTTTGATTCCAAGCAAGTGGAGAATTTGCACCATTTGGAGACTCAAATGCAAATAAATATGCAGGACAAACATATATGAAGATATGCAACATGGTACTTAAAGAGTTGTGTGTCACTGATGACATCATCACTAAGTATAATACTTATTGGATGAAAATCGAATATTAAAGGATTACTTCTATTTTCATAAGGAATTGTTGAAGTACGTATCTTGGGAAAAACATTTTACCTTTTATGGGAATAATTATGAGGATATGATCTGGTGTTAAAATACTACGCATGACTGTATAACAATATCCCATGTAGGTGTATGAAGATAATAAGTAAGATGGGATTTCATCATTGATTTTGCCATTACATTTCGTAGTTGTTGGAGTGGCAATAATTGTGAGTTGATCTTACCGTACTCGCAGTAAATACTCTGTTAATAAATGGTTGTCATTCCTCTCTAAGTTCCTCACCTGCTATCATTTTCCTGCCAACTTACAGAAATAAATAGAAGCCTAAAAATATGATGTGATTTTTTCATTTGTTGGTCATGTAAAGTTATATAAATCGTATTTAATTTCTGTGCAATGATTGCACACTAATACAGTATATACCTGTTACTCTATCTTATCTTGATTTGCAACGGCTTGTCCCGCAACCTTTTATTTATGGGATAATGCTTGTATACCACTATCTAAGCAGTACCAAATAGTGCTCATAAAATTTCACTTAAAGCTATCTAAATCACGCTCTGGGCTGTGATGATGGCTCCAAGCCATCATATTGTTGTATTATAAGCGAGCAATATTACCTGAGTCGTTGACTTTATTCCTAGAGCGCCCAATAGTGAAAGGACACTATAGAATATAATGCATTTATATAGGTAAATTCATTCGTGTGATACCTGTCAAACAAAGCTAGTGTATCATTAAGTACATTATCTGTACCCACTGCTCAATGGCAGAAAATTTATGTAATAATTCATATATATCCTGTAAAGAAATAGTGATCATATCGTTCATTACGAATATTTTATTTATTTTCCTTTTTTTCAACTGTTTGATAAAATTGTAAACGAGAGCTCTCGGATTGAAGACTTTGCGTTGTGTACTTTGTCGGAGCTTGTAGCCACCGCGAGTATAGCCATGAAAACCGTTATATAGGTTGATTTGGGCCACATCTGTAAGAAAAAATATATTTCATAGGAAACCGATCGGAGTTTTTGTTTGTAATTGTTTAATTTATTACCATCAGTAGTAGGGATAATATTACTAGGAAGAGGAAATTGTTGATGATCCAGAGATATAGATTGGTTTTATTTTGGATGTTGGGTTTTTGCGCGCTTTTTACCAATTTCTTTATTCTGTTTACATAAACAATAGCATCCGCCTGGTAAAATTATTCTTTATTATAAATGTATTGCCTACTAAATACATGACTGTGGGAAGTTTCGATCGGGTACCCGTATTATTATGTTATCACCTGGAGTGAACATTTGAGTTATTTACTTTATTATATCGACGATTACGCATTTTATTCCTGCAAGCCTATAATTTGTTTTGTTATGTCTGCGATTACGCATTTTTTTCCTGCAAGCCTGTAATTTGTTTTG
This sequence comes from Petrolisthes cinctipes, assembly GCA_033782935.1. Taxonomy (NCBI): domain Eukaryota; kingdom Metazoa; phylum Arthropoda; class Malacostraca; order Decapoda; family Porcellanidae; genus Petrolisthes; species Petrolisthes cinctipes. The sequence goes on from JAWQEG010000685.1 coordinate 1,348,837, forward strand.
TGTCGGCGATTACGCATTTTACCCTGCAAATCTGTAATTTGTTTTGTTATGTCGGCGATTACGCATTTTTTCCCTGCAAGCCTGTAATTTGTTTTGTACATCATGATGAAATTGTTGAAATGCAACTCACTGTCGTTCAGCGTAGTTGTCCACGTTGTAGCATGGCTTCTTGTGGCAATTGTTATATCATATGAAAGACATATCCATACACCATATAGTATTTCATGTGGAGTTTTTCCCTTTATTTCTGTGTTTTGTAGTGTTTATTGACTGTCATATCAATGCAATCTTCCCATGTGGTGGGATTTTCATTGTTTCTGTGCCACGAAGTACTTCTAGTATTTTACGGTTTTGCCGTTATGTTAACCCATGAGCTGCTGGGAGATATGTTAATACAAACGTTTGCTTAATGTCGTAGAAATCAAATACCTTTTATAATATTGGGACATGTAAATGGGCATATGAATTTGGTTTTTAAATATATGTGCACTTACTTTTGCGGTTTTTATCGTAGTGGTGCCGCCACTAGATATCTAGAAAATGGTTAACCATAGGTAATAACTCATTTGTGTCCTGATTCGAAATTGGTAAGGAAAGTAGATTTATTCCTACTACTTCCATGATTCGTCCAAGATTAGGGATTCCCGTCATGAAACAGGTCTAAATGTATGGCCTTGATTTGCATTGTATGTTTCGCACTGAGCGATATATGTGTTTTATCATCTACCCTTGGTTTATGTTAATAGTATATTGTACGGAGAGTGGTCAGGTACCTACCTCTCCCAGGATGTCCTGCTGCATTATGATATAAGGGTAATTAATACTGAGGGAATCATTATTCATTGTTTAACTATTTGATTGGTTTGCACGTCACGTTTCCTTAGTTTTCTGTAATTAATATCATCATGAAGGGAAAAGTTATTTAAGTGACTGGGTAATTTTGGTCCATTATTTTCATCCTCAGTTTTGAATGAATATCTTATTACATCTATCATAGAATACGTTTGCTAATGTTTACGAACCGCATTAAGGTCAAAGTCCATGGGTGTCCTCGGAACTAAAAGGACAAGATGACGGTTTAAGAGATCTGCTACTTTATTTAATCGTCCTGGAAGGTAGTTAATATCAATATGCGGGAGAAATTCCTGAATGGTTAGATATTATCTGGCTAATTTTCCCGTTAGGGTTTGAGGTTATAGTAAGCCAAGGATCGTTTGATAATTCGCGAAAACTTGTAAAGGATAGCCTAATACGATTTTCTAAAAGTACGAAGTGCCCATAAGATCGCTAAAGTTTCCTGTTTTGTTACAGAGTAACGAGTTCCCTGCGCATTTAATATTCTCTAAGCATAAGCACATACCTGACATAGACCCATAGCTATCTCTTACATAAGTACAGTGCCTTAGCTTACTGAAGAATCATCTGTACACTTGATAAAAGGCAATGAATATTTGGGAATGCAAGAATTGGAGCTTACATTACTTAACCTTTAATAACTCAGAGCTCAGCTATTTCTCTGGTATCCATACAAAATTTCGAGTTGATTATTTAGGGGTTTAGCTACTTGGGAAAAATTCTTTACAAGGATTTTATATAAGAACATAAACCCAAGAATGATTTTTTGTTAGTAACATTTATTTAGAATAGTGAATACTCTCATTTCTCGTATTTTACCCGATTGTGTATGGAGCACAGTGGCGGTTAATGTATAACCTAAAATTATAATTTCCTGGTAAGAAACTGAGACATAGACATTTAAAGTTTGAGGCCTATCTAATGTAATTTCTGGATAAACTTCTTTAATGTTATTTATTGTGAATGTACGTCTATAGAAAAATAATCAAATCGTTGAGATTAGCGAAAACTACGTTATTAATAACGCCAACGCGAAAATTGACCATATGCTGAAATGTGGATGGAGCATTACATAACCCCAATGGTCTACGAATGTATTCATAATAACCATGGGAAGTACTAAATGTCGTAATGGGTTGACTTTTATCAACTAATGCTACTTGCCAGTTTCCACTGACCAAGTTTAAGGTGGAGAATATCATAGGCTTTGTTTCACCAATGTTAGACAAAACATCTTAAAGGAGGGAGGGGATATTTATCTTTAATTGTAGCATTATTTATTTTTCTGTAATCAATTACTGGCCTAAATTCACCATTATTTTTTTAAACCAAAAACATTGGGCTGTTAAAAGGGGAGTTAGAATTCTTAATAAGGCCTTCATCCATCATTTCATTTATTATTTCGTTTACAACTGTCTGCCTACTCTTGAGGTACGGTAGTCTATATGCTCGAGTAAATGGGTTGAGGGGATGTTAGTGTAATGGTATGCTTTATAATGTTGGTTTATCCTAAGGTCTAAGGATTCACAAGGTAAGGCAATCGCATTTCGATATGTGGCTAGTATGGTGATGAGATTATCACGATAAAGTGGAAAATCGCGTCCAATGACAAAATTTCTAAGTTGCTCCCTTACGTGGCTATCACTTTATACCCTTCGGTAAGAACCGATGCAATATTTCCTTGTGGTATTTGGTCTAACTTCCATCTGTACAGATCACATAGATATGTTCCTTTCTTTATATGAATATTGGTTGATGTTTTATTAATATCAGTGACATTTTCACTGTTTACATTAGTTAAAGTAATTAATCCCTGGTTATATATTATTTTACTAGTTCCATTAAGGATATAACATTATGTGGCTGTACATGAGATGGAAGCTTTACCTTTAATTTATGGACGAAATTTGGAGTTAATTTAGTATTATATGCAGCAATGGCCTTTATGATAATGGAGTCGTTTCCCTCATTTTCAATACGTATAGGGTTAATATTACATGGACTTATATATTGGCCTGGACAATCCTGTATTGGAATACATTAATTCCTAAAATGTATTATTTTATGTTTAGGGTTAATTATTATGTTTTGTTTGATAAGGTATGATAAACCTAGTTTATAATTTCGTATTATATAGAATTCAATTTGTATATGGTTTGTTTCCTTGTCTAACCGTACAGGAAGGGTTAGTGTCCCTAATACCTGTAATTTAGTGGCTGTCATGGTTGACAATTCTATGTCACCTGTTCAATCTTGGTTTATAAATGCCGCTGGGGACCTAATTTGCACAATATGTTAAAGGAATTATTCGATAACAAAGAAACTGCCGCGCCTGCGTCTATCATTAATTGGTTGTTACTATGTGATACTAGGACAGGGAATTATAGTACATTATCGGTAGGGGAGGTGGCCGAGTGGTTAGTGTTCTGGACTCGTAACCTAGAGGTCGGGAGATCGATCCTCTCAGGTGAGGGCCTGAGAATATTTACTCTCCCGATGTGAGTTTGAGGCACTAACTGTAAGGCCACCGAACGTCGTAAAACACCCTCGCTGGTACCAAAACAGCTGCAGTATTTGGGAATTACCCTCACTTCCCTCCCTCTGTGGCTGGGTACCAGTTCGGAAGTCGTGATGTGTGTGTGTGTGTGAGTAGCAGTTGACCTGGGCCATGGTAACGGGCTTGATGAAGCCTATGTCCAGTGTCGGAACATAAAAAAAAAAAAAAAAAAAAAAAAACAATATGTGACGACAGGTCCTACAGTTTTATTTTCGGGACGTTTGATGCTATATTAATATTGTGGCGGTCTCGTTTCATACATCATATTTCGATTGTGCAAGTCCTGTTTCATTCTGTTAAGGATCATGCATTCATCTAAGGAATGCGACTTTGATTCCTGTAAATGACTGTATTTATGATTACTTTTCCCTTGATAATTTCCTTTAGTGTTATGTAAGTTATAACATTCACTGGTAATATGATTATTTTCGTTACAGTGTTTGCAACGTTTTCCCTGTGATTTCCCTTGAGTTGGTGTGGCATCAAAATTAAAAATCTTCGGCCCCATGGATTGAGTAATCTGTAATTCACGATGTATGATACGAGATTCTTTCGAATTTAAAGCTAGAGACCCTGATAATGCAAGTGCTTTTGCTGGTTCACTTGTACTTATATTGTCTGCCTTTGTTTTAATTATTCTCTGAACCCATGATAATGAATTATGTATTTGACTATCCCCAAAAACATCAATAAGTGACTGTCTGAATGTAGCATATGACGTTAAATTCTTTGGATCAGAAAAAGCACTTGTAGTTAACATATAACTGGCTGGACTGTCTGGTGCAATATGCTCTCTCACGAATCCTAACTTATTTGCGTCCTGCTCTATATTCGCTTGGTAAAACACATCCTCCAAATGATGCAAGAAGAGATGAATCCCATATCTTGGATTATCTCCTGTATAATGCTTTAAATAATTGTAGGTGGGTAAGATTTTCATAGAAGAGGTAGTGGGGCCAGAAGAAGTTGTATGAAGAGCAGAGACAGTAGGAGATTGTGGAGGAGTAGCCATTGTTGGAGAAAATACAGGTTAATATAGTATACCAGATCGAGTCTTTAATGGGGGTAAGGTTGGAAAAGCAGAAAATGTACTCGAATGTGTTGGCACCACAAACGAGACTTAGGGAGGCAGGTGAATCTAGCTTGGAGGCTAATGAATCATTATCAGGGATATTCGAAGTTAGTTATGATACCTTTGGATTAATGGGGAAGAATATCTCTATTTTTTATTTAATTTGGCACTTCTTTTCTTTCAATCTGAGCTGTTAATGAGGAACCTAATTCTTTTCTAACATGTTTGTGGACAAATGAAATATAATGTAATGTAACATGTAATGTGTACCTACTTTTAGTTGACTCTAGTTGCAACGATGATGACGACGAGATGAAGTCTAGTTGGGGTGTTGTCTGATGAGGCGACGATGTGGTGAAGAGGTGACGACGGTGAAGTGACGAGCGATGAATTAGTTAGCTCGCACACTAACACACTAACAGTCGTTATAGGAGTGAAGATGATGAATGTTGACTTGCCTTTACGAGAGAATTTACGTAACGAGGCGTCAGCGTGGTGGTGATGGAGGTCGTGGCTTTGTCCTGACGAGAGAATTTACGCAGGAACGCCGATATGGTAGTGATGAAGTGATGATTGTTTGTTGTGAAGTAGATGAGGTCCCCTTGTAGGTCGAGTTGTAGTTATGTTGAGGCAGGTGCCTCTTGTAGGTGAAGAATTTGTGGTTTATCTCCCTCGTGAGGGGTCGTAAGATTATACCCAAAGAAGAAATTTCTTGAGATAATTTACAAGTAGATTCCTTCAATTTGTCCTTGAACTATGTTAGTCACTGTACTCCCGTGAAGTCTTTACCTAGCAATTTGCCTTGTTGCAAAAACACCGCTGCCATCAAATGTACCAGTTTTGAAGGCTTGAACTCTGGGCAGAAACTAGTAACTTACTTGTGTGTAATTTCTTGGAGTTTAGGTAACGTGGAATACGGGGTGCTTTCTTAGGTTTTCTTAGGTAATTGATTTCACAAGTTTCTTAAGGCTTAATTTATTAATATATACTTATATCTATACAGGGAATGATAATGATGTGCCTTGTCTTATTTGTATGGTCTCTCTTTGTGGAGACAAGTGTATAGCCCTGGGAGTCAGTGTTAAGTATCCTACCTATTAGTTAAACTTCACTGCTTATAATTATACATTTCAAACTCAATAGTTTACAGAATGGCTAGAGAGTGACTGTTGGGTGCTACTATAGCATGAGGTCTACCACTATATGTCGTCTACCCAGGTGCAGCGTTGAGGTCTACCGTGCCCCTCCCCTCACTTGCCCATCAGGTCAAGTGTGGTCTAACACGTGACCTGCCTATATAAAAAGAAGCAAATGGAGCTCCTAAATCAGAATCCTCCTCGGCCTGAACCAGTTAACTTCAAAATGTTGCTAAAGGAGTTTTATAGAAAAGTCATCCTGACAAAGAAATCAGCAGTCGCCTTTTTAAGAGAACACAATCTGCTGGATACAGTTCAACAAGCAGATTCATGCCATAAATGCGGTTCTGTCATGGAGGAAAAACGAAAGTGCAACAGAGGAGGAGAATTCCAGCCTGTACTACGTTGTCCTCAAAAGGGGTGTCAAACTACACGGTTTGTTCGTAAAGGAAATAAAATTTTCCATTATACTGACATGAACAATAAATTGCACTGCAACCTGAGTGTGAGTGAAATCTTAGAACTAATATCACATCTTGATTATTTTTGCTGGAAGATGATGAGAAAAAATTCCAATGATCTATTCGTGTCATTCCTAGAAGATATACGAAGTGTTTATCGCTAAAATAAATGTATGTATTGTATTTGGTGGCATGTTTATTTTTACCTCTCTGCCTTTAATATAAATAGTACTGTATATAGATATATAAATGATAATATAAGGTTTAAATAAATATGTATACACATACAATATTATATTATAGTTCGATGCTGCGGTAGACCTCACGCTATAGTCGAAACGGGGAGTAGATCTTTCGCTATATTGAGGTAGATCTCACGTTATAGTAGCACTGACTGTTAACGAAAGATTAGGATCTTTTCTAGCAATATATTGTGCACGAGGAATACAGTACAGTAGGGTGAGGAATGAATAAACGTGGAGTAATAATCCTGTGTGCCTTAACCCTAAGCTCACGTACTAGCTACTCTATCGTTGTCTTTTAGTGACGCGCTGTGTGTGCATTGCGATGGTGGCACGGCGTGTCCTATCAATGGTGTCACTATTCAATATTCCCCAGTTACGTTATATGTGTGTTACTGTATGCAAGTGCTGTGACTAACTAGTTGCGTACATCCTACACTAACTGACATGTGTAGAATATAATAACCCACACCTTCCTCCCCCTTTGAGCTCATAGCAGAGTCTTGAGCTTATGACGTCGTTGAGGTCCTCCGTTGCTGAAGGCGTGGTGAGCGACGGGGTACTGGAGGGTCCTGGAGAGTAGTGGTTGTGTCGGCAGCAGGGGCGGTGGCCTCTCCCTCAGTGGCTGGTATAGGGTGTAAGAAGATTCTGTTGCGCTTGATGACACGGCTATTGGGAAGACGAATGTCGTACTGACGTGGTCGAGGCTGCGCCACTACTGTGCCTGATCTGTACCAGCGCTTGTTGACAGGGTCTTGGATGCGGACTCGCTGGTCAACTGGTAAGATAGGCAACTGCAGGGCACGACTGTTATAGCGGGACTGCGTTGCTCTGTCTCGCTATTGTTGGCGACGGTCACACTCCTCCTCATCTGGCTGCCACTCTGTCTGGTACGAGATAGGATGGGCAGGAACACAGGTACGAAGAGGGTGTCCATACAGAAGTTGGGCTGGAGACCGTCCGGTGTAGTTTGGTGTGTTCCTCAACTCCAGCAGTCCTCTGTCGAATGTTTCACAGTGGATGATACCAGTAGGGGCTGTTTTCATGATGAGGTGTTTCACGGTCTTGACGGTAGCCTCAGCGTGTCCATTCGACTGTGGATGATGCGGTGAGGTCACAATGTGTCTGACGTTCCAGCTATTGAGGAATTCTTTAAACTCCCGTGATGTGAATTGAGGACCACCATCAGTTCGCAGCCGTACTGGAACTCCTTTGTCGCTGAAAAGGCTGCGGAACTGCTTGATGGTCGCTGAAGCTGTGGTGTCATTACCACATGAGAAGACGAATGGCCATCCTGACATACGGTCGACAATAACGAGGAATGACTTCCCCGCTACACTGAAGTGGTCAGCTGAAATGGACTCGTACGGTCTTGTTGGATAGTCGTCGTTTCTGTATATCTCTGGTTACTGACTTGAAAGTAGGCTCTGGCAGACGTCACAGGCACGAACTGCATTGACGATATCTGAGTTGAATCCTAGCCAGAACACTGTCTGCCGTGCACGTCGTTTGGTGGCCTCGGCGCCACGATGACTATCATGCAGGCGTTTCGACACTGACTTGCGCAATATTGCAGGTACTATGATGCGTTGACCTTAGAGCACAAGGTCACCATCACTGTATAGGTCATCACGGATCTTCCAGTAGTCCAGTAGAGAGTTATGGAGGTCATATCGGTGGCTTGGAAATCCCTTCCGTATGTTCTCGAGAAGCCTGACGTAGGTCTGGTCCATACGTGCTGCTTTCTGGAGCTCCTCCAGTAGTAAATCGGGGTCTGCAGTCGGTGTCTGAGGGTCGTCAATGGAGCAAATGGCTTGGACTGAGACAATGCACCGCACTGAGATATCACGTAGCATGTCATCATCATCTGTTGGACTGTTGACAGGGTGGTGGGACAGAGCATCGGGAATGCACAACTGCTTGCTGGCGCGCCACTTAGACGTAAAGATGAATGGTGACAGCTTCTCTTTCAGACGTTGTAGTCTTGGGTTTTCAACCGCATCCAATGTGTAGGAGTTGATAATGGGAATCAGTGGATGATGGTCTGTGATATGCTGAAAGTTCTGTAATCCCTTTAGATAGTACCCACACTTATGCATAGCCCACACTGTGGCTAGCAACTCCAGCTCGATTGTGGCGTACCTGGTTTCCGTATCTGTTAAAAAACGTGATCCACGCTGTACAAGTCGAAGCTGGTTTCCTCCATGGTCCTGAAGTAAGGCGTATCCTATGCTGTAGAGTCTTGAGGCGTCTGTCTGGAGAATAGTAGGCAACTTGGGATCGAACTTTGATAACACTGGTGGGCTGGCCAAAGCTGTCTTGACACGTTGAAAAGCAGCCTCATGGTCAGGCGTCCAGATGAATACCTTCCGAGGGCTTATTAGAGGGCGGAGTAGCTGGGCTGCTGCTGAGATGTCTGGAGTAAACTCCGCCAGTTGATTGATGAGTCCCATGAATGATCTCAGGTCGGTGATGTTGGCTGGTGTGACGAAGTCCGTTATGGTTCGCACTTTCTCGGGATCTGCAGCTATCCCGTCAGCTGACAGCACGAATCTGCAAAACTTCACTGATGATGATGCCAGGGTAAACTTCTCTGCATTGAGGGTTATTCCATGGGCTCGACATTGCTGAAGAACCGTGTCGACACGATGGAGATGTTCCAGCAGATCCTTGTCGTAGAGCAAGACATCATCTACCATTTTGACACACTTAGCTACACCCTGTAGTGCAGCGTCTCCTCGGCGACAGAACTCGTCACCCATGGCTGTGAACCCCATTTGGCCACGAAGATACCTGTATCTGCCATACGGTGTGATGAATGTTGTCAGGTGTTGGTCCTCCTCAGCCAACTCAAGCTGCCAGTACCCATGTAGAGCGTCGACGGTTGTGAAGAACCTGCTGCCTGGTGTGACACTTCTAACAGCCTCAAATGGAGTAGGTGAGGGATGGGTGGGTTGCTTTACCTGGTTGTTCAACTTTGACAGGTCTGTTGTGATGCGTATACCACCATTGGACTTGGGTACTGCGACTAATGGGTGGCACCAAAGCGAAGGGTCATCACCTGCAGGTTAAATGATGCCTTGTGCTTCCATGTCGAGTAGCTCCTTCTTGACAGTGTCTTGATAAGCTAGTGGAATCTGCCTTGGGGTGTGGACAGCAAAGGGCTGCACGTCCTCCTTAAGATAAATCCTCATCTTTGGCCCTTGCATTGGCTGTAGAGGTGTACTTGGCAGATCCTTCTTCCGTACCAGCACGTCCTTATATGTCCTCAGGAAATACTCCCTGGCCTGTGCCAGAGTAGTCCTGGTAGTGAAAGGCGGCTGCTGGTCTTGGCAAGGAGTTGAGATACCAGTGGGCATATCCTCGTTGTCAAATGCTGTGTCGGAGGGGATGCACTGGTCACCCTGCCTAACACGAGCATGCGTCACTTGTGCGATGGGATGGTGAAACCTCTCTGGAATGATCGAGAGTTCCCTGCATGCCCTGTATGACAGGAGTGGCAGAGGTATACTGGGGTGTACGTCAATCCACTCTGCTATCCTGTTTCCCTTCAACTGAAGGTGCACCTGCACAGAACCGATGGCTGGCTGCATTGGAGCACCGTCAGCAGCGTATGTCGGCTCCTGTGGCGGTGGCTTGAGGTCGTCTTGTTTGAGACCAATGCTGTGGAGATGGTCGAGTCCGATGATCGATGTGTCAGCACCTGTATCTGGCAACATGTTGTGTACCCCTATGCCCTTGTTGTGTTCAACGTTGATGATGACAGGTGGGGTTGTCTCTGTTGGGTCACGGTTCAGTGATGAAATTCTAGGTGCTCCGCTGCGTTGTTGGGTCTGTGTCGACGGTGCTGCGACCTTGGCATTGTATTGTAGTTTAACTGCCTCTCCTACAGGCTTTGTTGAGCGACAATGCTTCTTAAAGTGGTGCATCTTCCCACAAGCGTCACATGTGGCACCTGTGGCGGGGCACCGTACTGTCCTGGGGCGGTGGCCCTGTCTGCCACACGACGTACACATCTGGTGCGCTGCAGGACAACTGTCCTTTGCATGATGTGTACCACAATTAGTGCAGGCTTTGTGAGCCGTAGATGGTGTTGGAGATTTGCATTGCTGTTGCCGTTTTTCCTTCTTTTCCTTTTTGTACCGTGATCCAGTACTTTTTTCTGTAGAAGTGATGGCGGTGGCAGTATGTCGGGCAGCCTCATGAGCGTAGCACCGCTGGACGACTGTATCCAGAGACTGCATGGAAGTTATGGTAATCAGATCCTGTACCAAGTCCTGGTCACTAACTCCCATCAAGATAATCTGCTTCAGCTGTGTCTCCTCACAACCCTTATCACCACCTTTGCAGATGTCTACCGCCTCTGCCAGTTTCTTGACACGAAGGTAGAAATCGTTGAATGTCTCCCCTGCTTCCTGACGACAGCTGAATAAGTCTCTCCTTCGAAGGGCTTCGTTTGTCTGTGCCTTAAAGTACTTATCCAAGATATTAAGCACCTCTTCCATGGGTGTGCTGTCATCCTGTGGTAGCTGAAGACGGTATTGAAGAATGTGCAGTATCTCCTGGCCTAAACATGTACGTAACTGTATGTATTGTTTGGTCAGTGAGATGGTTGACAGGTCTGTCATGACAGAATAGTCCTGCCAACGACGCCTGCAATCCCTGAATTGTTGGAATGTGGCATCTGCTTGGAGCGGAGTTGGCGGCTTGATAACACGCTTGTTATGCTGTGTAGGTTGCTGTGTGCCGTTGGGAGGTGATGAGGGAGGTCGAGTTGTCAATGTAGCCATGAAAGTAGCAAACTCCTGCCTCCTTATCTCAGCCTTCTCTGCACGTCTCCTGTCATCATCACGACGTTGTTCAGCCTCCTCTGCACGTCTCCTGTCATCATCACGTCAACGTTGTTTGGCCTCCTTTTGAAGGTACTGAAGTAGTGCGGCCATATCCTCCATCTTACCTGGTTGATTAGTGTCTTTTGAAGCGTGAGAACGTAAATACATCCACTAAAACTGAGCCGTGTCGACCCCTCGATGCTCGTTTAGCAGTTGAGTTCAATACAAACAAGTACAGTGTGTGAAAAGTGAATATTTTCTCTCGACTCCACTGGACCACTGTGACGGTGATGTGTGAATGGTCGATAATTTAATTTATAATATGATAATTATAAACTTACCTTGCCCGGTTAATTTATAATCTTCATTGGTTGGCTGCAGCGAAAAAGGTAATCAGGGTTATCTCCCCGTTTTAGGCCTCAATCACCCCGCACATAGAACTTTTAATGTTCTGAGGTTCTTCCCGATATATATATGTATTTATATAGATAAACAAATCTACTGGTGCATTCAAACAACCAATTGCAATTTTCTATATTTATTCAACTCCAGTAGCCAACATGAATAATTAAATTTCACACACACACTCACGCAACGCTAACTAGCTACTCGCTCTCGCGCGTCGCTTCGTCTCGCTCGTATACGTGACGATAGTCTAGCTTACGTTATACTGTAGTGATTCTATCAATGCTAACACGAGTTTGGAATATTTTCTAATGTCTCACACTTGGGAATTTAATTCAGTCTCGCAACACACTCGTAATTTTTAAGACAGCTCCCTCTCACCTTATATTTCACTTACTGATCCACCGTCGATGCGACTGGCCAGTTATACAACTATAAAGCCTTGTGAATTCGTGGTAATATCCAACAATTCGGCGTCTACATTGTTCACTCCCCACTTAACACGTGGAGGTAATTAAGGCAAGCGGCAGCTGACGATACGAGTGTTGTTTCCCCTTCAAGTGTACTCTCCAAACTAACCTATATTCTTCATCATTAACTGGAGCATGAAAATTCAAATCTTTTCCTGGCTCCTCCTCCCTATCTGTGTTCGTTTCTCCTAGCTGGATACGATTTACATTGTATCCACTCATTCCTTAGTTATACATGCAATTTCAATTTACCTATGGCGTACTATTAATTCCCGATAATTTCCCTCCACTTCATGATCATTTGCAATACCATAAGTTACCCTGGTAACATAATTGATTAATACAAGCTGTAATTAACCTACGAACACCTTATAGGACAAAACGTAGCAAATTCAGTTGACCTTCGACCTTTTCTATTTTTGGCTACTACCAGCGGATTAAGACTACCTGCGGATTAACTACCTGCACCCACATCTTAACCCCTCTCCTACCTTCACTTCATGGAAGTTTTCCAGAACATTCTCCAGTATGGAATTTTCCAATTCTCTGTCAGCCCATTACTTATGCGTACATACGCGTAATTCAACTTAAGTCACGAGTCTTATGTCTGACTAGTGACATTCGCACACACAAAAAGACATTGCTCTATGCGATGTTTAATAGATTCGTGAAGTGGTATCGACGCCTTTGCATGTATAACTTTACAATAACCATTCATCCACACTTCACTTATTCTTGTATGTGTCAATTACTATCACCAGTTATGTGTTCATTTTTGCCAATGAGTGGAAAACTCCCAAAAGTTACTTTATCTTTTCAATCTTAGGAAGAAACTCCGAGACAAGAATGAATGTACCTGGTAATTTCTGCTCAGTACAATTTGTACACATTTAAGCAATATATAAGTGTGGTGTATGTAATGCATTGTGTATTTGTTACATAATATGTAGGAAATGCAACAATATCCTGGAAAGCAATTTTTTCTATCATTAATTCCTGGAATGCAATTTATTGTTAGTAAATTATCCAAGCCTTGAAAAAAAAGAAGCCTCCACTGAATCCAAGTCTTGGATAAGTTTGCACAAAATGCGATACATATAACATCGGATTTCCCCAACAACACTAGGAACCCCCTTGAATCTGAGTCGTATAAGGTTCGTGCTCGTTGCGCTCGGAGAGGTAACAATTAACGAGCAATTTGACCCGGAGAACACTTCTTCCGGTCAATCTACAATTAACGAGCAATTTGACCCAGAGAATACTTCTACCGGCCGATCTACGCATGAATATTAACGAGCGATTTGACCCGGAGAATACTTCTTCCGGCCGATCTACGCATGAATATTTACTCGGTTAACTCTCCTTCAAGCAATCGTGACATAAGGTCTGCCCCGACATTAGCACTTCTCTTTATGTATCGCACTGTGAAGTTAAACTGTTGCAAATAGAGGGCCCAACGCATAAGTCGTGCGTTGGCGTTCTTTGATGTACGCAAACTCTTCAGAGGCATGTGATCGGTTTCTAACACAAAATTATCACCATACAGATAGTAGTAGTATTTCTTGATACCTTCTACTACTGCCAGAAGTTCCTTTTCCACTGTACTGTAATTTTCTTCAGCAGACTTCAGTTTGCGACTGTGATGTGCTACAGGGAATATTTCCCCATCCTTCTCCTGGAATAAGACTGCACCAAGACCATACTGAGAAGCATCAGTCCTAAGTATAAATGGCTGTTGGTTGTCAGGCAACTGCAAGATCGGTTCCTTGCAAAGAAGATTCTTAAGTGAAACGAATGCTTCTTGCTCTGACCCCCATGAGATTTTATTAGGAGCGTTCTTCCTTAAGAGCTCACTAAGTGGATGTGCAATGACAGAAAAGTTTGGGATAAACTTACGGTAATAACCTGTAAGACCCAAGAATGAGCGCACCTGTTTCTTTGTAACGGGTCGGCCCGCATCCTTGATTTTCTTTATCTTGTCATTCTGGCACCCACAACGTCCCCCACCTACAGTGTGACCCAAAAATTGTACCTCCTTCTGAAACAATTCACACTTAGATGGTTTGACTGTCATGTTATATTTCTGCAGTCGTTGCAAGACAGCTTGCAATATCACAATGTGCTCCCCAAACGTGGTTGAGTGCACGAGAACATCGTCAACAAAAGCTTCAACCCCTTCAATGCCATGCAATACTTGACGCATGACACGATTAAACACGGCGGGAGAATTAGTGAGTCCAAAAGGTAGTACCTTGAAATGGTACAGCCCATTTGGCGTGGATATAGCTGTGAGGAGACGACTTCGTTTCTCCAGTGGTATCTGAAAGAAACCCTTAGCCAAATCCATCTTAGAGAACACCTGAGAATTGCTAATCCTAGCAAAAATCTCTTGCTGATCACACATGGGTTCTGCATCGACCCTAGTGACAGCGTTGACACGTCGGTAGTCTCCACAAATGCGTACACCACCGTCCTTTTTCCGAACCACAACAATAGGGCTAGAATAAGACGAGTCCGACCTTTCAATGATACCAGCTGCTTCCATGTCATTAATTTCCTTACGTATTGTATCAATCAGCCGTACAGGAATAGGATATGGTTTCACCCTCACTGGTGTGTCGCTTGTAAGCTGAAACTCATGACATATCGTTGATATCGTTGGACCGATTATTCCGAGGGCTACGGACGGTGCCAAGTATATTCTTACCTGTGTAGATTTCGCGACCAGATGGCCTGAAGCAGTGCCTCTGCGTGATATAGAAGCCACTACAGTGGCTGAAGCCTTGTTGGATATATTCTGTCGTGTCGGCATACCAAAGCAGGTATTGTCCGACCGAGGCAGTCAATTTACCTCCGCTATGATGGAGGAATTGTGGACATTACTCTCAGTTAACGGGTTGAGGACAACACCTTATCATCCAATGTGTAATGGGTTGTGTGAGAGGTTTAATGGTACTCTCAAGAAAATGTTGAGGAGGATGGCAGTAGAACAACCTAGGGAGTGGTCCAGGTATATCTCGCCACTACTGTTCGCGTATCGCGAACACCTCAGGCATCGTTGCAATTTAGTCCATTCGAGTTAGTGTATGGTAAACCTGCTCGAGGACCACTTCAGGTTCTACGTGAACTTTGGGACGATGAGGAATCGGTTCCCGTGGTGAAAACCACTTATTCTTATGTAATTGATTTGGCAGAACGATTACAGCAAACCTGCGTGATTGCAAAGCAGGAGTTAGCTAAAGCGAAAGAAATTCAGAAGTCCTACTATGATAGGAAAACTAAGCTCCGAACGCTACAGGTAGGGGGGAAGTGCCTCGTTCTGTTACCAACAGCTCATAATAAGTTGTTGGCTCAGTGGCAGGGTCCCTTTGAAGTAGTCAAAAAGGTGAATGACCTTAACTACATAGTTAAAATCAAAGGTGAAGCCAAGCGGTTCCATATTAATATGCTTAAGGAGTATTACACCACCCAACAGGGGTGTACTTCCATTGTTACCACAGTTGGGGCAGGCTGTTGTAACATCACCTCAGAACAGAGTGAAGTGTTAAGTCTAGTCCGTACTCATTTTTCCCCAGCAGTAGACATGGTTCTGAGATAAGCGGTAGTGGTTTAAGAGGTGCGGGCTTCACCCGACCCCGGTCACACGTTTTCTGACAAACGTCACATGACCTCAACATTCTTCCTATCTCTCTCCCCATACCTGGCCAATAGAAATGAGACTGAATCCTATCAATTGTTTTCCTCATCCCCATATGACCCCCTAATATAGAATGATGTCCCAGGGTGAACACAGCCTGTCGGTATTTCTCTGGTACGAGAAACTGAACCCTCTCTTCCCCATCGGGGTTTACTGTACGACGGTAAAACCTGTTTCTCCTCCTGACATAACTGGTTACAATACCATGTCGATCTCTACTATCACCCTCAAGTGCCTGCTTTCGAACAAGTGCCAATGAAGGGTCACTTGCTTGCTCTGCAACTACATCCTCGCAATTGATGAGGTCGGCGGCAGTTGTCACTTGAAGTGGAACAACTGTTTTCTTCGCCTGCGCCATACCCCTGGTTACAGCAGCTGCACCAGTCTGTGTGGAAACTTCTACTGAACAAGCATTCTTAACCCCTGGTATATTTCCTATTACCAAATCTGACACAGGATTTTGCATGACTGCTGCAATTACCTGGCCTGTATAGAAAGGACTCTCCACTGCAACTTTAGCAAGAGGATAGAGCCTCCTGGTACCATCAATCATAATAATAGTTACCTGCTCCCCTGTAAAATTATTAGGATCAACCAAACCATCAGCGACACTACACCCCGATGACCCATTATCTCGAAAGACTTCAACAGATATCCCGTTAACAATTCCGGGACAAATATGGAAACCAGACTTACCTTTCGAGACTCCTGTCGCGTTTAGTCAAAATTGATGAGGTTCGTGAACCGACTTAGTCACTCGTGGTTCTACCCTAAGTTGAACCGTCCCAGGTGAATACTGGGGTTCACCATGTGTTGCAGCTGCCGATCGCTGATAATAACCCTTATTTCCACCATGGTTATTACTATTTTTTCAGTTACTCTTTCCTTGGTAATGATACTGATTTGACTGCTGCGAATAGTGATTATTACCTTGTTTCTGCGTATGATTAAAATGAGGGTTAGGTTGCTGACGAACAATTTGACTCTGCTGCTGTGAATGATTTTTACTCGACTGGTTATGTGACACAGCAGAGTTCTGGGGAGGCTTATTCGATTGATTAATTTTCTTATTAGGCTGAATCCGCGTGTGATAACCATACGCGGTAAAATGTGCGTCTGACATATCCACCATCGTTTCCAACCTTATCACCTTGTTGGTTTTCAGCTGAGCCGACAATTCTGGAGGACAAGACTTCTCCATCTGTGTGCGAAGCAACAAGTCTTTTACCCCCTCCAACGTCTTAGGTGTATCGGCCTTCTCTAACCACTAATCCAGGTAACTGGTCAGACGTGCACTAAACTGTGCAACAGTCTCCTTATCCTGTAAGAATGCACGCCAAAACTAATTCCTAGCATCATCGACCATAAACCCATACGCCTGTAACAAAGCCTTTTTCATGTTCTCGTAGTTTCTGGCGGTACTGTCGAGTCTGTGAAGAATACTAAGCGCTTTCCCATCGAATAGATTAATAAACTCGAGCTTCTTTATATCATTATCTAATCTATACGTGTCTGCACCCATTTCGAATCACTCAATAAACGGCTCGATATCGTCTCCCTCTACGTATTTTGCCAGTTGTAATCTTGGGGTCACGGTGGTTGAACTCACGACATTACTTCCACTCGAGCTTTGACTTTCACTCGCACGTAATTACAGTTCCAATACTTCCCTTTCATGTTCCCATTTCAATTTTTCTTGCTCTCTCTGTTCCCTTTCTGCTTCTCTTATACTCGCCCTTTCAAGCCTCTCGTCCTCTTGACGGCCCTTTACGTACGCTTGAATTTCAGTCGTACCTTCAATTCCCAATTTTTGAGCCTCTTCCAATAAATCTTGTACGCTAGACATTTTTAATTTATTTTCTATCGTTTCGGTTGCCTTAATTTCTGGGCAGTTATAACTATCTACTCGTGAAAGTGTGCGCGTGCGTGACTGGAATTAATACAACGAATCGGGCCCCATGTTGGGCGCCAAATATGTGACGGTGATGTGAGAATGGTCGATAATTTAATTTATAATATGATAATTATAAACTTACCTTGCCCGGTT
Organism: Petrolisthes cinctipes; assembly: GCA_033782935.1. Classification (NCBI taxonomy): domain Eukaryota; kingdom Metazoa; phylum Arthropoda; class Malacostraca; order Decapoda; family Porcellanidae; genus Petrolisthes; species Petrolisthes cinctipes. Next base: position 1,366,611 of record JAWQEG010000685.1, read on the forward strand.
AATTTATGATCTTCGTTGGTTGGCTGCAGCGAAGAAGGTAATCAGGGTTATCTCCCCGTTTTAGGCCTCAATCACCCCGCACATAGAATTTTTTATGTTCTGGGGTTCTTCCCGATATATATATGTATTTATATAGATAAACAAATCTACTGGTGCATTCAAACAACCAATTGCAATTTTCTATATTTATTCAACTCCAGTAGTAAACATGAATAATTAAATTTCACACACACACACACACTCACGCAACGCTAACTAGCTACTCGCTCTCGCGCGTCGCTTCGTCTCGCTCGTATACGTGACGATAGTCTAGCTTACGTTATACTGTAGTAATTCTATCAATGCTAACACGAGTTTGGAATATTTTCTAATGTCTCACACTTGGGAATTTAATCCAGAGTCTCGCAACACACTCGTAATTTTTAAGACAGCTCTCTCTCACCTTATATTTCACTTACTGATCCACCGTCGATGCGACTGGCCAGTTATACAACTATAAAGCCTTGTGAATTCGTGGTAATATCCAACAATTCGGCGTCTACGTTGTTCACTCCCCACTTAACACGTGGAGGTAATTAAGGCAAGCGGCAGCTGACGATACGAGTGTTGTTTCCCCTTCAAGTGTACTCTCCAAACTAACCTATATTCTTCATCATTAACTGGAGCATGAAAATTCAAATCTTTTCCTGGCTCCTCCTCCCTATCTGTGTTCGTTTCTCCTAGCTGGATACGATTTACATTGTATCCACTCATTCCTTAGTTATACATGCAATTTCAATTTACCTATGGCGTACTATTAATTCCCGATAATTTCCCTCCACTTCATGATCATTTGCAATACCATAAGTTACCCTGGTAGCATAATTGATTAATACAAGCTGTAATTAACCTACGAACACCTTATAGGACAAAACGTAGCAAATTCAGTTGACCTTCGACCTTTTCTATTTTTGGCTACTACCAGCGGATTAAGTCTACCTGTGGATTAACTACCTGCACCCACATCTTAACCCCTCTCCTACCTTCACTTCATGGAAGTCTTCCAGAACATTCTCCAGTATGGAATTTTCCAATTCTCTGTCAGCCCATTACTTATGCGTACATACGCGTAATTCAACTTACGTCACGAGTCTTATGTCTGACTCGTGACAGCCACAAACTTGTAGCAGTGTGAGTACAGTCCTGTCTGTGTGTAGCCAGGTGCAGGCGGTGTGTGCGCGTGTGAGGCTAGCCGCTAGCTTGCCTCAGGCAGCCAGGCTGAGGCTCAGTTACCTGCTGGCTATGACGAGGGGAGGACACGCGCCGCTCGCCTTGCTGGTTATCTTGCGTACACACGCCTTGGCCGTGAATACGAGAGATTAACACAGACATATGCATAAAAATATCACTGCAATAAATCACTGAGCACTGTCACTTATCACTGTATGCTTGGAGATCACTGTAGACACTATCAACACTTGAAATATGATAAATCAAGCACTGTATGTATGTAAACACAGCTCGGGGTGGCTGGGTAATGGCGTCCTGGAGGGGACGCTACTCGGCCTCACTGTTATTTCACTCGTCACTATACGCTAGTTACTCACTGTGCCATGTATGTTATTATGTCAAAGGGGTTAACGAAAGATTAGGTTCTTTTCTAGCAATATATTGAGCACGAGGAATACAGTACAGTAGGGTGAGGAATGAATAAACGTGGAATAATAATCCTGTGTGCCTCAACCCTAAGCTCACGTACGAGCTACTCTTTCGTTGTCTTTTAGTGACGCGCTCTTGCTCTTGCTGTTACAGCTACCCCGGGTGTTTATTCCAGGGTTGGCCTTTGTATCGGCAGCTCCTGTAAATAGAAATCGGGAAAAACAAAACAATACCACGCATATCTATTCACTTTCTACATCTTGCATACCACATTTTCTCCAAGAATTCTTTCACAGCACCAATCATTTCATCTGTGGTCTGCTCACACAGACCTAACAGTAATATCATCCATTCTCTCCCTGTTAATTCCATTCCATCACATTCCATTTCAGTCAGGATAATCTGCATCATCTCTGTTCTGTCTCTCTCATACTTCTCACATCCCAGCATCACATGTTTTACCGTTTCATCCTCTCCTGTGTCACACATCTGGCATACCTTGCTTCGGTATTCAGACCATCTATAACTTCTTGCATTCACCTCCATACATTGTGCTCTGGCTCGAAAGAGTAGATCACCACCCAGACTTCCCTCATACCACTTCACATTCTCTGGGCATTCTTTCTCCTTATACCATACAAGAATTTCCTTTTGTTCCATATCATTTTTCCACTTTCTTAACCCCAGGCATTTCACTTCTTTGTCAATCTCACTTTTCCACTTTCTTGCATCCCAGTCTAGCCCCTCTCTATTCCTGCTCATTATTTTCCACTCATGCATAATTCCTCTAACTACCATACCATTCATATATACCATTCTTTCACACTTCTTTCCCCATTTGCCGTTTCTAATGTTCCACATATAAACCTTTCTTGCCAGTCTTGTATCCTCCATTCGTTCCAGTCTTACTTTGTATCTAAGGGTTGCTTTCACCAGTCTTTCTCTGAATGTACTCCATCCCATATCGCCTCTCAAAGCTGCTATCGCTGCATACCTTGGTGCATTCAGTGCCATTCTCGCTACTCGGTTCTGTCCCACCTCTAACTTGTCTATCTCACTCTCCTTCCATGCAATAACTTCCATGCCATACATAATGCTCGGGACAGCCACAATCTTCCATACTTCTCTCACCACATCATACTTGCTTGCTCTCAGCCTCGCTGCACTTGACAGTCGTCCAACCCATTGGTTCGTCATGCTAATCTTTTCATTCTTGGTCTTTTCACTTCCACTTGGACTCAGCCATACCCCTAAGTACTTATATTCATCAGTCTGTTTCAGAACATTCTCTCCCACTCTCCATGTGTGTTCTCTCTCATCATCTGTTCTATTCACAATCATTACTTGGTTTTTCTCATTACTAAATTTCACACCAAAATCTCTCCCATACCCACCTACAACATCCAAAATCCTTTGAAGTTCCTCTGCTGTTTCACTCATAACTATCACATCATCTGCATACAGTAACATACATATCTTGTCATCTCCTTACTCCTGCATTCATTCCTTTTGTTCTCATGGCTAGTTCTTCTGTGTATAAGCTAAATAGGGTTGGAGAAAGTATACATCCTTGCCTAACTCCTCTCTCACTTCTTACCCATTCTGTTTCTAGATCTCCCAGCCTGTACATTGCTCTTGTGTTCTCATACATACTTCTCACAATATTTACTAATTTATCACTCCTATCTTTTCTAAGACTCTACATAGCATCTTCCTATCAACCCTGTCATAAGCTTTCTCTATATCTAAGAAACATAGGTATAGCTTACATCCATCCTTTTTCTTTCTTTCAATCAGTTCATTCACCACAAACATATTATCTTCTGCTCTCCTATCTTTACGGAAGCCATTTTGCTCTTCACCCAGCACACTGAATCTCTCAATCCATCTGCACAATCTTTCATTCAACACTGCACTGAAAAGCTTTCCCAGTGTGTTCAGTGTTCAGTATTGGCCTGTAGTTTCTAAGCTCATTCTTACTCTTACAGCCTCCCTTATGCAGCAACGTCACTCTACATTCATTCCATCTCTTGGCTACTCTCTCTTCTTCCCACACTTTGTTAACCCCCAGAGTCCGGGCAGCGGGATTTCCCGCTCGGTCGACAGAGGCCGGGCAGCGGGAAATCCCGCTCTGTCGACAGAGTCCGGGCAGCGGGAAATCCCGCTTTTGGTAATTTATGGGGAAAAACGCCAAATTTGTCGGGATTTTTTTTGATCTGGCTATACTTCACCACCAGACCTTTTCATCCCCACATTCAATCAGTGTGTGCTTGACCGTGACAATGGCTGGGCGTAGTGAAGAAAATACGGGCTCGTTTGATTTGGTGCACCCTACCGCACTGCCGGGCGCACCCTCTCTTGTAACCTCCACTCCGCGGGTGCAACCAGCTAGATTGCGTCACAGCCACGCTCACAAAGCGAACGCAGCCTCGCTCTCACGGGAAAAGTGACCTCCATTCCTCACTTGATTTCTCGGCAATGGAGTGTCCTAGAGAGCTGGGGTTGGTTTTAATGGAAAGAGGAGGAGTTGATGGTGAGTACACAATCAAATTTAAGTTGTTCAGTATTGTAGTTTAGACGTAGGGAGTAAGAGAAGTAGAGTGATTTTCCGGGAAATACCCGGACAGGCAGGGTAAAAGTTAGTATTGCGCCCAGAACCACAGAGCGTATTTCCATTCTTGGCCCGTCCCGGAGGGGTTAAACAACTCAGTCATCTTTTCAACCATAAACTCACCTCCATTCTTGTACATTTCATACGGAATATCATCTGGTCCTGGGGCCTTACAATTTTTCTGCCTTTTCACACATCTTTCAACTTCTTCTCTGCTAATTCTTACATTCAGTTCCTCTGCATCCTTCCATTCCAGTGTTACATTCTCTCCTCTTACATCAGTCACCTCACCTACACCTCCAATATTCTCCCAGAACTCTTTTATGGCCTTCCTCACTTCTTCTTTGTCATTTATACATACACCATTTACCTTGAGACTGTCTACACTTTCAGTACTAGACATTCCCTCCCCTCTCATAAATCTGTACCATTCACGCCCACCTTCCAACCCCTTTTCTTTTAGGTTCTGAATCACTCTCCTTTCACATTTTACCTTTTCATCTCTAATCTTGCGCTTAGCAACTCTCTGCTGCTTAACATATGCTGTCCATGCATTCAGGTACTCATTCTCAGCTTCGTCACTTTCATGCCTTTTCTTTCTCAGCTGCCTACATGTTCTATTTAGTCTTTTTCGTTCTTTCCTTGCATTCTTAATCTCTTCATTCCACCATGGCTTACGTTCTCTCTTTCTTCCATTTACTTTTACAAAACCTATCTGGCTAACTGCTGCATTTTTCACATTTTCTACAAATTTTTCATTCACCTCGTTCACATCATGTAGACTTCCATTTCTCCAACTGCTTTCACTCAGGTCAACCTGGAAATCTTCCCAATTTACATCCCTCAACTTCCATTTTCTTTTTCTCTCCTTTACTCTTTTTTCCTTTCTCCCCTGCAACATACATTCTACCACCAGCATATTATGATCAGACACAACATCTATCATCCTGTCTTCATCTATCCACATGCGAGTTACAATTTATCTCATTCTACCATTTGCTAACATATAGTCAATTGCAGATTCTTGGTTCCTTGTACTCCACGTCACACGTCCCTCTGATAGGGTTTCATTCAGGTTCTCCATATCCATGTCATTTACAAACTCAACAAGCATTTCACCATTCCTGTTCATTTGTACTCCTAATAAACCAATATGTCCATTCATGTCTCCCATAACAATCACTCTTTCATTTGCATACTCTCTTACAATCTTCTTCAATATACTGTACTTTTCACCATTCTCTCTCCTTGCTCTCTCACCTTCCACAGTCATGTATACTACTACCATTATAACTCTTTCAGGCCTTCGCTGATTATTCATGCATTCAACTCTTACAGCTAACACGTCCTCACTACTTCCACTGCTTCCAACTTCTAGTTCTTCAACTTTCAGATTCCTTTCTTTCCTGTGGAGGAAGGCTACGCTTCCTCCTAGTTTTTCTTGCTTTTTCCGTCCTTTTCCAATCATCACATACTCATTTCCCTCCATTCGTACCTCATCTCTCAAGTGTGTCTCAGTCAGGCCCACAACATCAAAATTCCACTCATTCAGTTCTTTGCATATATCCTCATATTTTCCAATTCCCCATCCTCTAACATTCATACATCCAATTTTCATGCATTTACTCGCCTGGTTGGTGTCTACTCCTCTCCTTTCCACATCTATGCATCTAGGTCGTCAAGCATTCGTGATCGGGGACAGCGACCTCGCCCTCACCCACTCACACAGCCGTCGTCCCATCCTTTCACTGACTGTGGCCTATGAATGGTCTTTTTGATTCTGTCCCTACTTCTTTCTTCTCGTGTGAAAGGGAAAGTGGGCCAACCCTTTCCTATCTCTCTCTCTCTCTTACTCTCATTTACTCTCTTTCCTACTCTCCTATGAAGGTAGGAAAGGTTAATGTCTTTTGTATGACCTGAGCGCACCTGTGTGTATGGGTGTGTGTGTGTGTGTGTGTGTGTCCAACATGACCAGGTGGCCTGTTTCTGATTGTAAACAGATTGGAAGTATTTTTAGGGTGACCCTTGTCCATTTGACCCTCTTAATGGTTTTATGGTGTGTGTACCGTACAGTCGGCAAAAAAAGTTTCGTTACCAACCCTAAAACAGTGTGATGTAATGTTGGTACGCCTGACTGGTGAGTGTCGTACCTCCGCCAGCCTCCGGCCTCCATAAGTCCGTGCCCCTGGCCACTGCCCCTCAGTGTATCATGGGCAGCCAAGTAGAAATGATGTTCTTTCAGCCAGTGCTATTTTTCTGAGTATTTCACGGTTATTCTTGTTCTAAAATACTCATACGCATTTCCTTATGTTTAATAATGAATAGTTAAATAGTAAGAGTTCTTCAACAATCAAAATTTAATTTAAAATCAGCTAAACTCTTGATATAATAAAGTTGACACTGCCGGGGCAATGACGATTCCCGTCCAGCATGTCCCGGATGACACGAGTCACAGCTGCATGTCGGCGGAGTACCAACCATACTGGGCTTACCCAGGGTAAAATTAACGTAGAGGTCGTAACGAAACTTTTTTTGCCGACTGTACATGCCAAACAATGATTGCTCCCCTCCCCCCTAATCATGATAGGAAAAAAAACGAAAATATCAAGAGGTAGCACATTATATTGTAGGTCTATGCTGACAAGCTCAGTATTCAGTGTTGCCTCCATTGGCATCATGAACAGCTTGAAGATGGGCAGGGTAGGAAGACATAAGGGACTCAAAAAGCTCCGTGTTGAACTCCATTCCCCGAAGCAAAACATTGATGTGCTCCTCCATCTTGGTACAACTAAATTGAGTTGATAGAGGTTCAGACAACATCCTTTTTTCAACCTCGTCCTTCAAGATAGATCCAACATTTTCACAGACCAGGATAATTACTGGGCCACTTGTCATTACCAAATAGCTTGATGAATTTGTTGATATATATGATTATTAGAAAATTAAACCGTCTTCTGCCGCAAAAAAAAAAAAAAAAAAAAAAACAGCAGGGTGGACTACAAGCACGAGAGATTTGATTGATATTAGGTGGCGCAACAGCCAGGCCAAATAGCACCAGGAAAAGGTGATAGAGAGGTGTGACAGCAAGCAAGACGGAAATAGGAAGAAAGGAGGGGCAGTTGAAGAAATGTAAGCTAGTGGCGGGGGCCGAAGGGGTGCCAAAACCCTTAAAGTATTGCCCACATCATTACTGGCAATACCCACCTACGGGGCAAGCACGAGGGATAAAAGGAATACAGGGATAGCTGTCTAATATCCAAAGGATAATATATATTCAGTAGTCTATCCCACTACGATGGTGAACAAAAGACAGTGCCTTTATTTAAAGGATATAATATAACAGATATTCTAATTATATTTGTTTGTTATTACTTTTCAACTAATCACCTTCATTTTTCTTACCCTCTTCCTCCTCACCCTCGCCTCAAATCATCACATTTCTTCTCCTATATCCACCTACGTTAATGTAGTATGCACTTCTTTAAACCCAGGTTCTTCAAACTACGGTTCCCGAATTCCTCCAAACTGGGTCGCAGACTCACAAAAATAAATACATGAATAAAATATAATAATAATGTTCGTGACAATAAAATAAATATGAAGTTCATTCATGAATCCACCTAACATATTTTTATAATCGAATATTCATATATTTAATTATCAATAAAACAAAATCATTGCACAAATATTAGCCTTCTTGAGAGAGAATGAGAGAGAGAGAGGGAGGGGTAGGTGAGGCAGTATTTATAATTCTGGTTAGAATGCTCTTTAATAATAAATATTACGCTTCAGTTTCTGGCCTTGTATTTTCTTCGGTTGATAATTCTGGTCATTTGTAAAAGATCTTTCTGTATGGGTCGCGAGAATGATGTCATAGTAAAAATTGGGTCACGACTGAAAAAGTTTGAAGAACCCTGCTTTTTACTATTGGTGATTCGATACCGTTCACAGTGTATGCTTCATTCATTCCTCCTGATACACATCTTCTCTACCTGATCATTCGTTACCCTATATAGCTCCGCCCACATTTCTCTCCTCCTCTAAAACTAACATCCCCCCTCCCTCCACCTGCAACTGTTGCCAGATCCGATGAGGCCCAAACCAAGTCGCTGATGGATGCGGTGTGGACCCTTGATCTGTCCGGAGCTGTACCTCTCTGAGTACCGGGTGGGAGACGGTTCTTTACAGTCTCTCCCAGGTACTCGGGGAGGAGGTTTGTAGTGTGGGAGGGAGCACCCACTCCTTTGTGGAGGAGGCTGTCCTCCTAGATAAGTTGTGAATTTTGTTATTTTTATGGCTTCTACTTTAGATAGTTCAATGTTTCTTTTCGTAAAATGTTAGTTTTAGATCATATGTCCTTTTAATCATGGTGCTTCTCTCTTTTGGGGTAGTGAAGCCTGGCTTACTGTATTAAGGGTGTTTCAGCAAAGGCTACATTAAATTGTTGGATGAACTCCTTGGGTGATTCTAAATCATAATGTTTTTTTATGGTAAATTGTCAGATTATGCATACTTTGCCTGATACAATACATTTATTGTTTTGTCTTAATGAGGGTGGAAGTTGAAGTGAAACCCACATGTTTTTTACACCTTTAATCACAATTCTCTTCTGTGTTCTCCTCATTTAATAATAAGCTACAGAAAATGCTCAAGGTGGTTCCCACGGGCTTCTAAACACATCTGTACACGTCTTCTCATTGAATGTCTCACTCGTTCACAAATGCCTGGACTGTGTTTAATCTGTTGGCACACACGTGGCCACAATTCCTCTCTTGTTAAAACCTCTGTGTCATAGACCAACATCTTTAAATGGCCCCATAGGTAAAAGTCCAACGGGTTAAGATCTGGGGAGCGAGGTGGCTAAGGAATGGGGCCACCACGCTCAATCCACCTGTTGGGATTATAGTGACCCAAGCACCAGAATTTCCCATTCTTTATGTCTCACGCATCCTCGCCTTCACCTGTTGGCTTGCGCGCGAGCCTCACCCAAGCTTAACCCATCACGCTGGAGCCAACACTCTTCCACTTAGCTTTGGGACTCCAGCCAGCACATACCTTCCTCTCTCCCGCTCCTGCTGCACCCGCCACATAATTTGCCACACCGAGCCAAGGCACAACGCTCTCACGCTACACCAAGACTCTATCCAAGCTACATCAAGTCTCACTCCAAGCTACACCAAGACCTTCTACAAGCAACATACGCATCCAGGCAAGCGGTCACTACTTACATAGATTCCTGTTGTGTGCACTACTTGTTAATACAACTGTACTTAGTATTGAGTCTGCTGTACACCTTTCCGGTAGTAACAAACCTTCCCAGTCGTTATAGGATAAACAGTATTATAACAGGCAAACTATGCATAATCTGACAATTTACCATAAAGATATTATGATTTAGAATTACCCAAGGAATTCATTCTCCAATTTAATGTAGCCTTTGCTGAAACACCCTGTATATGTTATATTTTATAAATTATATAAATGATCACATTTTGAAATATCAGAAATTTGATATTAAGTTTGTTCTTATATGTGGTACAAAGTCGTCTCCCAGTGATATCAGTCCTAGGTACGTAATATTTAGTTGTTTTTTTAACACCTCCTAGAGGCTGCTCCACATAAAGAACGGGTTTGGAAGGTCGAGGGTTGATTGATATTAGGCGCCGCAACAGCGACGTCATATAGCGCCTGAAGAAGGTGAGGGAGAGGTGAGACAGCCAGCAGGAAGGAAATAGAGAAACGAGAGATAGTTAAAGAACTGAAATAGAGTGACTGGGGCCGAAGGGGCGCCAAAACCCTTAAAGTATTGCTCACACCACTACAGGCAATATATCCCCCTATACGTCGGAGGGAAGGTTAAGGAAAAGTGATTAGTACTTATATAATTAGAAAAATAAACGGTATATAATAGTTAGCCACTCTGCTCGCCATTCCAAGAATTCCCCAAACTGATAGTCATGTTTCCGGTCTGGTTAAAACGTTTTCATGATCCTTATCATGACTCCACCATCGGAAAACATGTCTTGTAGAATATTTACACTACGCATCCACATCGTCAGTTTACCATATTAGCCTTCTCAGAAACATACTCATACTATAACAACTAAAGTTTTCAACTATAATGTAAAATGTAACAAGATTAGAGACGATTTACGACTTTATTTTGTCCACGTATATATTTACTATCTGTAAACTCTAGTGATAGTTGCTAGACGTCAAGTAACTCAAGCTGTAGACTGCCAGTAATCTGTAGATGCTCGTGGCAGTAGCCTAGGGCACTGTGGTACTAATACTAGGAAAATGCACGGTGAAGAAATTGATATTTGCAGTGACGGTTAACATTTATCTTATGTGAGTAGGCCTATTTGATTTCGTGGGACAGGGGAAAATTAATTGAATTGAATTGAAGTTTATTATTATATAGGCATGCAACAAAGGAGAAGGCAAAAGCTGCTTCATGACTAACCACCAGGATGGGAAAATGAAAACTTCGGTCAAACCATAAGTCATGGGCAAAGGTAGGGCAATATACCTGGTTTCATGGTGCATGACTTTAAAGCTAAAGTAGCCTACTCCTAACATTGGGGCTAACTTGAAAATTGGTCATGGATATGGCATCAGTGGAAGAGGATGTGACAGTAATAGACAAGACGGTCCGACGGAGACATTTAATTAAGACAACCATGAGCGAGAGAGAGAGAGAGAGAGAGAGCAGTGGATGATACAAACAGGGTCTATGTAAAGTATATATATATATATATATATATATATATATATATATATATATATATATATATATATATATATATATATATATATATATATATATATATATATATATATATATATATATATATATAGTTTGTATTGTTGAGCGTAAAAGCACGTATCTCTCTCCAGGTAATACAATCATAACCTGTATTAATAATTTCCTCGTCTCTTCTTTGGATACAGGAACTTTAATTTTTTTCTTTAATTGTCTTCCTACTTTATTATATTGTAAGGCGTATGAATTAAGTAACGATATGCAAAGACTGTCCGCCCATTATCACTATTGTTGTAAATTTGCTTGTTTTCTTCCTCAGGTTGTAGGCTACGTGTGACTCTCCAATTTATGTACAGTATCTAGGCTACAATATGATATGGCTACTAAGGATTTCAGAGACATTGCAAGCTCGTTTTTTTCAAAATAACTCTGTAACGAACACTCGTATCAGTACGAGCGTTCGCTAGAGTTTAGTACACACAGTGTCCTAATTTATAAGAGTATCATGAATCACTAATTGTAAATTATAAAGACACTTGTACCTATACCAAGAAGCATAAACTGGAATTGCCAGACATGGAAACGAACACAAATAGTGACGTGTTGTCTGTGACGTATGGAGAGCTCCACCTACACTCTCCCTCCTCCACTTCCACCCCCCTCTTCTCTCTGTCTCCTTAATTTCCTCACCTGCAATCCCCCAGCACCCCCCCCCCCCACGTCTCTCTCTCTTTCTTTTATTCTTTTCTCTCTCTCACACACGTGTAGAAAGATAGAGTCTGAATAAATGAGTGAGTTATGTAATACGGTGAGTGCAAGCTCGTATTCTGGAAATATATTTGTAATGGGCACATTCCCCGTCCGCCCTCCCTCCCCTCTCTACCATGTCTCTCCACCTCCTCCTCCACTTTACCCATTTGCCCTCCCTCCCCTCCCTCTCCTTGACTCTCGCCATGTAAAATACAATATTTTGTCGAGATAAATGTATGAATATTCGATAAAGGCATGCATAATGTGTTAGTAGTAGCCTACTGCATTTGGTTATTATTGTGTTACATAGTTCCATATCTTAATGTATCCACACATGAGAGTAGGGTGAGGTAGTAGAAGAATAACCACCATGATTGATGGCAAAACGACTGTTCAGTTGTTATACTTGTGTTTGGTTACTTTTCTCCTTCATCCTGATGTAAACTCAGGACGTCAGTCGTATACTTGTAGCACAACCACCCTATACCATGGTTTTTATTACACTTCGCCGATAAAGGAAACCTATCACTAATATCAGTACATACCATAAGATAGCGCCACAAAAACGTGCGCCACCATACCACCAAACCATTGCGTTACCGACAGTATTGGTGGTTATTATTGACACAGTGTCCTACTCCAGCCTTTTTTTAATATGTGACTATCAGCAACAAAGTCATGAAACAAAGCCACGGCCAATTATTAATGCATACATTATTTTCATACGTATCATGCATGCGTCACTGCCCGTAATTGAAGAGAGAGGGGGAGGGAGAGGGAGAGAGACGTTGGGGGGCTGAGGGAGGGCTGAGGTGAGGAAATTAAGGAGACGGAGAGAAGAGGGGGGTGGAAGTGGAGGAGGGAGAGTGTAGGTGGAGCTCTCCATACGTCACAGACAACACGTCACTATTTGTGTTCGTTTCCATGTCTGGCAATTCCAGTTTATGCTTCTTGGTATAGGTACAAGTGTCTTTATAATTTACAATTAGTGATTCATGATACTCTTATAAATTAGGACACTGTGTGTACTAAACTCTAGCGAACGCTCGTACTGATACGAGTGTTCGTTACAGAGTTATTTTGAAAAAAAGAGCTTGCAATGTCTCTGAAATCCTTAGTAGTAGTGACACATTATAAGGCAGGTAGGCTGTAGGGACAATACGATTTGATACAGGCCTACTACAATAATAATATCATCTTGTTTTCCATTGGTGTTATGAGTGTGTATTGCACTATGACTATACAGTCTATGTATAGATAGATCTGATGGATCGAGTTTCTTTTTCCCTTTCTTAGTTCATTACAATTGAACAATCACTCTTAACTCAGAAAAAATGATACATATTGAATAGGACTAGCTAACTACACGATTTGAAATATGCATATTATCCTTAGCATTAGCAAAAGAACCTAGCTGTGTGTGTTGTGATTAATTTAACACTCGACCTTGACTGCTATACTCAGAAAATGACCCGCTTGCCAAACGTAAGAAAATAACACTACACTACACTAGCTGTCTAACACACTGCCACAGCATATCTTTCTGTTGGATGTGCCTCCATGTAATGTACAGTTGTTAACACCTGTACACGGTCATAATATGCTCGGAAATATTAATAGTCATCATTATTATACTGCTCCGATCATGTGGTTAGGAGCAACAATTGGCTTAAATATAGCGGTGTTATGGTGAAGATTTGATGTGCAAGCTGCATTAAATGGGAAGGTATAGAGTTTTGTACCTGACAGCACGTTCATTTATGTATCATTGTTACGAAACTCAATGATATATCATCTTTATGATAGTTGTTTTCATGAGTATCCTAATGACATGTCCCATGACGATTACTCATCATGGACGTTACTCCATTAATGGCGTACCACTAATAAGTAAACTAGAGGCTCGCTGCTATTACCGTAGCCTCAGTTGGACAAAATTATCTCAAATTACGACCAATACGATCAACATTTCCATTGTGTTCACTGGCTCAGGCTGCCTAATTCGGTCCTCGATCCTCTCCTCAAAAATTGTCACACATGTCTTTCATGTGGCTCGTTGTTATAGTTTTTCTTTCAGGATGTTGCTATAGGCTACACGTGTACTGGAGTCAGTTTATCATACAGGGATTAGCTTGGGAACGGTGGCATTCCATTCATCCTCAGTTCCCAGTTTATTGATGGATGTGGATGTCCTCCTTTAGACCTACATTGTCAGTCATTAATGGTACGATGTTAGTATTGACTCCATCGTCTCCAGTACTCTCTACCCAATGTCTCGGTCATTAATGATACGATGTTGGTATCGACTCCATCGTCTCCTTGACTCTTTACCCAATGTCTTGGTCTTGCAAGATTACAGGACAATAAGATTTGAATCTCGCCCTTCATTGCCAAAGCCCTTTGGCTATAGGGTTCATTCAGTGTTGTCCGTTTTTTCTGCAACCTCCCTTCCTGTATGTTCTCACTAAATTCCAATTGTGGTTCCATGGCCTCTACTCAAGGTTTCCTTTTGCAGATCTTTTCCTAAGAATATGGGGTCCTTTTCTAGTCAACAATCATTGGCCCTGTTTTGGGAATATGCAACAAACCATGAATGGTGTACACAGACGGATCAAAAAGTAAAGCTGGGGTGGGCTTAAGTGTCATCTTCCCATCTTTTTTGCCAGGGGGCACCCTTCCTGTCATTGCCTCAGTTTTCACTGCAGAACTGCAGCAGTTTACTAGCCTTACAGATAATGTTCACTCTTCCTCAACCTGCCTTTATTATTTTCAGTGACTCTATAGTGCAATTTCTGCACTGGAGTCTTTTAGTTCTCCACATCCTTTTGTATTATCCATTTTATAGTGGCTGTTTTTAATCAAGCTTCGTAAACATCAGGTGGGCTTTTGTTGGGTCCCTGCCCATGTATGGATGTCGGGAAATGAGCAAGCGGATAGACTGGCCAAGGCAGCGGTATCTAATAATGCCCTTCCTGGGCAAGGTTTCGCTGCATTTGACTTGCTCCTCTTCATCAATCTTTGTGCCCGAAGGTGTTGGCAAGAACAAAGTGATGCCATAAAAACATACCAAATTCTCACATGACTTTTTAATGGACGGACTCTATTCCCCCTTTATGTGATGATTGTTTGATCACACTGACTGTCCAGCATGTGTTGATTGAGTGTCCTAGCCTCAGGGACCTTCGTTGCCAGTTCCTCTCTGAGTACCTGGAGGTGGATGGCTTATTTCAGATGGCAACGGTACTCGGGGAAGAACCATGTACAGGGATTGGGGGAACTCTGTCATTTTTACAGATGCCGTAGCATCAATCAATTGGTCAACCGCTAATATGCCTCTACTTCAAAGTGGCGGATGCATATCCTGGCCATGGCTGGATTAATATAATTTTACCTCCTACACAGGCTAATCCACTTCCTCGTAAGGTCTCCATCTCGAGGAGATTTATCGAGTAATAAATGTCCATGTTTGCGAAAGACTGAGGTGCAACCAGATATACAGTAGCCAGTAGCACAACAGCATGGCATTCTTGGATTGGATACATTTGTGTGGACGGATTGCAATGATTTCCAGCCGAATGTACCTAACTTCAATGCCAGAGAGTTGAGTAAACAGGCTATATTTCCCTGCCGTGGGTAAGAATAACTACATACAGTACACATGACGAAAAACTTCAGGGAATTGTTGTTCAATCTTGGCAATGTGTCAGCAAAGGAACACTCTAAGATGTTTGCCTAGGCTAACATGAACATTACCGAGATGCATGTATGGTTAGCGATGACAATGCTGTTGCTGCATTGTAGGAAACATCGTCTCCCGTATTGAATTATGTGTCCTGGGGCAATATTTCTTAATTGAATGCTCCTATCTGTTCCAACTCCTCTGCGGATTCTCTCTGAATCTTTAATGAAGGTCTCTATAAATATCATAGACAACATCAATACATTGGCTCTTGGCACCTTTTATGAGGAACATGGGATAAGATGCGTTCAGCCAACTATGAAAACGTCTTGCCATTGCCTTTCATCTTATGAACAATACCCATACCATCAGTGACAGTAGTTGATGGCTCTGGGATGGTTTCAGCACTGAAATTTAAGCATTTTGCTCCAACTCTCTCGCCAAGGCTGCTTTATTAGTTTTGCGCAAGGATCTATCACCATTAGGAAGGGACCATGGTAAAGACCCTAAGGAATGGGCCATGACTTCGCTCAAGCACATTCCTCTACTTTCAGCAACAAGAATCGTCTGGACAAACAACTTTCTGTCAGCTCTCAGGACAACTTGCTTGTCATGGTGTTGCTGTGTAGGTGTCTTCTAGATGTCCGAGAAAATCTTCAGTTTTTTCTTGGTCATCTTGCCATAAACTGTGCAGCTGGTGGACACTCTTGTCTTAAAATTTTGTAACTATCCAATATGAGACTACAGGTATGCCTATATATTATAATTGTTACAAAATCCCACCCACTAGACAGTGTAACAACATGGTGTTGCGTTACTATTGGGGTGAACAGACACGATTGTAAACGGTAACAATTTATTAATATATGCTGTAGAGTCCTGCCTGCCGTGTCCGCGTGGGGTGAGAGAGGTAGCTGCTGTAGCTGCTGCAGGAGGTGGTGTAGAGAGCGTGGTGTGGCTGGGCAGCGAGCAGGGGCAACGGCAGGTCAGGAGATGTGTCTAGGTCGAGAGCGGCAGGCAGAGTGACTGAGGAGCAGCACATTGGCGACCTTTAACCTGGCCAGGTCGGCTGCGTCCGCCTGCGGCAGGTAGACAGGTGAAGGGGGCGAAGTGCAAGGTGTTTGGTGTCTGCTACATCAGTGTAACACTGATTTTATGACTATGGGTTTTTCCCAAGATTTCCACCTTTCTTTCATAACAGTGTGACCCAGAAAAAAAGTTGAGAATATTAAATATTAATCACCTAGGAACAAGGACTTCTTCCTTAGATTAAGAAGTAAGAAAAAAAAAAATCACAGAGGAAAAACCCCACCCCTCTTACCAAACAAAGTTAGATTCGCTGCCACCATAGGGTCACCCTGAGGAGAGGATGATTAAAAACAGGCAGAACTCTTAGGCGGGTAGTGTATTGAATTAAACCAAAGGAGAAAGGTGGGTAATTCACCCAAGGTAAATATAGCTATGCCAGGTGGTGTTTGTGTAAAAGAGGGTACAGATTCACTTGTGGAAAATGCCTACTGTGTGTATTGTTTGTGGATGTACTATTGCAGACAGGAGTTCTTCACCACCCTCCTCTGGTCAACCCTATGATGTGGCAGCATCGCATTTCATGAATATACGAGTTGCCTACTAGATCTTTTCTTTTAGTCATATCTCCAAACTAATAATGTTCTTAAAGTTTACGATAATGCTTATATAAGCCTATATATGTTAAATCCAGACTGTGATTTATCGAAACATCTATATACGTCAATCAAAGATAGTATAACAGTCAAGGAGACTAGTTACTATTTGGGAGGTGAACAGCAGACTCTTATACTAAGTACAGTGGCAACACAGGTTGTACATGGTTCAAGGAGTGTGTGACCCAAGCACGGTGAAGGTGAGCTTACCCGCTTGCCTGCAGACAGGGACGTCTGGTATACCGCTGTGGGTCTAGTCTTGGCTTGAAATAGTGTGGTGGTGGCAGGCAAGGGGGAGAGAGATGCTAGTGCTATGGAGTCAGCCAGCTAAAGGGGGTATCACACTTGGTACGCAAACGCGGAATTGGCGGAATTCTGGTAGGCGAATGCGGAACGGTGACCACACAGAGCTATAACACTGATCCCGTTGCGTGGTTTGTGTATGAGGAATGCTCGGAGTCAGAGTGCAGACGACGACGACGAGACCAAAGTCATCAAACGCAAACAACAACATGGAGTTTGTTGGGGATGACGAAGTTATTGCTGCTTTTGCACTTGCAGTAATTGTAGCTGGAGTGTTGGAAATTCCTCCTCTATCTGTGATGCAATGCGTTCGTACTGGTGTCTCTTGAAGGTTTTCTTCAAAAACATGGCATCTCTGTGATCCCACAAACACTCAGTACAGCGAACCTTCTCAATCAACAACAATTCAGCCTCTCTGGACCACTGTACATTGAATTTGATGTCCATGCTTAGAATCTTGAGTAAACACTGCGGCGCTGTTGTAAACATTGACCACTGTGACCGTGTGACGGGCAAACTGTAAAATATCGACATCGTATTTACTATACCCAGTGTTTATATTTGTTTTATTCTAAAATATTTATAAAACAATATTATTTTCTATAATTATTTAACTCGTTTACTTTGAAATGAATAATTATAATAAATTTGGTTAGTGAATTGGTTCTCGTTTGCAGACCTGGTAAGGATAGAAATGGATACCAGCTTTGGTACGCATTTGTGGTCACCGTTCCGCATTCGCCTACCATGTGGTAGGCGAATTCCGCCAATTCCGCGTTTGCGTACCAAGTGTGATACCCCCTTAAGGGAAGCTAGAGCGGGCAGAGCTTGAGGAGCTGGGGGAGTTTAGAGGTTCTGCGCCGGGGCGGGACAAATGAAGTTTAAGATGCGTATGCACACCACAGAGCATGGGAAATAGAGAATGGGACCAGTGCTTGGATCACTACAATAGTATCTCTTGACTTAATACCATATAAACATAAATGCCTGGTGTGACATCAGAAATGGAGAAACAGCCAGCAAAGCTTCATAAAGGTTTTCCTCTTGCTTATCGAGGTAACGAGGCTTTGCCTGTTAGTTGACAAAGTGGGGTTGAAGTTCTCTGCCTCATGGTCATAATTATTTTGTTTGATAGAATAAGGAATCACTTTCAAAAGGAGTTTATGAAAGAATTAAGCCCTGTCCATCGTAAACACAGACAAAAACGAAGATTTGTTCGCTCGCCTCTGTTGGTTCACTTTTGCCAAGTGTCTGTCGCAGACAGTATTGGATGGGGCCTCACGGTCCATTTTTATGTTTTCACAAGACTTACTATATTTGCTTTGTAACGTAGGGAGGCCATTACTACCGAAGGTGTATAGTAGACTCCAATACTAGGCATGGATTTATTAACAGAGTAACACAGTGGTAAATATACAGTGAGTGGACCCAAGCACCAGGGTGTAGACTTCCCGCTTGCCTGACTGTGTATGTTGCTTGTAAAGTGTAACGTGTTGCTTGTAGAAGGTAACGTATTGCTTGTAGCCGTGGTTTCTCAAGGGTGACCGTAGGTAACGTGTAGGGCAAGGGCGCCTGGCGTGGTGCAGCGAGGCAAGGCAGCGGCAGTTGGCGGAGCGGGAGTAGGTAGGTTTTGGTTGGCTGGCGGTCGCGATGCTAGAAAATGAGCGATGGCAGGGCAAGCCAGCGGCTAGGCTTGGTTGCAGGCTTACATGCAAGCTGACGGGTGAAGGCGAGGATGCACAGGTGCAATATGGAGAATGGGAAATCCTAGTGCTTGGGTCACTACAGTACCCCCCCTCCCCCAAGAAACAAGAGGAGAGGTGGAGGTCTGCTACATACAATAAGATAAAATATAAAAAATATTGACATATAACAAATAAGTACATGCTTAGTAAAGTCAGTACCTCTGTAGCAAAACAACACGTGTGTGCAATGTGCATCAGGCCACTATTGCACAAAACTCTGACTAACATTCAACCCTACAGGCCAGTAAATGCTCAGGTGGCAGCAGTACAGTTTCCTATTAATTGCATTAGGTTAATAGCCTCTACTGACGTCGAATATAAATTCTTTCCTACACAAGCACGCTTCAGTATCCTTAAACCCCATCACACAGCAATGTATTTCAGTACATGTTTTACATTATTTAGTCGTCTATGATTGAGGTGTGTGGCAAGAGTACACGTCATGCCCATGCATCACGGTATTCACACCTCAGCCCGCTCCGAGTGGTCCAGTTGCCATTTGCCTTTTTGATGACTCTCCTTTCGACTAGATTTTGATGGCATGTCTCTAAGACAACTACCCTAATGAGGTGGAGTAGATACTTGGTTATATTTTTCCAATTTAGGGGGGTGTCTGAAACACAGTGTTATAATGCCATGTCAATCAGTAACCTAGTTCAGACGCTATTACAAAAAAACGATATTTCACGGGCCTTGAAATACATAGTAGTATGTCGTCGATGTAGACCACGACATACTCTAGTCTCTGCAGCAGTTTGTCCATGAACCTCTGGAACGTTTGTGCAGCATTCCGTAGTCCAAAGTTCATGGCCAGGAACTCAAACAATCCAAAAGGCGTGGTGATGTCCTCGTCTGCAACAGGAATCTGGTGGAAGGCACGGATAAGGTCAATCTAGGAGAGAACCACACACCCCTGGAGTTTGGAGTGGAAGTCCAGGACGTGCGGGATCGGAATTCCTGTCGGGGATAGTGGCAGCCTTGAGAGCGCTATAATCTTCGCATGCCCTCCACTCTCCTTCCTGCTGATTCGGGACCTTATGAAGAGGCGACGCCCAAGCGCTGTCCGAGGGTCTGGCCACGCCCTGCTAGATCATCACATGGAACTATCATTTGGCAGCTTTGAGACGATCTGGAGCTTGGCGAACACAGGAGGGCCCGTCGTGGTAATGGTGTAGTGTATACCTGGGTCGTGGGTGTGGTGTGAGTAGTCTGTAGAGAGTAGCTGTGGAAAGTCATGTAAAATGTGTTGGTATGTGTTGGCATGTGAAATGTGTGTTATGGTAGGTGTAGCGTGGCGGCAGTGTTTGGTGGGAATTGTGGCTCCATTGGGTTGGTGTATCAGGCGGTGTCGCTTGGCATCGATGAGTAGGTCATGTGCCATCAAAAAATCCAGATCCAAGATAGGTGCCTTAACGTCAGCCATGACGAAGTGCCACACGACGTATTCTTCCTTGAGGAGAGTCACCCCTGTACTCCTGGTGCTGTAGGTGGCGATGGGCGACTTGTTCCCTGCGAGAAGGTCATATGCAGTGGAAGCCTGGCTCTTCCTATCCTTGTTCCGAGGTGGAACGACACTCACCTTAGATTCTGAGTCGACGAGGTAGTTGTCGCCCGATACGAGGTCTTCCACACACAGGAGAGTGCAAGTGGTGTGATGAGATGGCATGAAGGTAGGGGCCGGCAGCTGCTTCGTTGGTAAGAGAGGCATGGTGGCAAGGTAGGTGGCTGTGTTGTGGTCCAAGGCGCGAGTAGAGGTGTAGTGTGGTGCCGTTAAGTCGTCCGTGTGGGAGATGCGTGGTGGCATTGGTGGCGCGCGTGTAGCATTGCGAGGCAGGCGTGGCCATGTGACGAGGAGGCGCGTGGTGGTGCGAGGGCATGAGAGGCGTGGTGGCATTGGTGGCACATGCGTTTCGTGGCGAGGTAGGCGTAGACATGTTCCGAGGCGGCTCGTGGTTGTGCGAAGGTGACTACGTTGCGTGGATGACGAGGATGGAGCACGTTGTAGTGTCGAGTGGGTGGCGTAGTAGGGTGCCTGACGAAGGTAGAACACGTGGTCGCAGCGTCGAGAAGGTGGCAACATCGTGTGGCTGCCGAAGGTGGGGCACGTTGTTGTGTCGTAGGGCGGGTGACGAAGGTGTAGTGCGTGGTCGTAGCGGTGGGGATGAAGGTGGCATCGTAGGGTGAGTGGCGAATGTTGAGCACGTGTTTGCAGTGCTGTGGAGGTGGATACGTAGTGGTGGTGACGAAGGTGGCATCGTAGGTATCCCGAATGTAGCGTGTGTGGGGGGGGGGGGCGGGCAGGGTAGAGGCAGCGATAGGTAAGAAAGGGGTCCGGAGGTGAATGAGAGTAAAAGAATCGTACGGAATGGCAAGGGCGTGAGTAAGAGAAATGTGGGGATGGAATTAAATAAATGGGAGTAAGGGGGTAATGGGGGAAACTTGATGCTCAATGGCGTAGGGGTAGGTGAAGAGGGTGGGTGGTGAAGCACGTGGTGGAGGGGAGGATAATACTACGGGATCCACCCGGTAACAAGGGACTGGGAAGGGCAGCACGTGGTATGAAAAAAAAAGGAAAAATAAAACACAGGGGTAGCAAGGGCAGAAAATGGCCGAAAAATACGAGGGGAAGGTAGGTAAGGTACCGAAAGGTTGGACTTGTAGGGAGAAAAAAAAATAAAATAAAGTACAGGAAAGAAATATAGGTGAAACAGGCACACGCTACGTTAACATAAAATGTGGAGGGGGAAGAGCACTGGGGAGGCGAACACTGTTACATAATAAAAAATAAGGAGGGAACAATGTACAGTCTCTAGCTAATGGAAGGGAAACACCCCTATCGCCCAGACAAGCACATCCACGGTTGTTTCTACGTGGCGAGTTATTGGGGAGAGTAAGGGAGAGGGGGAGGCGTTAGGAGGGACTGATGGAGGGAGAAAGGGGTGGGGAGGGGAGTACAGCTGCCAGACTGAAATGAGAAACCACATGCTGGCTGGCTGATAGTGGACGGTTGCAAGGTCAACATCAATACATGTATTGATAAATATGCCTTAACTTTGGGTAAAATGGGATCCATCATAAATCATAATAAATTTGTTATATACCGTTGAAGTAACTAATAGAACATTGTGCGGCTATATAGATCATGATAATTATGCCGAGTATAAACAAACATGTGAACCAACCAACATCTCGAAGCTTCATCACTTAAAAATCTCGGGACATCGCAAGAGTCGTAGGCCAAGGCTGAAGACCTTAACTTAGTCCCGAGGTTGAGGTGTAAAAAATATATATACAATATCATTGTCCATTACTTAAGTTGTAGGCTATATTTAATAATAGGCTACAAAGACTTGGATAAAATATTATGAATTTGTATAAATTTAAAATAGAAACAATTATTTATTAATACAAAAGACATAGATGCTTACTTTAACATCAGTAACACTGTAATTCAATAACGGCAATAATGAAAAACAAAAGAATGTTTGAGGTGAGGCATTACTTACGTTTATGAGATGTGTAAATAACTAAATATGATTATAAAAAATTGATGTTGCTCAAGTATACATAACCACTTTGTAGTTTACGAATAAACTTAGTGATTGAATATTGCCTGAAGTTTTAAAAGTAATTTTCCAACCACTCAATATATTCTCAATACTTTCCACAGACCTTCTCTATCTACTTTGCCATAAATCCATAAATGCAACATACAGCTTCTCTCCCTTCTCCAGATACTTCTCCACAACACACCTCAAGGGAAAAATATGGTCTACACACCCTCTACCCTTCCTAAACCTACCCTGCTCCTCACCCACCCACCATTCTGTTCTCACTCTCACTCTCTCGATCACTACCCTACAGTATACATTTCCTACTACACTAAGGAGACATATCCCTCTGTGATTACCGCACACTCCTCTCTCCCCTTTACCCTTATACTGTACAGAGGCACTATAATTCCTGATTTCAAATCTTCAGGCACACTTCCCTTCTCCCATGCTAGTCCACACATTTTCCACACCCACTCAACCACTGTCTCACCACCACACTTCAACATCTCACCACACACTCCATCTATTCCTGATGCTTTACCCATCCTTACCCTCTTCAGAGCCTCACTCACTTCTGCCCTTCTGATCTCCACCTCCTCCTCCACTACCTCTCTTCTCTCTCTCATACCCCATCCAACTACCTTTGCCGGCGTTCCACTTCCTTCATTAAGCAGTTCATCAAAGTTCTTTCTCCACCTCTCACCTCTACCATGTTTCTCTACAATCACCTGCCCATTCTTGTCTTTCACAACCGTACTACCTCCTTTATCTCCTTTCCTCGCTTTCTTAACCTCCTTCCAGAACATTTTCTTGCACTCTCTCCACTTCTCACTTAAATTCCTTCCAAATTGTAGCTGTACAGAGTACCGTAGGCTATACTTCATTTATATTGTTTCTGTAGTAGCTAGGCTATAGATATTTTGGTTTGAATTTGACGCAGATGATTCCATTTTTTTCCTGATGTAAAGGTCAGTCTGACGATATTTAGGCCTACACTCGAAAATGAAATAATAGTAATTTAGGGTATAGTTCGTGTTCAAGAGAGGAAAATCTGTCGGATTTGGGGGTGAATCTAGCAGAATTATGGAGGTCATCTAGCGGATTTTAACATTTATGGCAACACTGAGAGGAATCTGAAGGATGTGGAGCAGAAAAGGAAGACTTGGATATTTTTTTTACTTTACTGTTCAAACTTACAGCATATAAGAAATACGTCAAAATTATTTCAGCAACCGGTATTAGTACAGAAGTGGACCTTACTGCAGCAGTGTTGCCAGATCCGGCTGGGTCCTAGTATTTTACCCCTGTCATTTATTGTACTTTATCACGATTATTTCCCGGTAGTTTGCCCAGGTTAGGTCCCGGTAGTCTGATGCGGTCTAGGTTAGGTTAGGTCAGGTCAGGTAAGGTCAGGCTAATTTCAAAATGCCCCATTTGAATATGCCCTATCTTGGAAACGGGGCATTTGAGGAAGAAAAACCATAGAAGAAAAGTGTCATAGAATGGTCCAAAATAGTGGGTAATGACAGTAAAATATCTATTATACAGTAAGGTCCACTTCTGTACCTTTACCCAGCAACCTTATAATATTATAAGAGATAAATGTGGACAATTATTATTTGAAAATATTGAAAATATAGAAAACTTAGAGAATATATTAGTGGAATGGTGGAAAAAAAAGAGACAAAAAGCTCAAGCACCGTAGAAAAAAGCACAATAAAAAACTAAAAGGGGAGCCGTTGCAAAGGCAATTCCCCCACATAGCAACTGAACCACAGAGCTAAAAACATAGAGCTCGCCACCCCCCCCCCCTGGCGTGTCGCCACCGGAAGTGGGTTGGCGGCCATGATACCTGCCCTTCCCCTCAACCCGCCAGCCTGTTAGATTATGCCAGGGTAAGATAATATTTCATTTATTCGGTCTTTTATTGATGATATGGTATATTAACTATATTATAGTGACTCACAATATATGAATAAGTATTTCTTTAACCGATATATCAGTGAATGGCTGATTAAATATAAATACATTTCGGTTAATAGGTGAAATGAGTTATGATAAACAAAACTGTGGATGAGAGCCAACGATAGTTGGCTCTCATCCACAGTCACCTTCTTATAATATATATATATACAACGTACTTAATCTCTATTATGATCAGTATTTTATGTTCACATTGTTCAGTATGAATGTATGTATGTCACACTAAAGTAATATGTGTGTATATATGCATGTCACACTAGAATGTGTGTATGTATGTATGTCATACTAGAGTAATATGTATGCATGTATATGTCACACTAGAATAATATGTATGTATGTATGTCACACTAGAGTAATATGTATGTATGAATGTACAGCCGTGGTCAAAAATAATCATCCATATAGGAGTAACTCACGTAAGATTTTGACAGCTTCCCTCTGTTCCTTAGCTGATAAACATTCCAATAAATAGGTTTAGTGCCATCGTTTAATTTAATACAAACAGTTACACACTACTTAAAACAATATAATAGTATGTGAACATGAAAACATTACACAGTAAATTGTTAAAGTTACCCATATGTGGATGATTATTATTGACCACGACTGTCAGCCGTTTTCTTAGTCGCTCGGACCACCCGCCCGAGCCTCGTTTGCTAGCACCCGAGCGAGGTTTGGTTTTCTCAGTGGTGTTTCTGAGGCCGTCCGAGCCCTCTTCCCGGCCACATTATTGGAACACTCGGGCGCCCGGGCTCGGGAGCTATACCCCTCCCAGCGCTCGCCCGAGTCGGGCAGCCTGCACTATAAATAATCTCTATTCCATAATAAAGCATATTCTTTCCTCTTAAATCTGTCAGAAAAGTACCAATAAATTTTATTTACATGATATAATGCATGTAATTAGTATATTTTTGGATATACCTAAGCATTTACAAGAAGTTTGTGGTACCCTCACTAATTATAGCCAACAACAACATTCATCAGCCAGCACCTCCTGTCAACCAAATTCCAGTTGAATTCCTGCATCATCAGTTGAAAAACAATGGTAAATACTTACTAATTTCTATACATTCCATTCATGAGATGATGAGAGTACAATATTAAGTTCACAGTTAAGGATACATTAAGTGATTTATTTATTTATGGTCATTGTGTACTGTAATCTTACTGTAACTTAAAGTATAAATGCACATTTTCAGGACGTCCAACACGAGATCTTTGTTGGAATATTGGATGAGTTTGATGAGGAGGAGTTGCAGTCAAGAAGGTTACCCCCAATTGTGCCATGGCATACCTAACCTAACTGAACACGAATTTATTCAGAGATTCAGATTGTCCAATGATGCTGTGAGTGACTTTCTTTAGGAAATCAGACCTAGTTTGCCAAGAGTTGCTAATGGTAGAGGTAAGTTAAGGGTAAACATATAGTTTAGCCACAGAACAGGGAACTACAATTTCCCTTATAAGGAAAAACAACAATCTATGAAAGAGCTGCAGATTTTCATACATATTTGTTGTTCTATTAATTTTTATCAGTAATATTGAGTGGAAATCACTTGTATACATATCCCCTAGCCAATAATCTTATGGGTGGGGAAAAACATATTATTTGGGATAATTGGCAATGAATAATTGCCAAATTATTGTAATTATTCCAACCTGTCCTGACCTAACCTAAACTGAAAATATGAATAGAACAACAAAAAATATGTATGAAAATCTCTCTCTATATATATATATAAAAAAAGAGCCAGAAATACATACCGGTACAGAGAATTCTCAGATATTTTGCTAAACTATAGCATACATTTACCAAGTTAAGATATTGTTTACTTTTTAATTTTCGGTACATTTTGTCTGCAGTGCTACTCAGTTTATGATATGTTTCTTTATTGTGCGTCCTTTTCATAATCAACATTTAAGTAACAAATTTTTTCTTCCATTGTCTTATAGGATGTAGTGTACCACAGTATCTTCAGCTTCTTGCTGCACTGAGATACATGGCAACTGGAAACTTCCATATATCAATGGGGGATTGCCTGGAGATGTCCACAGCATAGGTAAAGAGGATAGCAACTGCTATTGCTCATCTGACTCAAAGATATATTAAATTTCCTGGACAGAATGAAACGCAGATAACTGTGGAGGTGTTTCATATGTGCCTGGAGTGATTGGATCCATAGACTGTAGCTATATTAAAATCCAGAGTCCAGGAGGTAATAATACCGAGCTATATCATTGCAGAAAAGGATATATGTCTCTTAATGTTCAAGCCGTGTGTGATGCCTCTCTAAAATTTTACATGTAAATCTGCATAATATCATTCATACTCTTTAAATTATATTTTACATGTAAGTCTGCATAATATCATTCATACTCTTTAAATTATAATTTACATGTAAGTCTGCATAATATCATTCATACTCTTTAAATTATAATTTACATGTAAGTCTCCATAATATCATTCATACTCTTTAAATTATAATTTACATGTAAGTCTCCATAATATCATTCATACTCTTTAAATTATAATTTACATGTAAGTCTGCATAATATCATTCATACTCTTTAAATTATAATTTACATGTAAGTCTCCATAATATCATTCATACTCTTTAAATTATAATTTACATGTAAGTCTCCATAATATCATTCATACTCTTTAAATTATAATTTACATGTAAGTCTGCATAATAAACTGTTTTCTTATAGATTTCAAAGCACTGATAAAAGTAAATGAAGAATCAGTGATTACAAGTATCTATTTTATTAAGGTATGTAATTTATATATGACATAATTCAGGATATTATTATATTATACTATATATATGAATTCAAATTTCACTAAATAAAATGTGATGGAAATAAATATTTGAGTTTACTAATTAACCAATAAACAAACTATTGTCACGACAGCTGACTCTGACCTTAAAATTATCGTACTCTGGTGACACTTCAAATGTAAAGTACGGTACATTGTTGTGTTGCCAAGGTACCATGATTTAAGGGTCAAAGTTGACTGCTGTAGACCAGGATTAGAAGAGATTAATTCACAAGAAATATATGTATTCAAATATATGCTGAGGAGATGAGGCTGCAAGCTGAGTAGATGGCTTGTGCACTCGAATACACTGCAGTCTTATGGATGATGGTTTGTACACAGGAAGATCCACCTTGCTCAATGAAAATGGCTCGAGAATGCTGCAGTCATCTGTCTCTTCCAGGGAACCATCAACTCTACCTGTTAATGCATTAAGCTACATAAGTATCCAGCTTCTTCCAGCCGAACCAGAAATTGGCACAGTCTGGCCCTGCTTGTGAATTATGTTTGGGCAGTGCAGTAAATATAAGAATGAAATTTCTAGAGATTATACAGTATTCCAAATACACAGAACTGACCAATACAGGACCCATCAATTTTTCACAGTATGATTTGATGTATGTGGTGACACATGTAATAAAATCTACGTTATGCTTTAATGTAATACAACTATTAAAATTTATATCCTTACTACAGTCTTTACTATTCTGTAAGAGCAGTAAACCTGGGATGATGTCCTGGACAATTTTCTACAACTCGTCAAACTTGGCTGGTGTTCAAGGAGGTCCACCACCAGTTTGGTTAATTTTCTTGACATTCTGCATGATATTTTTTCATTCTGTGAAAGAGAAGATAATCCAATTAGAGAAATGACAAGAATTTAGGAGTAAAACTATGGAACCACACATCCATCCATTTGTGTGTTTTGTTTTGTTTTAAGAACTACTTATGGAAAATTATGTATTATAATCCTTCTGCCACCCTTTTCCTACTTCTACAATCTTTTGGTAGAGCCTGGGAATTTATGGGTTTTGGATGTGGGAAAATACACAAATTAGGAATAAATTGATCTTACCTAATCTGGACCTAACCTTGGCATTCTTCGGTACGGACCAAATGATATCTGCTGATCAAGAGATACATTTATGACCCATTTCATTGCTTAAGTGAGCAAGACCAACAACTAAAACCTTCATCACAATATAGTGCATAATGTGAAGTATAAGTTTGCCAATTTTCATTTAAATACATGAGGTGGCATGATTTCTGAGATCATCCTATAAATTTATTAAATCTATATCAGCAAATAAGATCATGCATGAAAAATTATAAATTTTGAGACCTAATATGTACCAGCTATGAAAAATATCACTCTTACAACCAACAAAACAAGCAGAGGTTGGTGCAATATTACCCTAGGCTTTATGAATTAACTTACAATTGGGACAAAGTATGGGGTTGCATTTGGTACCAGTAGGCCAGTGTGTGTGTTAACTCACCTGGTTGGTTACCCCACACCGTCATCAGTCTTAAGACAAGGACAATTATATAGAACAACATACTTTGGTATAAAAGTAACACAATAACTATTTAACTGTGCTCTTATGATAAATTCGACTTACTTTCTTCTAATCCCAGGATCGTTTCAGCTACTTGTTTGTCTTCCTTTCACACATGAAGAAGTGGATGTTGTATTGTTTCTCCACTTCCTTCCATGCTTTCTTCTACTGAAGAATAGCATTATACTCTCTTTTCTTTGAATTTATTATAGGATGCTGTGTAATCAAGGTCGCTAGGAACAACTTCTGCTCCAAGTTGAGTGGTGTACCTCTGGTTGCCATGGTGATGAAGGTGGTTTGTTTACATTTGACCTGTAAGTATTACCAACCACCGCAGGCTGCCCGAGCAATGTTGCCAACCCTCACCAGGCCACGCGCGTGCTGGGATACGAGGCTCGGAGGGCTCTCGGACTGACTGAGAAATCGAATACCCACTCTCGGGCGCTGGCGTCCGAGGCTCGGGCTCGGGCGCCCGAGCGCGCCGTCCGAGGGACTGAGAAAACGGCTGTTTATGTATGTATGTCACACTAGAGTAATATGTATGTATGTCACACTAGAGTAATATGTATGTATGTATGAATGTCACACTAGAGTAATATGTATGTATGTATGAATGTCACACTAGAGTAATATGTATGTATGTATGTAAGGTAAGTGGAGGGAGAGGGAGACAGATTACAGTTATATATATTTGTCTTGTTTCATAAACCAGTTTAAGTTTAATTTATTTGCATAATTTTCCCTATGGACATTATCTGAGCCTTGTTAATTGAATTAACAAAACCTTTATAATTAGATAACAAGATACAATGCTTTACAAATCAGGGAAATGTCAATAATTGTGGAAAGAAACATACTAAACAAGTACGTACGGGAGTTCAATGGGCAAGTATCTATACAATAGAGCGCTCGCCTGTTGTGACACTCCTCCCCTATCTAATAACACAGGGTTAAGCGCTCCATCATGTTTTTAGCTCTGTGAACTGAACTGACTATAGTAGTAGAGTAGTAGTAATGTGCTTGGTGAAGTTGGTGACATCAACTGAAAAATGATGGACAATAAGA
Organism: Petrolisthes cinctipes; assembly: GCA_033782935.1. Classification (NCBI taxonomy): domain Eukaryota; kingdom Metazoa; phylum Arthropoda; class Malacostraca; order Decapoda; family Porcellanidae; genus Petrolisthes; species Petrolisthes cinctipes. The sequence continues at coordinate 1,396,767 of JAWQEG010000685.1, forward strand.
GGCAATAGGCTACACTTAATTATGAGGATTGCAGTGGAAATAAAAGGTATTCGTAAATTTGTAAAAGGTTCCACAACAGGATCATATATATATATATATATATATATATATATATATATATATATATTCGCGGTCAATAATAATCATCCACATATGGGTATCTCAAACAATTTATTGTCTAATGTTTTCAAGTTCACATATGATGTTATTGTTTTAAGTAGTGTGTAGCTGCTTGTAGTAAATTAAAAGATAGTAGTTAACCTATTTATTGGAAAGATTATCATCTAAGAAACAGAGGGAAGCTGTCAAACTCATATGTGAGTTACCCCTATATGGATGATTATATATGGCCGCGACTATATATATATATATATATAGAGAGAGAGAGAGAGCGAGAGCTCTGACGCCTCGTTCCCTCCGGGAACTCCCCCCAAGGGGGTGGCTACGGTAGAAGTGCATCCAGTTCTCGCTGTTCCAACACTCCCTCCTTACTTGGTCAAGCCCTCCTCTGCCCCTCACGTTTCTCTCCCTTATTACATACTCTTCCACTCTGTTCTGCCATCTAACTGGAGGTCTGCCTTTCACACCAGGTCCCACAACTTCACTTCCATACACCTTCTTTACAAACTCCTCGCCTTGCATTTTCTCTACATGCTCAAACCATCTCAATGTATCACATTTTACTCTCTCAACCACTCCACACTCAATACCAATTGCCTTCTCACTCATACCACATCTCTCGTACACACTTTCATTTCTTTCTCCATCCCACCTAGTAAGTCCACATGCTCCTCTCAAGTAACTCATTTCCACAGCACCTATTCTAGACTGATGAGCCCTACTCCATGTCCATGTCTCCGACGCATGTTAGTGTTGGCAGGATTATACTATTTCTCAGTCCCCTTTTCACTTCCATACTCACACTTCTACCCTTCATAATCCTTCCCAATGATCCTATGACCTGTCTACCCTTCACTGCTCTCTCCCTAATTTCTCCTTCCATACTTCAATGTTTACACAGAACTGTACCCAAGTACTTAAACTCCTTCACTTCCTCCATCCTATATATATATATAATCCTTTCGGTAAATATTGAAAGAATTACCGTTATTGCATACTGTTTTTCTACCTTCATTACCCACTTATTTAAACCATTCTAAGATTCTTTTCGGTATTTATTGAAAGAATTACCGGTTTGTAGCAGTATTGCCAGATCCGGCTGGGTCCCAGTATTTTGCCCCGGTCATTTCTTGTACTATACCACGGTTATTACCCGGTAGTTTGCCTAGGTTAGGTCCCGGTAGTCTGCCCAGGGTAGGTCCCGGTAGTTTGATGCGGTCTAGGTTAGGTTAGGTAAGGTCAGGCTAATTTCAAAATTTCCGAAGAAAATGCCATATAATAAAAGTGTCTTAGAATGGTTTAGAATAGTAGGTAAAGAAGGTAAAAACATGGTAATACCAACCGGCAATAGAGTAGATATTTACCTATGTGTGCATCCCACTTCCAAGAGATTGGACTGAGGAGTAAAACAAGTAAATAATGCCACAAATACTTACGGTGTTAGTATAGAAGTACTGCATTCTTGGCTAGGGCTGCGCAGTGTTACCACATCCGGCTAGGTCCCGGGAATTTGCCCCGGTCACTTTATGATAGCTTACACCGGTTATATCCCGGTAGTTTGCCCAGGTTAGGTCCCAGTAATTTGCCCAGGTTAGGTCCCGGTAGTCTGCTGTGGTCTAGGTTAGGTTAGGTTAGGTCCGACTAATTTCCAAATTATGTTTGTAAAACGGGGCGTCTCCGAGAGAAACACCATAGATGAAAAGTGTCTTAGAATGGTCCAAAATAGTGGGTAATGATACTAAAATATACAATATAGTGAACTCAGTGCTTCTCTACTTTTACCATACTTATTTATTGACTCTGTAATACTCTACTATAGCATAATAGCCAACACCCTTGTTGGTAGGCTTACCCATATGTTTTTGTGGTGTACTTTAGTATAGTTTGATAGATTTTTCGGGTTAATAGTATTCGGAAATGCATTGTTTTATTAGATATACCAACTACCCACCTATCCAATAATGTTGAGGAGAGCTTTGGCAATCGGGAGTTTTGGGTTGGGGGAAACACGTAAATTTAGCATATTAAGATGTGTGGGTGGGTGATGTTGTTGAAGTTCCTCAAGCTGTCTGGCCGAGCAGCCCCGAGCTCCTGAGGAAGGTCATGGCCTGAACCGGGCTTTCCCACAGTGCCCTCAGAGAGTGTATGTTGTGTTGTTGGCGAGTGTGGTTGTGTGCGTTGCAGTCTTCAATGATGTGTTTAATAGAATGGGGTGCTGTGTTACATCCTGGACAGGCATCCACAATGGCTCCATCCAGCCTCTTCTGATAAGTCAGAAGGGCCGGGTGATGGCCACACCGCAGCCTGGCCAGGTGGACTCTGTCCTCATGGGGAAAGGAGGATTCGGATGGGTGGATGTCAGGAGGTCGTGCATGCAGCTGAGTGTTGTTTTTGAGTGTTTGGATGGATTGATGAGTGATTTGAGTATGGATGTGTTTCTGGAGATTGGTTTGGGGTGGGCAGGGTGTAAGAGATGATAGTATTTGTGTATGGTATCGTGTACTGGGTGTTGTTTTGATGTTTCTTGGCATGTGTGGGTGTTGTGCCATGTAGTGTAGTGGATGGTGTGGGTTTGTGGAGGCTGCAGCAAGTGTTTGTGTGCCTCTCATGTCAAGGTGATCCTTGATTTTGAGGACTTTGGTTTCATAGTGTAGGTGGTCTGTGGGTGTGGTAGCTGTGCAGCCTGTGATTGTCTTTAGGGCTCTGTTCTGTATGGTTTGAAGGGTGTTGTGATGAGTCTCAGTGAGGTTTGAAGCCCAGGCAGGGCTTGCATAGTCCATCACTGATCGAATATATTGTTTGTATACTGTGGTTGTGGTTTCCTTGTTATGTCCGAATGTTGTGCTGGCAAGTGATCTGCGGAAGTGATCAGCGGATGTTTTCCCGCCTGCTATACAATATGTTTATTATTGTTACCTCATATTATTATCAATGTTGTCTTTGGGTCGATTCCACAGTGGTATTCATTTGTTTGCTTCCCAACCAACCACACTTGTAAGGCTTCATTATTTTCCAAAAGCTGAGTATCCATATTCACAAAATCTATCCAGCAGTTAGATAATGATGATCACTGTATAGTTTACTCACCAAATTCATTAAATAATTCACCCATAAGTAATTTAAACGGCTAACATTCTTTCGTTTGCGTGCTTACAAACCACAATGAACGACTGTGGAATTGACCCTTTGTTCTCTTTCATAATAATACTGCAATTATATACCGTACGCATATTTACTCATATTAATTTCCCATCATATATTAATTAACTTCATGGCCTTCAGTGGCAGAGTGTTGAGGTTTGTACTAACTGTAAATAGATGATAATAATAATAATAATAAAAAAAATTGATTTGGTACTTATTTACTATATTGCCGTTCTGTAGCAGTTTTGCCACATCCGGCCAAGTCCCGATAGTTTGCCCTGGTTTGGTCCCGGTAGTCTACTGTTGTCTAGGTTAGGTCAGGCTACTTCCCAGATACCCCATTTGAATATGCCTTATCTTGGAAATGGGGCATTTCTGAGGGAAATACCATAAATGAAAATAATCTTATAATGGTATAGATAGTGGGTAATGATGGTAGAAAAGCTGTCATAGAGAACGACAATATAGTAAATATTTACGGTACCTGGGATTTAGTACAGCACTAATAACATTGCAAAGGTTGTTGAAGATTTGGAAACCCGAGCCAAGTTTTGCCACATTTGACTCACGTTTTCAAACTTCCATGACTCATGAAAGTGAAAAAATAAAAGATCCGAGCTGATATTTTGCAAAATTGGCTTGAGTTGTCCATTTTTCCTTAACCATAAATAAGGACAGTATATGAAACAAAGTCAAATGTGTTAACTGCTGAAGTTATAATGCTAGAAAGGTAGAAAAATACGAGAAATACACTATTATATGATATACAAAGCATGTCCACAATTCCCCGTAGGGGGGTATTGCCTGCAGTGATGTGAACAATGCTCTAAGGGTTTTGGCGCCCCTTCGGCCCCAGCCATTCCCTTTCAGTTCTTCAACTGTCCCTCTTTTCATTTTATTTCCTGCTTGTTGTCACACCTCTCTATCACCTTTCTCTGGCGCTATATGACCTCGCTGTTGCGGCACTTGATATCAATCAATCAATCAATGTTCAAAATTTTTTCAAATATATAGTTTTTTTTTTATCCATCATTCCCTGTTCTTATATGTTGAAATATAAGTGCGACAGTGCATTTTGACCTTGTTAGCTTCCCCCTTTAGGCTGTAATTAGTGCATTTGTCACGGCTTAAATTGTATTTATTGGTTTGTGGAACCAGCACAGCTGGATTGCTATAGAACACACCCTTCTCCAGCCCAAATAATGCGTTAAGAAGTTAACTCTGTGCAGTCACACGAGTGTCAAAAACGGGCGGCACCTCAACTCATGCTGAGTGTCTTTTCTTATATAGATGCCGTTATTGTACTACTCTTACTTCACTTACTAGGGGATCTTAGGAAGCTGATTTTGGTCTTGTTTTAAAGCATGAAAGTTGTACTGTGCCATATTATGTTAAAAAAAATTATTAACAAGCAGTAAAATGCCCTAGCGGTGAAAAGAATATTTGCTGATAAGCAAATATTTTTCACCCTAGTAGCAAAAAACAATGACAAACAAAGAATAATAAAGATAAAAATATTTTTATTGTTCTATTGTGTAGCTGAATAAACTTTCTCTCCATCCATATTTTATTTAGTGCATAATTATGAATAGAAATGGGAAAAAAATATAAAAATGGAGAACATATTGTTTGTTCTCCCCTTATTCACAATAACTTCAGCAGTTTCCTATGTATACACTGAGGGTCGATTCCACAGTGGTTGGTATTGGTTTGTAGTCATGCAAACGAAAGATTATTAGCCGTTTTAATTACTTCTGTGTGAATTATTTAATGAGTTTGGTGAGTAAATTATACGGTGATCATCATTATCTTACTGTTGGATAGATTTTATAAATGTAGATACTCAGCTTTTGGATGATAATGAAGCCTTACAAGTGTGGTTGGTTGGGTAGCTAACAAACAAATACCACTGTGGAATCAACTCTTAAGTGGGTTGGAAGGAGAGGAAGGGTAAAAGTAACTTCAGACACTCTTTACACCAAGCACCCATCATCACACACAATAGGGGTGGGAAATAATTTGATTATAAATTATTTGTTTTATATGTTTCAGCATCAAGAGTCGATGACTGGCAGACCCATCATTGGAACAACAAAGAGTTGATATTTATATGTTCAAGACTGAGCCTGACATTAGGCCTACAAGACCTAACCTAACCTAACCAAATCTGAACTGGAGCAGACCACCGAGGCCTAACTGTGGCAAACGACTGGGACCTAACTGGTGCAAACGTAGGGGAAAATCAAACCTGGTCAAAATGCACTGTCTGTCACATTGGGAATGACTTCATGATTACAAGTAACCACAAAAGAATATGTTAAGGAAATTGGTAAGTACCTTCATTTCTGTAGCTCTATTTAACTTATATTTCCTTTCCTTTCCTTATATTTCACCATTTATTACAATATTTCTAGATACCATTTCCCTCCCAAATGTGTCGTAACACTACTTACCTCTTAAACTTGTACTGTACTACATATACAGTACTCTACTACCATTATGTCATTTTTTCTAAGATCATTCATGTTTTAAAGTAGGATTGTCACACTTTCCCTATTACAAGGCTGCGTATAGGTTATGGCTGAAGAATGCCCTGGGTAGGACCGTAAAATGCCTTACTTTATGGCAGGATGCAGTGATCCATATTAGGTTATATAAGGTCAGTTTAGGTTATGCTGGCTCTGGTTTAGTTAGACCATTTTTTTTTTCCCCATATATTGAGCACTAATTGTTGCTGAAAACTGGGAAACCTGAGCTAAGTTTTACCCGGACTTGGCTTGAATTTATCCTTGTTTTATATTTCTGGTTGGTCATCACACCAATAATAATTCCATGTAAGTAAACTTAAAGTTTAACCAAATGTGAAAGATTTTTCCCACTTTATTTTGGTTATAACGTACATCACTACATGTTTGTATACAGTGGTCCCACAATATATGTGGCTTTAACATACACTGTTTTACTTATCCGTGGGTTAGCCTGCATTGTACTGTATGTGTTGATTTATACTAATTGGCCAAACCTACTGGCATGCCTCTCTACAATCCCAGCTACACACTTATACTCCTTAATATAATTCAGTCTCACAGTAACTACGATAGTGGACACTTTTTGTGGTTTTAATGTCAGTACAAGATTTACTTTCACCAGACCCCCATAATAAAGTATCCAAGATACAGTTGACAAAAAAAGTATCAACACAACCCTTACATTGAAATTAAAAAATGTTGTGCATTAAGGTTAGTACTCTTGATCTGTGGATTCTGGACAGGGAGTGTGGCTCAAGTATTGTTCCCACAAACAACACACTGATGTCTAGTGCACCTACCCATGTTTACTGCACATAGTTTCAAATTCAAACTAACTGTCACACCTTGCCGAGTCACACAAATTTGAAAACTGGGCATGGTGATGGTGGTGCCATTTATTACCCAAACATCACATAACTTCTGCTCTCGGGTTTCCCCTTAGAACTTGCCACTCTGTATTATATGCTCCGTGGGTCATCGTGGCCAGCCAAGGCTGCCATCTACCTTGAGAAAATTAAACTAATTTGGAGCAGCGCAAATTTGAAAATTGCGTTGAAGACATAGGCCTATGTAGTCACGCCTAGTGACCTTCTCTTGATGGTTGTGACCACATATCACATATGTCAACACCAATGGTTTAATTAAGGGTTAAGACACTCCACAACAAAACACTATACTCTGGTCTCCATTGCTGCCAAGTAATGAAATTGGCTATACTTGTAATATCTTACAATACTGAGTAGATAATGGTAAATTTGATTTTATGCAATTAAGTTCTATTACAGGATGGCGGCATGCATAATCATTCCAGTCTCATCCAAATAACTGCTCAATCTTAACAGATGTATCCTTGTGGCAGCCAGTGTTAGAGTAAGTTGTATCAAAGCACGTTCTTTGAACCTTGTCTGTAACGTGACATTTTTGCAAAGTCTTTACAATAGCCTTAGCTTGTTTATTACAAGTACTATTGCAGACAGGAGTTCTTCACCACCCTACTTTGGCCAACCGTATGATGTGGCAACGTCGCATTCTGGGATATATGAGTTGCCTACTAGATCATTATTATTAATCATAATAGTATTACCCAAAATTAATCTTTCATCAATAATCCTAATGGTTATACTCGAACTGAAGGGTTGACTGATCTGTCAGAGGAAATGTAAATGATGTAGAAAGCCACTTCCTTTATACTACATGATATATAAGCATGCAACACAGGAAACCTGCAGACTATTATTTTCATCTCCTCCTTTTCTCTGAGGAGTGAACCCCAAAACATGGTGCATGACCTTGAATCGGTTGATCTGCATGGTAACATATACAAATAGAATTTGCCAAATAAATACTATTTTCAATAATGGAATGAGTATTCGTAAAACTATATTTGGTTGTATTGGCAATGTGAATTTTGTTTATGCACATGGTTCATGGTATCAAATACCTAAAAAATACGTAAATTTCCTTATTCCTCCCACCTCTGCAACTTCACTGTTCTGATGGCTTGCATGCACATATTTTTTGTAACATGTTTTATGTGCATAATATTTATGCACCATTCAAATATGTTGGCTTCTGCTGATATGCTTTATTGTTGTATTTTCTTGTGGTGCATTCCATAGGATAGAAGATCCTCCTCTTGACTGCACTGTGTCTTCTGAGACTAAAAACACAATACCGTACTTCAGTGGTTCACAGTGCGTTTTTTTTTTTTTTTACGGCTAGAAAAGTTTTTGAATAGTTCTTAGTTAGATCTATGCCAAGAAAACCTCACTACAATGTGATTTGATGCAACTTTTTGTGATCTCAATTTATGTGCTTAAAAAAGAAGCTATTTTTGGATATATCTCTTTATATTTGTATAACTCGGGCCATGAATGCGGCAAATATTTTTTGACATTTTTTAAAAACTCCTCAGGTGTCTGAAATTCAGCCAGCGTGTCCAGAGATCGATGCTGTTAACCATTCTCATGTTTAAAGGGTAAATACAACCCTGTCCGAAGTTGGGAAGAGCTGTCCGAAGTTAGGAAATTTCTGCCTAACTTCGGACACAGTATACAGTAGTGTAAACATACTGTATAGCCTAATGGAAATTTATCTGAATCCTTACTTAAGAGGTTGCAACAGATATTCAAAGTAAGCATGGCCAACATTGTATTAAGCAACTTCACAGACAAATATTAGAAAAATAATAGCATACAATCAATAAAATTATTGCACATTTTCCATAACTATTGTATACATTCAATAAATCTGTTATAAAGAGGAATACAAATAAACTCCATAAAACTAAATAAAGCATTGTACAGTCGCAATCCAAAAGTATAACATACAATAAAAAATAATAGCATACAATCAATCAAAATATTAGACACTTTCCATAAATACTGTATACACAATAAATATTTGATTTTTTTTTTTCTATACCTCAGCCTCGGGGCTGTAAGCTGTCAGTAGCCCGTGACTCTTGCGAGGCCCCGAGATTATTGGGTGTTGCACCAGATGAGACAGTGGAGCTTTGTGGTGATGTTGGTTCCGTAGCTTCTCTTCTGCCCCACTAGATGACGACACCTTATTTATACACATCACTATCAGGTGAGATGATAAAGAGGAATGTTGTAGAGGAGGTAGGCTAACACAAACAAACAGTTGCAGTCCAAACTTGTATCCAGGTATTTTTCAATTAGCTCGAAATGAGGTAAATTTATAGGAAAGATTGCTATAAAATGGTTTAGTGATGTATTAAAGATTCGACCCTCAACATTGTCTGGATACAAATTTTGAATTACCTGTGTACTGTACTGTAGATATTGGAACTGATGGTAGCTTAACCCCTCTCTCTGATACATACATTTATACATACACCAGGCCTTCCTCTCCACGCTGGAGGTAGCCTCGTCACGTCGCACACCCTCCGAAACAAAATGCCCAAACATAGAACTCCCCCCCCCCTCCCCATCTCAACCCCCCCGATCCCTGTTGGAGTATATATTAATTGATAGGAAAAGTATACTATATTGGGGGCAATGAGGGTGATCACATCGTCGTCAACTCACAACATAGAAGATGCCAGACCATATTTCAAGATGCTGTGAGTGACGGTGTAGCTGCTCTCACCTGATAGTGACGTGTATAAATAAGGTGTCGTCATCTAGTGGGACAGAAGAGAAGTTACGGTACCAACATCACCACGAAGCTCCACTGTCTCATCTGGTGCGACACCCAATAATTTCGGGGCCTCGCAAGAGTCACGGGCTACTGATAGCCTACAGCCCAGAGGTTGAGGTATAGAAAAAAAAGAAAAAAAAAAAAGAAGAGAAACCAAGTATAAATGCCATTATTTTGCATATTGAATGCTGAGTCAGTTTGTGTATGAATCAAGATACTCAACTGCCCTGTTGTTAGTTTACATGATGGGATGGTAGTATATCCAGCAGCAACCTGCCACCCAGTAAGGGGCAGCAGCCTTGTGAACTCACCATCCACAGTAGAAAGAAAGTTTTGTTTGCAATAGTTTGCGATGTGGACTCGCCACTTACACTCAACCTAACCACATACGGTAACTGAAAAATGAAACATTTCCATTACTTGCACAATATAGAAGATTCAAATAATCATGAAAAAAATTATCATTCTAAAAAAATTCAGAGTTCTATGTCCTGTACAATAAATTCAGCATACTGTAGTCCTTGATTGTGACACTCACAAATTCTGTGACGTCAAATTAACAAACAAACACACTAACTATTCACGAATATCCATTTATTTCATTAGTTTACCATTAATCTATTAATCTTAGTCAGCAGGTTGATTACTTTGACATCTTTTTTTGAATTATCACAGTGACCAAGAACCACCTTTTGTAAGAAAGTTAAGCTGCTTATCATGTTCTTTGGGAAGGCCAAGTTAAAGACATACAAACTGGAGAGCAAGATCAAATAGGCTTTTACAAGACATTTGGATTCTGCAATGAGGATTCTCTCAGCATATAATTATCTTATATTCCCCCTCCAAGTAGCAATTTCCATTTCATACAATACAGGGTCAGCAGTTTCTACCTCATTTCCCCTCCCTTAATGATGAAGGACAGCAGTTTCTCCTGCAAATTTCTATGGAGAAGAAGAGCCACACACCGGATAGAGTCTGAAATGAATTAAATGTAAAAAAATACCAGTTAGACCAGGTTCTGTAATACTGTACTTCCAAACAATATATTATCTATCATTTACACCATGCCACAACTGTACATTTTATCAGTACTGTACTTACATTTTTTCTCTCTCTCTCTGCTTTTGTGGAAGACACTGCTTTTATCCTTACTCTTGAATGTTGGTGTGCTCTTCCTTCAGGGGAGGGAGTCGATTAATTGCAGAGCTGTACTTCTCTAAACCTTCACTCAAAGTTGTGAGCATAGCATCTGCAATAATAGTTGCATCATGCTTCCCTTCTAGTCTTCTGTGCTGTTCTTTGAGTTGCATAATGTGCCGTTCAATTGAGGTGTCATCCTCGGTAGGGGGTCTTGGTGGAAGGTAGTTCGCAATATTCCAGATATTAACTGGGCCTGTGTTTTGGGGACGACCTTGGGCTTCAGCCATCTTTCTTTTCTTGGCCTGTACCTCTGGCTGTGCATGGTCTCTTCTACTGTTATTCTTGAATTTGTTTCTCAGCCTGTGCTTTCACAGTCCCTGCAATACATAAAAATGCAATGTAGACACATTATATTACAAATGCTACTAAACCTAGTTTGCTGGGCTTTGGCCTGAATATTGAGACTTCTGGCAACCACTTACAAAAATGAAGGCTAATATACTTACTAGAGCATCATCACTGGGCAGACCCTCCTGCAGATATGGGAAAGTTTCCAGGAGGCTGGTCAAGACAAGCTTGTATTTGAATGTATCCAAATACCTGGAAAAAATAGGGTTTATTGGAGAAAAACTTATTTTGTAATCAAGAAATTTGGTCTAACATTTTATCTCTTGGAAGCAAATAGGGTAAAACAAGAGAAAGCTGTCCAAAAGAGGAATGTGGTTCTCTGGAATCTGGAGCACATGAGGAAAAGAAAGGTTAGCAGGAAAAAATTAAAAAACAAAAACGAGAGGGGCTGTGTGTGTGTGTGTGTGTGTGGACAATTTTGTAGACCTGTAATCTCAAAATACTAATGTTATTGTGGTACTGTATATAAATTTCATTAGTTATTACAGGAGTACAGCAAGACATTTGAATTTTTTTTAAATACTTACATACAGTATCGGACACACTCCTCATAGAGGCCATCTAAAACATAGCCCTTTTCTACTTAATTCAGAGGGACCTTCCTAGTGAGCTTGTCCCATACTGTTCTCCTGAACATTGTCTCCTTTATTGGGAAAGGAATTGGCCAATGGCTCCCATGCTGAGATGAGTTTGAACAATCACTTGGAGTGGGCTCTATGTAGACAGGGATGCTTGATTGTAGTTGATCAGTAGAGCTAAAAAGGACATAAAATCCATATAATTTTACTGATATTCATACCACATATCATCATACAGTACATAACAGGCTTTAAATTAATTGTCTGTTAACTATTATAAATGAATGTAAAATATTTCTTGGAAGGCATATCAATCTCATAAGTACTGTACAGTACATGGTACTGTTCACGTCCCATCTATCTATCTATCTCTTACCCCACTGAGGAGTTATCTATGCTTGTTCTCATTGAATTAATTTACTGCCATTGATATAAACTACAATAAAGTTATACAAGCTGTCATTACTGGTTTTCACAGCAAAAGAATATATTTTTTGGTAGATACCACTCTGATTTGGGTACAGTAACTAATTAATTAGGGACATAAGCATGACAGACTATGTGACCTAACTAGGGCAAACTGTACCAAATTTTTTTAAATTGTGCCTAATTTTAAGTAAACAGGAACTTCTAGTGTAAATTATTTTGGTTATCCTGGCAGATACAGGCCGACAATTTAGCCTGCATTTCTGAGGGGGAATCTTAGTTTTGCAAAATCAAACCGTTAACTAAAGTAATCTCTTGATCATATAGTACACACCTATTGAGTGTAGCTGATTTAACCAGATCACTGATTACCTCTCCATCTAGGAGGGATATAAAATATGAAAACGTGAGAGTCGGGGGAGAAGGGAGGGAGGGGGGGGGAGGAAGGGAAGGAGGGAGGTAGGAAAAAAAAGTAGTTAGGTAGCCTGTGATCCCAGCAATAGGCTGTAGTTGTCCCCTTTGTGGCAGGTGATCCAGGTTGTCCATATCAACCCAGTCATGCCAAGCAGCATCAAAATACTGCAGTGATAACTAACTAACTTTCCTGGTTGAGTACAAACTCCTTGATAATGGCTGAGGGCACTTGCTGTTTCTCTTCAGCCTTTATAATTTTCTTCTTCCCCATACACTGGACATAATATTGGCGAGCCATGCCTTAAATCTAATAATAATTTCATTAAATTAGTTATGCATTATACAGTGAAAGCCCTTTTATCCGACACCAGTGGGACCGAGCACGTTCCGGATACGAGAAATTTCCGGATACAAGAAAATGTACTTTAAAATTACATCATTCTACATTCATTCACTTTATTCTTAAGTACATTTAACACTAATACCATATCTTATAATCTTATACCAATCTAACACTTACATCTACAAATGTATGTATCAATTATCCGTCATCGTGCAATCCGTCATGCGATATATCCGGCGCACGAAATCCTTATCTCCAATCAGGTCCGTATGTGTACATTAAAAAAATCGGCAAAATTCAATAGTCTACCATACACCAGCCACTTCTCCATACTCTGTATAACTTAGGGAAGATAAAGGAAATGGAGGTGCCGTATTACAAATTTAGAGCACTAACTAGAGAATTTTTTTTTTTTTTTTTCAAGTGATATTTTCCATGCTAAGAAAAACCCACTTTTTATAGACAGAAAGAATTTAATATGGACGTTTCAGAGGCAACTACCTCCCTCTTCAGCAGTACAGAGATGAATGAAACATGAAAGGAAAATAAGTAGCTGACAGGGGGAGGGAGGTACAGGGTGTGTTCTGATGACAAACAGACTTCACCTCACCTCACCCAAGGTCAGGTCAGGCCGGTGGGGTGAGGTGAGGTCTGACACTCTGACTCTGCTCTACGAGTGGTGGGAATGATGCGCTGTACCTCTGACGGCGGCGGGAGCAACTACAACCCCGCGCGGGAATTTTGTATTTAATTTTTTTACGTACGTCTTTCTTTTTGGTTATATTTATTTTTTTATGAAAAAAATGCCGGATACGGGAAGTTACCGGTTAACCGAATGCCGGATAAAAGGGCTTTCACTGTATATACATTAATAGCTTTTACATAAATCAGGTTAAAAAGTACAGAGCCTACATAATGTTAAGAGTATTAATTATAACATACCACAATAATATCCATAATACAGTAGCTTACTGCTAAATGGTACTTACTGGTAATCTTAAACACACAAAACTGACAAGTTTTCATAAAAAAGTCACCAATGTTGAGAGTACTAATTATGACATATCACAATAATATCTATAATACAAGAGCTTAATGCTGTATGGTACTTTACTGGTAATCTTAGACAAACAACCTCCTTGAGCACAGTAGGCTATATCATGATGCTTAGGGTGAAGATGGTGCCAGCTCTAGGAAATAAAAATGATCTACAAATGTAAACTTACATATTATACCGGTACTGTACATACCAATCCATTCATCCTTCCATAGTTGCATAAACCACCATAATCAGAAAATAGTCATCTTTACTCTCTAGAACTGCTACCACCCTAAATTAGAAAATGAATACATACATACATTGATACACCAGGCCTTCCTCTCCACGCTGGAGGTAGCCTCGTCACGTTGCACACCCTCCGGAACAAAATGACCAAACATAGAACCCCCCCCCCCTTCCCCCGCACACACATACACACTCCAGATCTCAACCCCCCGATCCCTGTTGGAGGAGGGAACCCCCCACTGCACAACTGCATCTCCATGTGGGACTACAAGGGTTACAGTCATGTTTGCATCCATAGCAACGCCCGACAGCAAAAGCTGGTTTACCCCTGCCACTTAATCTCGGTGGCAGCATATAGTATGCATGGGCAAGCTTGCCTGAGTACAGTACCTCAATGAGACTCCAACCCATGCAAGATAGTCAGGCGTTAGACTCCACTCAGGTGATCTAACGACTCACTACACCACCACTGCATGGAACATAAAAATTGATTACCAATTATGAAAACTAGAATTGTTACCACCCTAATTTAGAAAGTTAATACTGTAAAATATTTCTAGTTATTAGGTGTTTAAGCTTCTTTGTATCTCAGGTATACTTTAAAGTAACATAATGCTTTTCTTTAATCATATAGATACCCATGGGATGGTAATTTAACAATTCATGAGGTTTGTAGAGTGAGTAGCTATCAAGAAACTCAACCAAATATGCATGGTAATGTCTACAATATTGAACTACACCAAGATCTTGGCAAACTTTATAGCCAATATCTCCAATTATATATATGTTACATATCTACCCTAACCTGCAGTTGTTGTTGTTGTTGTTGTTGAAGTTCCTCAAGCTGTCTGGCCGAACAGCCCCGAGCTCCTGAGGAAGGCCATGGCCTGAACCGGGCTCTCCCACAGTGCCCTCAGAGAGTGTGTGTTGTGTTGCTGGCGAATGTGGTTGTGTGCATTACAATCTTCCATAATGTGTTTAATAGAATGGAGTGCTGTGTTGCATCCTGGACAGGTATCTACAATGGCTCCATCCAGCCTCTTCTGATATGTCAGAAGGGCCGGGTGGTGGCCTCACCGCAGCCTGGCCAGGTGGACTCTGTCCTCACGGGGAAGGGATGATTCAGATGGGTGGATGTCAGGAGGTCGTGCATGCAGCTGGGTGTTGTTTTTGAGTGTTTGGATGGACTGATGAGTGATTTGAGTATGGATATGTTTCTGGAGACTGGTTTGGGGTGGGCAGGGTGGGAGAGATGATAGTACAGTATTTGTGTATGGTATCCTGTACTGGGTGTTGTTTTGATGTTCCTTGGCATGTGTGGGTGTTGTGCCATGTAGTGTAATGGATGGTGTGGGTTTGTGGAGGCTGCAGCAAGTGTTTGTATGCCTCTCATGTCAAAATGATCCTTGATTTTGAGGACTTTGGTTTCATGGTGTAAGTGGTCTGTAGGTGTGGTAGCTGTGCAGGCTGTGATTGTCTTTAGGGCTCTGTTCTGTATGGTCTGAAGGGTGTTGAGATGAGTCTCAGTGAGGTTTAACCCCTTAGGACCGATCAGCCGACATGTCGGTGATAAAAAAATTAATGGTTCGCTCCGAATAACCGACATGTCGACGTACCTATAAAAAACTGTAGCGAGTAGCTAGCGAGCTGGCGTTGGTAACGATGGAAAGCTAACGTCCTTGAAAAAAGGTTTGACTGTGGTAGTGGTGTCTGGCTACTGCGTATGCTGGTGGGTGGAGCCTAGACCTACCCCCACCAACAAGGACCCCATCTCACCACTACAGTTCCCTTCCCTCCGCTTGGTAGCCCTCCCTTACTGATACACACTGTGTATCACAGTGCGTAGTACTGTGTATACGCACACTGTACTCAAGTGGGACGTGTTTTTCTGTCTTGTGTGTGCTATCAGTGTCACACCTGATACAGGGCAGCTGGCTGCCTGGGCGAACAGTTTATCTGAGAAGCTGATAAACTGGGTCGCTGCCTTCATGGAGACGCAAATATACATAGGCCTACACGAATGTATACATGCAGTCGTATATACACAAGGAGTTTCTCGTATCTCTCTGCTGTCTACTATACTCCAGGAGAGTCTAGACAGACAAAATTACACTGAAATACGTTTATTATCATTGAAAACCACTTAGACGCATTGTTTAGGGGTTTATTTACATGTTTAGAATATACGCAGAGCGTATGAGGTTTTCTTTCATGCGTTTCAGGGGATACTATTTTATTTATTTTCGGACTTTGACGCTCTGTCATAAGCAAACGCGTACACCTAGGAGGCTCCCGTTTTCAGTTCCTGGTGTGTAAATTCAAGCTCTTTTATTCTGTAAGAACAAAATTTGCCTACATGAAAGTTGAAAATTGACCCCCAGAAGTCGGCTGGGGTGAAAAAAAAAAAGAAAAAAAGTTGGTCCTAAGGGGTTAAGGCCCAGGCAGGGCTTGCATAATCAACCACTGATCGGATATATTGTTTGTGCACTATGGTGTGGTTTCTTTGTTGTGTCCAAATGTTGTGCTGGCAAGTGATCTGAGGACTTTAAGTCTTTGCATGCATTTATTTTTGATGGCCGGATATGTTGTTTGAATGTCATGGATGTGTTGTATGTTATGCCAAGAATTTTGTGTGTGTGTGTGTGTGTTGTTTATGGTGAGGTGTGGTGTGTAGCAGTGTTCTGCATTCCAGTTGGTGAGAAGGGTGGCAGTTGACTTGGTGGGTGCTATTTTAAGTCTGTTTGTGGTGAACCAGGCATTGAGTGTGTTGAGGTAGGGTTGGAGGATGTGAGTGGCTCCCCCTCCCCCCCAGAAGCCCAAACTAGTGCATTTGTTGCGGTTTTCAGCCGCTTAAATTGTATTTATTGGTTGTGGAACCAGCACAGCTGGATTGCTATAGACCACACCCCTTCTCCAGCCCAGGCCTGGGTAGGCCAATTTCCGGGTTAGAAGGGGTCTATTCCGTGAAGATCATCAGAAATAAATTAATAAATTCATATCTGGCGCTGTACTGATATGGGAGCCACCTGGTGGTGGCCTCTAGATGTAGCGACCTGCGCTGTCCCGCTCGGTCACTTAAATGAGAACTGTGGAACCAGCACAGCTGGATTGCTATGCATGCGATGCGGTAGGTGGGAGGCAAGAGGTGAAGCCATTATTCCCCAAGAGTAAGTGGGGCGGCAAAGCCAACTAATCCAGAGCGGATAAGCCGTGGGTAATCCCGTTAAAAGTTACCCTAGGCCCTAGAACCTCTTAGACCAAGGGTTGGCACCCCCCCCCCCCACCATATCCCAAGGCTACTGCCTTTCAGAGATGAACCCTAGGTAAAATATCAGGGACCAGGAGGAAGGAAAAGCAAATTGCCGTAACAATGTAATTTATTGTCCCTCCGCCATACATGTCAACAGATAATATAGTCACACCATGCATCATATCGAGGAAAAAATAAAGACTAAATGCCGTAACAATGTAGTTTATTTTTTTTTTATCCCCACCTTATATACAACACGAGTATTAGGGTATGAACATGGGAATGTGCCGAATGGAGATGAGGTGATAATGGGTGATGGGTGTCCTAAGGTCACCTAGTCCGACTTTTGCCCTTCGGGCGCACCCCTCCCCCCCCCCTCTTTTTTCTCGGGCGTCCCCGCCTCGCTGGTTGAGCTGTGTGAGGTACCCCCAGAGGAGTCCTCATTGCTACACACAGGGTGGGGGCGACTGAGTGGAACAGATATCGCGTCCTGAAGGAGGAGGTAGATGCCCAGCCCCCCAGATCCCGTACCTTCTCTACCGAGTGAGTCCTGAGGAAGGCGAGGGAGGCTGCCATACCCCGAACACTATGTGCTTTGGGCGCGTGTCCGGGGTCCCCGTTCTCGATCACTCGGCAAAGGAGGCGAGCTATAGACCTAGGGGAGAGAGGCTTACCAGGCCTGGAGTTGTAGAACAGGTGGTCCGGTGAAGTCTCTCTCGTGGCCTCCACGTAGGACCTGAAAGCGTGGACTGGGCAGAGCGGGTGGAATCCTCCATCCTCGACCTGGGAGGAAGAGGCATACCCGACCTTTAGTTATAATAAAAGATAGACAATAGAAACATATTGATTTACCTTATTTTATAACATAGTTTTAATGAACTACTTATCAATTTTAGAGTTACTATTTGTAATTAGTACCAACCTTATGCCTGGTGGAGCCTCATGTACACTCGTCAGCACTGCCCCGTGGTACAGGGGCTCGCACGTTTTAGGAGATGTGGCACCACTGTGATGATTTGCCTCGAAACAGTCCACGTGTGTGAAATAAGTAACCTCGATACAGTGGCGCATGAAGTGAACTTTGTTGTTGAATGTTTCGAACCACAAAGTATCATAACAGGCTGAACTTTGTTTAACATGATCCATGCAAAAACTGTTTAATATCTGTCACCTTTATATATAAAAGAGAGAAGTATGTAATCTAACCTCATCACGCCCTAACCATCAGAGCAAGACCCGCAAACCTATATACATTTTCTTGATCAGGGTGACCCAAGGATGGTTTTAGGGGAAAAAAATAAAACACTTTTATTTGCTCTTTCTAGCTGCTAGCGAGCTTGCCAGTGAGGAGTGGGGATTTACCAGAAAATATAGGGATATATATCCCCACCGGGAACAAATTTTGACCACCCCCTCAGGAGGAAAATTTGTGATTGCTTTTGCAATTTATGTATATGATGAATCTTAATCCAACACACTTTTTGTTCTCCAAATATTGGGTATCTTATTTTTTACCCGGTCAACGCCGGGTACTACACAGAGTAGTTATTTATAAAATGCATAATAATTGGCCACAGATTTGTGATGACGTGTCGTTCGTATCTTATCACCTAGTCTGCAGCGCCTTATATGAGGTCAGAGAAAAGGGGGAGATGTGAGCCTGGCACATACAAGCTCAGATGTGACCACATTTGCTTTAATATTCGTAGAAGGAAACACAGGAACAGTGAAGAAACACGATTATGTTGGTAATATATTGGAGTTAGAAATAAGAAACCTATGCCACATTTAATGTATTTTTACTTATTGTAAGGTAAAAGAAACTATCTATATCTATCTACCTATTTCTTACCATCCTACTACACTAATTGTAGAAGTTATTCTCAAAAAGAGACAACATGAACTGAATAAACGAGTAAACACTGATAAGTTGGATGTGTGAATGACAACTATGCTGATGATGTTTGTAAGTCTGACTTTATTATATTTGGGTGAATAATATTAACATCACTTCTATATGGGATATATTTAAACCTGTAAACGGATAACAAACTAATCTTTCCAAAATTTTTTAGCAAACAACAATTAACAAAAATGAACTTTTTATGGCGACAGGGGCATATTCATTAACGCACAATTAACATTGTGTATATTGCAGCTACAGTAACTACCTGGTTTTATTATGAATGGGGAAGTATAAGCTCTTAGTAATGTGTCCAGCCTCCTCTTTTTTCAATAACATCCCTTAAACGGTCGGGTATGCTCGTTACGAGGCTGCGAAGGAGCTCCAGCTTGCCTCGGAACAACTCCCACTGCTCCCTCGTGTGCTGCATCAGCTGCTCCGGGGTTCGCTCTCTGTCCGGTTCCCAACAGTTTACCATGTTTGCCCAAAGATGTTCAATGGGATTGCAGTCGCACCCTTTGCTAGGCAACTCAAGAAGCTGCAAATTTTCCTGCTGGCTGAACCAATCCCTCACTACCCTGGCTGTATGAATAGGGCAACGATCTTGCACAAAAACAATTGGTCCGGGTGGAAATGAAAAAGCCCTACGTTGCAGAGAAGGAAGCAAGAAATTCTGTAGAATGTCGATATACTTTTCCGCCGTAAACTTTCCCTCAATTCTGGTCACATCACCAACTCCGTGCATTGACATGTAGCCCCACACGTTGCAGCTGATGTGTCCGCTGCGTGCCTCTTCACTGAAATAAGTAATCATAGGATAAGAAATTCATCATTATTATTATTATTATTATGGTTTACAGACAACGGGAAAGCTGGTAGGCAATGTTGCATTCAATATTTATTTAAAGGGAAACGTCCTAAACATACTGATAGTGATCTAAAATATGGACGGGATTCAAACGTTACATTAAACACACCAAATATATATGCCATACATATTATACCTATTTTCCTTATTAGAAAAGGCACTGCACCATCTATAATATGGATACTTACTATGTTCGCATGTCTTGTTTCCAGAACACACACACGCAGACACACACACATTCTGCTCGCTCGCTCGCTCGCTCTCTCTCTCTCTCTCTTCAAACGAGTGGCCAAGCAAAATTTGCAACTACTACAACATTTCCGTCACACGTTTCAAATTGGTAATATCTTAAATATCCCAAATACCACTTGATGCCGGTCTGTCCATAAAAGATAAACACACACACACACACTATCTTGATAAGACATTACCTTGAATTGTTTAGTCTCCACACATGGCGACATCCATGGGTATGAGAAGAAAATGTTTTCTCATCGGAGAGAACAATTCTTGACCAGTAATGAAGGTCTTTGCCTACGTTTGCTTCAGCGAACGCTAGTCGACCAGCGCGATGTTGATCGGTGAGGGTTTCTTTCTGGGCAGGAATTCTATGATGAATCCCTGCCTCATGCAGACGTCTCCGCACAGTATCCACAGACACCTGTAGCTGCAGCTGCTGACGAATGGCCACTGCAGTTGTCAGTGGGGTTTCTTCTGCCGCATGTCTAATACTGGCGTCTTGTTGAACAGTTGTCACTCTTGAACGGGGCCTCCTCTCTGTGATCATAACAAAGTTATGTTACTTATGCTGCTAATACCGAAAAAATATTTTACACACACACACAATTAGGAATACTACTTCTCTGCAGCAGTAGAATTACTTGTTGCAAGTCTGAATAACAAATTATTATTCCTAAATGAAACATACAGGACCTGAATCACATTTTTTATAGGATAAGAACTGAATATTTAATGAGGGTATGGGAAGCTCGAGTAGCTTTAGACATCATTAGAGAGGATCGGTTATCTTAAGATTTACTAACGCTTCCAGGGCCCGTGTCGCACTGTTTTTTGGGAATAACTTTGTAACTGAAGGTTGGATCAGTATGATGTTTTGCCACGGGTTATTTCATACCTTCCGCTAATTTTGGGCACTATAATGGATTATCAAAAGTGAATAATTAGGGCACTTGTCCCCGAGAAATGCGTCATTTTTATGAAATTTAACGCTGGGATATGAACGATCATAGTGTAGACCGTGGTGTGACGTATATACCACGTCAGTCCACAGGCTCCACCCATCCCCTTCTTTCTCTCCCCCACCCTACTCTCTCTCTCCTGGTCTCGAAACTTTGTTCGAAAATACAAAGCGGTCACAAGTTCTGTCATATATATATATATATATATATATATATATATATATATATATATATATATATATATATATATATATATTGGAAGCATATATTATGTGTATTGGTAAACTATTATCTGATGGTGTCACTGACAGATCAGGGCGGATGTAGGGCTAATTATTATTACAACACATATAATTAAATACTGAAGCTTTATTTCATGTGAGACAAACTAGTTTCGGTACTGATGCAGTATTCGAAAATTGTGTTTCTCACATGAATGAATGTATCATTATTTGGATATATGTGTTGTAATATTGTTGTTGTAATATGTCCATAATGTTTATAACATGTTACTCATTATCAATATAATACGGTTACTTGCATGATATTTATTAGAGAACAGTTAAACCCGCATATTGATAAATTATAATTGGGTTTGTTTCGCCCAAACAGATGACTGAATTTCGGTCCAATTCTTAGCTGCCACTGTTACCAGATACAACACCAGTATATTGGTGGATGAGGTGGCCTCAAGTCATCTGTGTGCAACTGTACATAGAGTACAGTGTTCCTACAGCCACGTGGACAATGTAACATCTTCGTCATGACGGACACCGTTGGCTCTCACACAGCATCTGACTGTGTGTAAAGCACTTGGTCCATGTGTACCCATTTCATACGAATGAAACACACCACTCCTGAATTCCAACAAAGCATTGCTATCCCATCAAGCACTGGTGTTATCGTCCACAACTCTACCATATATATATCCTCGTTGTTATGTATCACTATATGATAAAAAGTGATAACAATAACATTAAAACATAATGCCTGCTACCATTATATCCCTATACATATTTTTAGGACTGAAGCTTGTGACCGCTTTGTATTTTCGAACAAAGTTTCGAGACCAGAGAGAGAGAGAGAGAGAGAGTAGGGTGGGGGAGAGGAAGAAGGGGATGGGTGGAGCCTGTGGACTGACGTGGTATATACGTCACACTATGATCGTTCGTATCCCAGCGTTAAATTTAATAAAAATGACGCATTTCTCGGGGACAAGTGCCTTATTTATTCACTTTTGATAATCCATTATAGTGCCAAAAATTAGCGGAAGGTGTGAAATCACCCGTGGCAAAACATCATACTGATCCAACCTTCAGTTACAAAGTTATTCCCAAAAAACAGTGCAACACGGGCCCTGGAAGCGTTAGTAGTTTTCCATAAAGAATGAATAGCATGCACCGATTTGGTAATTCACGATTATCGCTAATAGCCTACACAACAACGAAGTAACAAAGCATTATGTGAGCACAATATTTTATCCTTATTTTATAATGATATAATAATTAGCTGCTTAATGATATTCAGTTAATAATTGCTTACAGCCATTCATAGGCAAACTTACCCGCGTCCCTCAGGTCTCCGGACTCATTCCACCTTCTAATCCATTTCGCCACTGTTGTTGGGGAGAGTCCTAGGATGCGGCCGATAGCTCTGACACTGTGTCCAGCTTCCTGTAGATCAATGATCTGCCCGCGTTGAGCAATTAGGTTACGATATGATGGCGAGAATGAATATGCTAGGCCCACCGGCAAGGTGAAGAAAACTCGTCTCTTCAGTTATGACTAGAAACTGAAGCTTCTTCCAATGAGTTCTCGACAATATCATGGATGTTCACTATTTTTGTGATTCGTTCTATGAATATTGAAGCAAATGTGGTCTTATCTAAGCATGCCATGTGCGAGGCTTATGGCTCCTCCCTTTTTCTGACAATAAATATGGGGATCCATACATGTATTAGGTGATAAGATAGAAACGGAACGCAATCACAAAAATGTAGACAGCTAAAATGCATTACATAATGACGAGTACTAAATACTTTCTAATGTAGAACTTTAAGGTTAAACAAATTCGGGCTGAAATGACACCTTGTGGTTCGAAGTTTTGAACAACAAAGTTCACTTCATGCACCACTGTATCGAGGTTACTCCATCCCACAGACGTGCATTTTTCGCGGCAAATCCTCACAGTGGTGCCACATTTCCTAAATCGTGCGAGCTCCTGTAACACAGGGCAATGCTGGCGAGTGTACCATTCCCCCCCCCCCTTTATTGCATGAGAGCCGAGACCCCAAGTTTTCTCCAGTAATACTATACAGAGTAGTCTTCACATTTGCATTATGAATTTGAATTCCTTTCTTTCAAGTTCCTTCAAGTCTTCAACTACTTTAGAAAATATCTTATAATGGTCAAAATGTTTCCGATCCACTTCTTGGCACAGTAGGACCAAGAGGGAGCCGAATTACTAACAACAGATTGGAGATGTGGTCTAAAATTCCCAAGTTTCATATAAACCCCTAATATTTTGTTTCTTCTTGCCAATACACTATCTTTATAAACATAGCTCAAATGGCTATTTTTATTTTTCAGTAAATTTTCCTTCGTTTCCAGATATGTGAAGACCAACACTGAAGGAAGGAGGCCCATGTACTATAAATTGGACAGTGACTTGTGACAACTTTGTGGACATCATGTCAAGACCAATTGAGTTGGTTGGTAAAGAGATATTGTTTCTTTATCAGTTATATTATTTTCTTTACAGATGGCATGAGTGCAAAAGTCATTAGACTTCCCCTTCCTCAGTCTATAACACTGGATAGATACACAGCTGTTAATGCTTCAGGGACCCTGTGATGTAGTCAGAAAATAGGAGGTTGGGGAGTCTTTCAAATATTGCCACGAAACACCACCTATATGGAAGGAGTTTGTTTCGTGGCTTAGTCAGGAGGAACAGACCTCCAATTTTTATACACGATCACAGGGCCCTTAAAGATCGTAAATCCTCCAACCATAATTCTCCTACTTTCAAAGTATCTCCAAGGCTAAATTTTTATTACACATTTGAAGAGCTTTAACCCCTAAAGACCGCAAATATATCTCAATTTCTTGCCCCCCAGCAGCAATAGATGGCCGATTTTTAAAGTATCACATACATAAATTTTCCTATTTCAGATTTATTGAGCTTGAATTTACACACCAGAGTCTGAAAACCACACTTTAGTGTGTACGCAATTTAGTGGTTTGGTAGGGATGATATACATATTTCAGTTTAATTGTATATGTCTGAACTCACATGGAGTGAACAAAACATCAAACATATATTAAAAAAAAAAACAGAATTACATCACAAAATACATTCCCATGCATACAAGAGGGTACATTTGCACATATACGTGTGTGCGGTTGTGTATGTGGTTCAATGTAAGTACTCATGCACTCCAAATACATTCCTCTCTGACTGGACAAGGGGGGGGGGGAGGGAGGGAAGGGGATAGGATGGGAGGGAGAGTCACACAACGCCTCAAGAGAGGGGCCAGTAAATTTGCCAGTTGAGGAGGGTTGGGGTTGCTGGAATATGGGACTATGGTGTATGCTCCACCCACCAGCCCACACAGGCTAGAGTCAGTGTTACTATAGTGAAGATCTAGAATACCTTGACTATAGTCAGTCCCCTAGTTCTAGCCCAGGCCTTTCCAGTGGTACCATCGCCATTGCTGTATATAGCCCATGCAGTGGTGTCTGTGTGTAATAATAGTATGTAAATGAAGTACAAGTAAGAGAAGTTGTTATACAGAACTTTTCTCTAACCATGTCAGTGTATACACATGTGATGACCTGTAGGCTACATGCTATCAGCGTTGCAACCAGAGATGCAGATAATTCGTGGAAGTGTGAACAAAGGCTAGGGAGGGAGTAGGGATGCCAGGGAGGATGGGACAGAAGGTAGAGGCAGTCAGAAGGCCAAGGTAGAGGGGTCTGGGTGGCTGGTTTTGGTTAGGAGTAAGTAGGGTCCACCACCACCACTTGAGACATGAGTCATCTACATGACACTCGCTGTGGTAGTAAGAGCCCAGACCTAAGCACCAATGAAGTGGCTAGATATAACCCATGCAGTTTTTTATAGCCCTGCTATGATCGTCATCCATCGGATTTTGGTCCAAAGAAACCAGTCGTACAGTACATGGGCTTATAGGGGTTAATTTACAAACCAGGGCCGGTATTTATCATAGCTTTGGAGTACTAGTAATTCCTTAAGAGTACTCCTAAGGACTTAGGAATGCTCATAAAGTTATGAAAACTCTTAGGAACAATTTACTAAACCTCATAAGTTCCCATATCTCTCTCTCAGATTTAGGGGTGGTGAAGAGGTGTCCTTGTGACTTAGGAGATTATTTTAACGGGTCAATGATTGTAAACATGGCCGCCGAGCAACAATAACAAGCAGTCCGCATTCGCCAGTCAAGAAATTTTCGTCCACGTTTGGACAATTTCAATGATTATAGTGATAGTGAACTGAAGAAAAGGTACAGACTGGATCTCAATGGAATGTTGTTTGTTACCAACTTGGTAAGAGAAAATATTGAGAATCGTACAGCGAGAAGCAAAGCTGTAACTGCTGAAATGAAAGTGGCACTGACTTTAAAATAGGATATTTAGCAACAGGGAAGATGCAGCTATGTAACTCTGATGATTTTAGCCTCTCCCAGCCAACAATAAGCAGAGCAATCTCTCAGACCTTAGATGCTTTAACTGCTCGGGTTATACTTAGAAGATTTGTACAATTCCCTGTGAACCCTCAGGAAATCCAAAAAATGAAAGTTGAATTTTCAAGAGTTGCTGGATTTCACATAGTAGCTGCAAAAGATCATGAAGAAGTTTATGTTAACAGAAAGAACTTCCATAGCATTAATGTCCAAGTTTTGTTTGATGCAAAATATCAACTCAGAGACATAGTTGCAAGGTGGCCAGGATCCACTCACGATGCAAGAATTTTATGTGAAAGTGGACTTTGGCAGGCATTTGAAAATAATTAATTGCCAATACCTGCTGGAAGTTACTTGCTTGGTGACAGCGGCTACCCATGTAAACGCTGGTTGCTAACTCCATAGCTGAGGCCGCAGGGAGAATATAAAAAAGCTTACAACATGTAATGTAGCCAACAATAACATATTTTTATGGTCTTAGGTAACAATATTTATTGGTCTTGTTCGGTTAGGTTAGGTGTGTGGGGGTTCTTCCCTCAATTTTTTTTTTTTTTTTTTTGCAATTTGCACAATATTAGGCTACTGTCTCCTAAAATTAAATCCCTGTAAGTCATTGAATTTCAGGAAACCGAACATGAAAAATTTAAAATGTCTCCTAAAGCAAAATCCCTATAAATTATTGAGTTTTGGAAAACCATAAGTGAAAGATAATAAGTGCTGTATAATTTCCTGATTTTTTTGTTTAAACTGGTTTCATATTTTTTGTTGTATTTTGAATGTATACAGTATTTGGAAATATCAGCAGACATTTCTCGACTATCCATTTCTGTGGGAAAATATCGTACTTCAAAGAATGTTTTGCCACTAATTGTTGCTGATTCAAACCCAACCTTCCTTATGGAATGTACAGCTCCGGACAGATCAAGGGACCCCACCTCTTCCACCAGCTACTTGGTGTGAGCCTCAGTGGATCTGGTATCACTGGCAGGTGGAGGGGGGGAGGGGAGAAATGTGGGCGGAGTTATATAGGGGGTAATGTGGAGGCGTTACCAATGTTGAGTCATCCAGAAATTTGAATCCCGAACAACTTGTGATCATGGATGTGAACCACTCACTGGAAGGTGGTAGGAGGGGTTGGGTTGAGGAGAGGGTGTAAAGCTTCACAAGTGATCGAGTAGTAGTATTATAGATGGAGAGAATTATTGGATCAAGTAGCTAAAGATTATAAACGAACAAAGCCGACTGTCGCCTTTATTATGTTTTCTTCTGTAATCTAAATCCAACTCTGATGCTACATTCTATAGGATATTATTTATTATTTGAAATGAATCCAGATTTTACGTAATACAATTCACACGACACCATTATTTTATGACTAATATATCAAGCCATGCACCACCTACACAGTGTTGAAATAAATTTCAAGTAAATCCTTTATCGTTACCCTGTATTATTCACGACATTTTCTAAGAAACTTTTAGTGTGTAACTGGTTACCAAAGGATAATAGTTATATAGTGTAAGTTAATCTTTACCCAATAACCACTCCATCTGTCCTCCCCCACCCCATCCTCCCTTATTCCATTCGCTGTTTCCTCTCCCTCCTTCCCAGCAATCCTTTACTCTCCATCTTACCACCACCATCACCAACATTCTGTGTGTTGCTGCATAATCTGTTGATGCGCAAACAAGACCAGAATAGAAATAAAAGTGATATTTGGTATGCAAATACAATCCGTTATATATGACGAATATATTTATTACCCTTATTTATTTATCTGAGGTCAACATTCAGACGCCGGTGTTGGTGAACCAATCACAAGATTTAGAGGATATTGTGTCAGCACTAATTTTATTACTAATTAAAACAGGGAAAAATTGAAATAAGACATTTATTGGTTATTGTTTACATGACTTGTCAGTTTAGGTGAAAACTCCACAAGTCCTCGTTACGAAGCCTTCCACACCCATAACCCAACTGTGACTGTAGGCACCACACTGTAAATGATGAACACGTTATATGTATAGTTGTTGTTATTAATTGGTGTCATACAATTATAAGAACTGTTAACTTAATATAACCTCAAGTTTTTACTTCGACCTCACGTTTGCATTAAGCATGTGTAATGTTTTTTTTTTTTTTTTATTATTATTATTATAATCACCTGGATATGTATTGCTTTAGACCCTTAGCCACGATGAGATACAGTGTATACACTATTTATATACGGTACACTTCTATGAACATATTAAGGCTTGAAATACTGTAGATTACATATTTCATGTTCTTACTCATCAATTTGTTACTAGTATCGTGTCCAGCCACCCTCCTTCTCAATGACAGCCTGCAGTCGCTCGGGCATTGAGGCACCATGCCTTCTCACTATATCGGGTTTTCCCCGAAAAATCTCCCACTGTGCTCTGGTGTGCCGTAACAACTCTGCTGTGGTTCTCTCTCGTTCCGGCTCCCACGTGTTAACAATAGAACCCCATAGATTTTCTATGGGGTTCATATCACAGTTCTAACTAGACCAATCTATCACCTGCAAATTATCTTGAGCAGCAAACCATTCTTGAACTATCCTGGCCATATGGATAGGGCATCGGTCGTGTTTAGGACAGATGAGGGTGAGTAGTTGAAAAGAAATTAAAAACAATTAGTATATCTGCTTCATTATATTGCATTTGATCTATTAAATAAAGACACTGTCTATTGTTCACCCCTGTAGAGAGATACTGATTATTATCATTTGGATATTAAGCAACAAATAACGGAGCCGAGACAATCCCTTTTCTGTCTTCAGCTCTCCCTTCATGTCTCCTTAATGATAGTGTGTACAGTTGATCTTCCCATGCGAAAGTGGTACGACATTGACATGTATGATTCACCAGCCCCAAGGTATCTGCAGGAGACAAGGGAACAACCAGACTAGGGATTACTGTGTCAATGATATATTATTAGGTATGCATGGTATTGTTACGTATTCAGAAGACCCTCTGATCAGTAAGTTTCAAATAAAATAAGAAATCCAACTCCATATAATATAAATATAATTGGAACTGAATTATAAAGAAATGGGAAATAATTAAACAAATAAATGAATGTACCAGTAATATTTTAAGATAATTAACATTTTAATCAGGGACTTAATTATGACTTACAATACTCTTGCACTACTAAATTATAATACACTTAAACCTAATGGGTCAACACACTGGTGTTCACCATCCACGAAACACAATACTTATAGTTAATACTTAACCTAACCCTATAATAACCGTCTCTTAACAGCCTACAAGACTAAAGTCAAAGGTGGTTCATTCCAACTTAAAATAACCCCTCAAAAGGTCTGTTACAATACCTGAGATCGGTAAACAGGGTTTGACACTCGTGGACCTCGAATCAGTCACAGAAAGACAAGATACTTACTTTTTTTCTTTCTATTTTTCCTGGCCTATCGACCTTGTATTGGTGTTGGTCAATAAGGCCTTTAATTATTTTTTTAACTTCTTTTTTTTCACATTATTTTATGTAATTATTATTATTATTATTATTATTACAATTTACCTTAAAACTAAACTTTTATACTAATTGTTTTTTTGTAACTTTATACAAAAATTAATGTTTCTTAATTTTACGTCCTAGCTAATCAACTAATCTATGTACAGTTGCCTCCAAAAATTTCGAGACACTACCTGCTAGACCAAGGAGGCGTCTGGCCAGCGGAAATGTGCCTGTTTTGAGCGGGCGAGCAAGCGAGCTCCAGTTTGCAACGCTGACGCCTGGCCGTGAAGCTTCAGTTCATGGTTTGATTCGCCAGTTATATTCCTTTTAACAAATATATATTTATGTAAATATGTTATTTACTGAGAGCCTATAATGCTGTAGATGATGTCACACCAACGGATAGCAATATGCATGGTCATCTCCATAATAATATTTAAACGTAAACCATAACACAGTGTAACAGTGACAGATGATGACCTATACTATTTTATGTGAGGATACCCATATACATATCACGTTTTTAATTATCGTAAATTGCTGTTAAAGCCGAATTTTTATTCCATTTCTTTAAATAGTGCCATTTCTATCGTCGAATGTGATATACAGTTACACACCGTTTCCACCACACTCAAATGCCTCAACATGACATCGCTTCCACAGGTCGTAGTTTTAATAGATTATGGTGTTGGATGAGTCGCATATACTTATTATATATGGTATATCAATATGTAACTATTTTCTGTTTATTAAGGGAGGGAGATGGAGAGGAATATATCGAGGGAGGGCAGGAGAGGTGTGGAGACAGGCAGGGAGGGAGAGGAATGGAGGGAGGGAGAAAAACAGGAAAGGAGAGAGAGAAACGTGGTGTTTAGATACTATCCTTGCATACCGATGTGTTCTTTGCTATTACCATGAGCCAGTATCCATGATTACAGAGAAATGCTGGGTTGGCATATTTGTTCACACATTTATGTCATCCCAGTATTGAAAGGTCATGGATACTGGACGTTGTTAGCCGAATGATACTTGGTTGTGATAAGTAAACAAAGTATAGATAGTTGCTAATTCGAACTTTTGTGAAAAGTGTGTAGCTGCACTTGAGTGATTTCTTAGGGGTAGGGTTATCCAACATCTAGTAGATATAGCTGAAGAAATTTTTTTTTAAATTAACAAACAGATGATACAATAAGTTGTTGGGAAATAGGTGTTTGATAAACCAGCACCTGACAATATTTTTACAACCTGACACCCTCCAAGCTGTTCATAATAATGTTATTTTTTTCTACTGCACAAGTCATATCAGTTATGTAATACTGTAGAGACCTATCAATCATCATCTTTAAATCAGTTGTGACACATTGTAGCACTGATAATGTAAACCTTTATATGTAATGGTCTGCCACTATAATGCCACTGTAATGGTCCAGAGGCAAGAAGTCAACGCAATAGATCGAAATGAACTGGGATTCACAAGACGACTAGACTGTTTAGGTATCAGTATAACCCACGCAAAGTGCCATGAGTTTGGGAAGGTGTTAGAAAACCAAATCTGCTAGCAACTTGACCAGGTTATCCTGGCCAAGATGCCGGATCATACCGTACGTTATAGTGTCAGGTCCAGGACTGGTGTCTTTACAGGATCTTAGGGCAAGAAGTTCGTCTATCGTAAACTTCTGGATGTATGGGTAGTCTACGTCTTCTGTGGCAAATTCTATCTCTTGTAGTTCAGTCGTACGTTTGTGATAGAGAAAACGTTGGTCGTAGTTGGCTGAACTACTTACGTTTGAGAAACTCCTGGGAAGTACGTTTGTTATGTCCACGGGATCGTCGTAGATATTGTTGTCCACTTGAAAAGTGGTGATGGGGGTATACGGGCGTTTGTTATTTAATATCTTTATAGTGGACCAGACTTATGTTAAAGGAGTGAAGCGATTCACCGTGGACACAAACGACCACCAAGAGTCACTTTTAGCTCTTTTAATTACTCTCCTTGCCTCAGCCCTCGCCAGTTTGTAAGCTATAAAGTTGTTCTGAGTGGGCTGTTTATCAAAAATCCTGTATCTCCTATTCCGTGTCCTTAATGCCTCTCGGCAATCACGCTTATTTTGATTTGTAGAGGTTTTGGGAATAGCAGTATGGCCTCCCCGGATATGTCTAGGTCGACGATGCTCGCGGAAGACCCCCTGATCTGCTCTCTTATAATTAAACTTTGGTATCAAAAGGGCCGAAACAGTATGCTGTGAATAAGAGAGACAGATGGGAAAGTGGTCACTACCAAGGAAGTCGTGATCAGGATGCCAAGAAAAATCCTGATGTATATCCGAGGAGGCCGGAGACAAATCAATTGACGAAAAGTTACCAGAACGATTGTCAACTCTGGTGGTTTGACCATCGTTCGGGAGGCAGAAGTTGGATTGTAGTATAATGTCTACCATTTGCCCTCCAAAAGCATCAGTCCTGAAGCTTCCCCACTGACAGTGATGGGCATTGAAACCGTCCAGTACCAATTTTTTACCATGCAGTTGAATAAACAGGATATGTAATGAATCACTGTCAATGGGGCCGTGCGGCGGATAGTAAAGAGAGCAGATGGATATGTAGGTGTTGTGTAATTTCACTCTGCAAGCAACGGCTTCCAGAGAAGTGTTTAACGTTATTTGTGTCTGTGGATATGGTTTGTGTGTGTATATTGCTACTCCGTGTCCATCGTTTCTCCTGTATGCGTTGTAGTGTTTAAATTGTGGTGACTCAGAGTGATTCTCCAACCCTGTCTCCTGTAAACAGACGACGCCTGGCCTGTGTGTGTGTGTAATAATATTGCTATGTTGTGCAATTTATTCCACTGCAGTACAGTGAACATGGCGGTTTAAGAGTTATGGGGTCGGCCTGTGCGCCGCCTGGCGAGTGGCTACCGGGTGACCTTTCCCGGTACTTACGTCCGGAGACATCCATTGCTTCCTCATCAATGGTGAGTCTCCCAGACTCCACCGAGGAAGAGCTATCCCTTCTCTCCCCCGCTGGAGTGGGAGTAGGGTGTGTGCAAGGAAGTGACTTACGTTTTAGGGTGGTGTAATTTACTCTATCTAAAAGTTGTTGATCTCGTCTCAAACGGAGGGGAGGCACTTGTGACTCCACCTCTAGACGCTCGATTCGAGTGCATCGTAGGGCTCCAAGACACACACGCAAACATGCATTCTGCACAACATCCAAACCTTTCAACACAGACTCAGATGCCGAACCATACACTATTGACCCATAATCTGCTCTAGATCTAATCAGGGATTTATATAGCATTAGCAATGACTTCCTATCTGCTCCCCATTGGGTACCAGAAATGCACTTCAGCTAATTGAGTGCTTTTAAACATTTAATTTTTAACTGACTGACATGGACTCGCCATGTCAGTCGACTGTCAAAATGCATTCCAAGAAATTTAGTTGAATTTTGAATAGGTAGGAGGTTGTCACCCATAGTCAGCCGGACGTCTGGCTTCTTCCTATGAGTGAAAATAACCCCTACACTCTTTCTTACTGAAAACTTAAAACCCCACTGGAGGCCCCAATTGTGAATCAAATCCAGTGCCAATTGGATCCGAGTTGCCGAAAACTCTGCATTACGGCTGGAGTGCCATATTGCACAGTTATCAGCATACAGTGAGTATTTAAGATTTCGAGGAGGAGCTGGTAGAATGTCATTGATCATACATAAAAATAAGGTCGGAGACAGAACACTCCCATGGGGGACCCCATTTGCTTGGACAAATATGTCCGAGAAAGTGACTGTTTCCAAAAAAAGCTTGATAGAGAATGTTCTGTCAGAAATGAAATTCTTAACAAAAAAGGGCAGGTTACCGCGTAATCCCATCGCATATAGTTTCCTGAGGAGGCCATGTCGCCAAGTCATGTCGTAGGCTTTTTCAATGTCTAAAAATACTGCAATCAAAAATTGTTTTCTGGCAAATGCCTCTTGAATTTGAAAATCCAGGTTTACTAGTTGATCGACAGTCTGGCGACCTTTACGTAAGCCACACTGTTCGTCAACCAGCAAATTCCTGGAATTTAAAAAATGCAATAGCCTACGATTAACAATTCGTTCCATGACCTTGCATAAGCAACTTGTAAGCGCAATAGGGCGATACGATGAAGTCGATCTGGGGTCCCCCCCTCCTTTCGGTACGGGAATGACATGTGCAGAGTGCCACGAGTTTGGAAAGGTGTGACCCCTCCAAATCTCGTTGAACACTTGCAACATCTTGATCATGGAATCATGATCAAGATGTTCTATCATCTCATACCGAATCTCATCGGGTCCTGGGGATGTCCCACTACAGGCTCCTAGGGCTTGGACAAGCTCTTGAATTGTTAGATCACTGTTGTAATCTAATTCATCTCGTGTGGCAAAGTCAATATGCTGCAGCTCTGATGCTTCCTTGATGGGCAGGAAAGCTGGATGGTAATTTTCAGAGCTGCTAGCAAAAGAGAACTGCTTGGCGAGGGCGTTAGCAATGTCTCTAGGTTCATAGTTGATGTTATTAAGAGATATGTTGGTAATTTTATTAGATATTTTTTTCTTATTTAATTTTCTTACAGTGGACCAGACTTGGGAAATTGATGTTTCACTGTTTATGCTAGAGACAAAGCATAGCCAGGAGTCTCGTTTGGCTTGTCTGATGGTTCGACGAGCCCTAGCTCTCGCAAGTATATACTTGCGAAAGTTCTCATAACTAATGTGATTTTTGAAAAGCCTGTAGGCTCTATTCCTCTCACACAGTACCCTGCGGCAATCTGGCGCCCACCATGGAACTCTGCTTTGCGCTATCTATCGAAGTCTTAGGAATTGTTGCCGTTGCGGCTTTGAGGATATTATCTTGAATATAATTTACTTTATCATCAATGGTTTCTCCAACAATTTCAATATTGACACCCTTTGTGAAGGACACCCAGTCTCCTTTTTTTTACGTTAAATTTAGGTGCTGAAGGCTCTTTAATAGTGTCGCTTTTAAATTTAATCAAAATAGGAAAGTGGTCGCTTCCCAATGAGTCATCAATGGGTAGCCACTGGCAGGAGGCTGCAATTGATGGGGAGACCAGAGATAGGTCAAGGACGCTAAGATTACCAGTATTATCATCAACTCTCGTCGGACTACCGTCGTTCAGAAGAACCAATTTGGAATCACTGATTAGCCTAGCCACCTGTTCCCCCTTTCTATCATACTGCAGGGAACCCCATAACGTATGATGAGCATTAAAATCTCCTAAAATTAATTTTCTACAGGGCAGACTGTCCTGTAGATCAAAAACATCATCATAAGTTACTGTGTCAGGACAGTAGACAGAACAGATAGTCAGGTAGATGCCACCGAATTTTACTCTGCAAGCGACACTTTCCAGAGGAAAATTACAGGGCACATCAGTGAAATGGAGGTTATGGCGGATGTAGATTGCCACTCCACCTCCACCCCTCCCCCCACGGTCCCTCCTAATTAACCTGTAGTTCCGAAGCTGAACAACCTCGTCTTCGACTTGGTCATTCAGATGAGTTTCCTGAAGGGCAATAATATCGGCAGCGTAAGGACAAGCCAAAAGTTTGAGTTCATTTAATCTAGCTCTAAGACTTCGACAGTTCGATTGGAGTATGGTTAGCGCAAAGATTATTGCTGTTTATGGAATTTTGGGGGGCCTTGTTCGTCTGGTCGAACCTTTTTGTGCTGGGAGGAAAGGCCCTCTTCCTCCCCTGCACTTCCCGGGGACCTCCCTCGGGATAGTTTCGCGACGGTAGCCTCCATTGCCTGTTCCTCTCTATGAGGTACAGAGCCAGTCCTCGAACGGCTCGTCGCGACTCCGGATGCAGGTTTCATGGGAATCACCTGAGCGAGAACATGAGATTTATAAGCTGATACGGTATCATCAACCTTGTGGTTCTTCTTTTGTTGGGTTGATTCAACAATTTCTTCTAGTTTCTTAGTCAAATTTTCTACTTGAAGCATTAATTTGCTTACTTGATCCTTTATTTTTTTTATTTATTTATCCTTAGCCTGAATAGTCACGTTTACATCAGTTGCATTAGCAGGAGCAGTGGTGCCAGTCATAGCTGCAGCATAGGAAACTGGAAGTTTTATTAACCCCTTCCACCTTCCTCTTTGCCTCACCATAACTAACATCATGAGCCCTCATGTATGCCATTGCTTCAGTCTCCACTTTAAGGCTCCTTCAGTCACCTGCAATTGCCTTGTGCGGGCCCCCACAATTAGCACACCTGAAAACTGTCTCTGAACACAAAGATGTCTCGTGATTTCCTGCACATTTACCACCACAAGTGAATGAATCTTTATTGAAAAACCTCAATGCTGTGTGTCCGAATTTCTGGCAACGGAAACAAAGCATCGGTTTCTGAATGTATGGTCTAACGTGAACTATTTCGTATCCAATCTTAACCGTGTCCGGAATCTGGGCTGAAGCAAAAGTCATGAAACATAAGCCAAATTTCTCTCTCTTGTTCTCTCTCATCCTGGTCATACTTTGTACAGTTGCCAAAAGAGGAATTGCGACAAATCTTGAAGGAACTCTAACCATAGTAATATCCACAACTATTTGTAGGGACTATAAGCATGTATAACAGAAGGAAAGATACATATCCTTCTGTAATACATACTTATGACTATGGACATTAATATATTTAATGTTCTATCAATAGTTGTCGCAATTCCTCTTTTGGCAACTGTACATCAACAACGCCTTGGTCCTTCATTCCCTCCAAAATGTCTGCCTCATTCAGAGCGGCCAAATCCCTATGGAAAATGACTCCCTTACAGGTATTTGGCCCCACTGGAATAGTGGTTTTCACATTCAAGTCATGAATCTGCGTCAGTTTAAGGAGATCCTTAACCTGGGATGCCTTCAGTACTTTCACCAGGGGCCGGATACTCAAAACAATTTAGGAATTCCTATCTCAGTTAGGAATTCCTAACTTCCCCAGTCGAGCTAGGAACTCATACTCAAAGCAATATCGACACTGTGGGACGCCATTTTTATTGTTCCTAAATCGGTTGGATTTAGGAAGACCCCCAAGGCCTTCTAAGTGAGTTAGGAACTCCGTCACCGTAGAAAAGTTGTGAAAATTGATAGCGCGACACTTGAAGTCACCAACACAAACGTGTTATTTTGTTGTTGTTGGAGAGGCAAGAGAGTGAAGAGACTAGTGCAGTGATGGAACTTTGGTTTGCCTACGAAAATAGGCGTCAGCTAAGGCGTGAGAGAGTCTACAGGGATATGCTAGACCCTCTACATCATAGTGATGAACACTTGCTGCGCTACTATAGATTTCCTCGGCATGAAATAATACATTTGTGCCAGGGCCCAGGAACTGGAACCACACGTTGCTCGACCCACTAGAAGGTCTCATGCGATACCAACACGTACTCAAGTGTTAGTGACTCTGCGATTGTTGGCGAGTGGGACCTTCCAAAGTGTAATTGGGGATACAGCAGGAGTGACACAAGCAAGTGTGAGCAGAGTGGTGAACTCAGTGGTGCATATATTATCAGAAAAAGCAATGTTTTTTCATGAAAAGGATTCTTTTTGCAGTTGTCGCTCTGTGTAGGCTGTGACTTAACTAAGATGTCTTTTTTGTTTTTATTTACCTCTGAGTTGGATCATGAGAAGGAAATTTTTTTTAACTTTTTTAATTAATGCTCACATTAACAATTCTTCAATATATTTATCCAGTAATAAATTTTTTTTTTAATATATCCTGTATATATCTATATTTCCTTAGCCTACATAATTAAGCCTAAAAGTAGCACACACAAAAATAACCCTGAGTTACATAAAGTATCACATTTTGTTTAAAGGAAAAAATAAATAAACCTGAGTTGACACAGTATCACAGTTTCTGCAAAGGCAAAATATGTATAACACTTCCACTGTGCTAATACAAGATCAATTATATATATATATAAATACAATACCATATTATATTTGTTTGTCTATCTACGTCTTTGTATATATGGCACTTTTATTAATATTCATGATCAGCACTGTGAAATATAAATTTAAATTTATTTGGCAAAGCAGAGGACACTGACTAGTATGGCAACCTACCATACGGAAGACCTCCACGTTGCACTACACACCGCAGAAGCCGATGCACAGACCTTGCTGTCAGCGAGAGGACCATCAGGAGAGTGTTGCACGAAGCGGGGGTGCATCACCGGACTCCAGCAAACAAGGAATTTTTGACTGACCAACATCGCGAGGGAAGGCTACGGTTTGCCCAACAATATGTTGACAAGCCAGAGGAGTTTTGGAAGAGAGTGATCTGGACAGATGAGAAAACCTTCTCATCTTCGTGTCACGGAAGGCGCCACTGCTGGAGGAGAAATGATACTCGGTGAGTATAATTTTTGAGGTTGTCGTTTCTATAAACTATTCAGTCATAAGCAACCATAAGAATATACTCGAATAAAAAATTACTGCCGGGTGACAACCAGTATCGTTACAACGTCAGCAATATTAATAAAACAGATACTGCTGAATGGACTTACAGCAGTATCTGTTTTATTAATATTGCTGACGTTGTAACGATACTGGTTGTCACCCGGCAGTAATTTTTTATTCGAGTATATTCTTATGGTTGCTTATGACTGAATAGTTTATAGAAACGACAACCTCAAAAATTATACTCACCGAGTATCATTTCTCCTCCAGCAGTGGCGCCTTCCGTGACACGAAGATGAGAAGGTTTTCTCATCCGTCCAGATCACTCTCTTCCAAAACTCCTCTGGCTTGTCAACATATTGTTGGGCAAACCGTAGCCTTCCCTCGCGATGTTGGTCAGTCAAAAATTCCTTGTTTGCTGGAGTCCGGTGATGCACCCCCGCTTCGTGCAACACTCTCCTGATGGTCCTCTCGCTGACAGCAAGGTCTGTGCATCGGCTTCTGCGGTGTGTAGTGCAACGTGGAGGTCTTCCGTATGGTAGGTTGCCATACTAGTCAGTGTCCTCTGCTTTGCCAAATAAATTTAAATTTATATTTCACAGTGCTGATCATGAATATTAATAAAAGTGCCATATACACAAAGACGAAGATAGACAAACAGATATAATATGGTATTGTATTTATATATATATAATTGATCTTGTATTC
This sequence comes from Petrolisthes cinctipes, assembly GCA_033782935.1. Classification (NCBI taxonomy): domain Eukaryota; kingdom Metazoa; phylum Arthropoda; class Malacostraca; order Decapoda; family Porcellanidae; genus Petrolisthes; species Petrolisthes cinctipes. Next base: position 1,435,391 of record JAWQEG010000685.1, read on the forward strand.
AAACTTTTCAGGTTCCATGTGATTCAGTGTGGGCTGGTTACTCCCTTGAAACAGTAGCACCGAGGCATAAGCATATTTGTTGAGCAATAAATGTTAATTTGTTTATATTGTTTTCATTATCTTAGGCTATCATTATCATGCTGAGAACATAATTCTGTAGTTGAGCATAAAACATTGTTTTTAGTAGCATATAGAGAGATTAATGAGAATCACGTTGACCACCATTACTGTCCTTGTGGTCCTTATTGTGTCACATGTTCTGCACAGTAATGCTGGACGTAAGTAAAAGTAAGTTAATATATCTAAATAATGCCCATAAGTAACTTAAAAATAAATATATATATATTTCTCTTTCCTGCAAAATGGTTTAACAAGTTAATATTCTGACTAGCAACAGACTGGCAAATGGCAATGTATGAAACCTATAGTCCTTCTGTTTTAAGAAGGCGAAATGCTGTGGCTGGGATTATCCCGTCAAGAATGTGTATCTGCCAACACTTGTTCTACATAACTATTATCATATCCTTCGCTATGAATTTCTAGTTGTTTTGTAAATCCACAGAATACAAAGAACCAAAACGGTATTAACCATATTATCCCAGCCGCAGCATTTCGCTTGCATAAATATGAAGCACTATAGGTGATAAGGGAGAAAGGCCTATGTGATTAAAACTTTGAAAGAACGAATGAGAAGGTTAAAAATATGATAAAGAAAAGATAAAGAATACTACAGAAGGCAAGGAAGGAAGGGGGAGTGTGAGAGAGAGAAGACAAGTGAGAGGAGGTTGTGTGAGGTTGCCAGTTACTTGAAAGATATAGGCATAAGTTTATTTATTTTACAGCGAGAAAAGGAGATAAAGAGGGGGACTGCCAGCATGAGGGGCGAAAAGAATACAGGGAGAGCTGAAGACAGAAAAGGGATTGTCTCGGCTCCGTTATTTGTTGCTTAATATCCAAATGATAATAATCAGTATCTCTCTACAGGGGTGAACAATAGACAGTGTCTTTATTTAATAGATCAAATGCAATATAATGAAGCAGATATACTAATTGTTTTTAATTTCTTTTCAACTACTCACCCTCATCTGTCCTAAACACGACCGATGCCCTATCCATATGGCCAGGATAGATAGGTGATAGATTGGTCTAGTTAGAACTGTGATATGAACCCCATAGAAAATCTATGGGGTTCTATTGTTAACACGTGGGAGCCGGAACGAGAGAGAACCACAGCAGAGTTGTTACGGCACACCAGAGCACAGTGGGAGATTTTTCGGGGAAAACCCGATATAGTGAGAAGGCATGGTGCCTCAATGCCCGAGCGACTGCAGGCTGTCATTGAGAAGGAGGGTGGCTGGACACGATACTAGTAACAAATTGATGAGTAAGAACATGAAATATGTAATCTACAGTATTTCAAGCCTTAATATGTTCATAGAAATGTATCGTATATAAATAGTGTATACACTGTATCTCATCGTGGCTAAGGGTCTAAAGCAATAAATATCCAGGTGATTATAATAATAATAATAAAAAAAAAAAACATTACACATGCTTAATGCAAACGTGAGGTCGAAGTAAAAACTTGAGGTTATATTAAGTTAACAGTTCTTATAATTTTATGACACCAATTAATAACAACAACTATACATATAACGTGTTCATCATTTACAGTGTGGTGCCTACAGTCACAGTTGGGTTATGGGTGTGAAAGGCTTCGTAACGAGGACTTGTGGAGTTTTCACCTAAACTGACAAGTCATGTAAACAATAACCAATAAATGTCTTATTTCAATTTTTCCCTGTTTTAATTAGTAATAAAATTAGTGCTGACACAATATCCTCTAAATCTTGTGATTGGTTCACTAACACCGGCGTCTGAATGTTGACCTCAGATAAATAAATAAGGGTAATAAATATATTCGTCATATATAACGGATTGAATTTGCATACCAAATATCACTTTTATTTCTATTCTGGTCTTGTTTGCGCATCAACAGATTATGCAGCAACACACAGAATGTTGGTGATGGTGGTAAGATGGAGAGTAAAGGATTGCTGGGAAGGAGGGAGAGGAAACAGCGAATGGAATAAGGGAGGATGGGGTGGGGGAGAACAGATGGAGTGGTTATTGGGTAAAGATTAACTTACACTATATAACTATTATCCTTTGGTAACCAGTAACACACTAAAAGTTTCTTAGAAAATGTCGTGAATAATACAGGGTAACGATAAAGGATTTACTTGAAATTTATTTCAACACTGTGTAGGTGGTGCATGGCTTGATATATTAGTCATAAAATAATGGTGTCGTGTGAATTGTATTACGTAAAATCTGGATTCATTTCAAATAATAAATAATATCCTATAGAATGTAGCATCAGAGTTGGATTTAGATTACAGAAGAAAACATAATAAAGGCGACAGTCGGCTTTGTTCGTTTATAATCTTTAGCTACTTGATCCAATAATTCTTTCCATCTATAATACTACTACTCGATCACTTGTGAAGCTTTACATCCTCTCCTCAACCCAACCCCTCCTACCACCTTCCAGTGAGTGGTTCACATCCATGATCACAAGTGGTTCGGGATTCAAATTTCTGGATGGCTCAACATTGGTAACGCCTCCACATTACCCCCTATATAACTCCGCCCACATTTCTCCCCTCCCCCCCTCCACCTGCCAGTGATACCAGATCCACTGAGGCTCACACCAAGTAGCTGGTGGAAGAGGTGGGGTCCCTTGATCTGTCCGGAGCTGTACAGTACCAGTATTCTGGTAATTCCTTTCTTTTTCTTTTTTTGTATGTTAGATTAGGTTCATTTAAGAAAATTTATCCATTATTTGTACATAGATTCTGCAAATACTAAGTACGTAATGGATTTTGTTGTAATTTAACCACTTCCTTTGGTGGCAGTGGGTCATAAGGAAAAATACGCTAGCATATTTCAAAACCCAACTAAATTATTTTACTATTTTATGCCAAATTTGGCATCCAAACCCTTATGGATACTGCCCGTTTAATAACCACCTTCTCTGCTTATATTGTCATCATGATTAATATTTTAAATGTAACAATTTAACTATCGTCGAGAGAGGAATTGGCCAGATGAAATGGAGGTTTCATGTCCTCCATGGTGAAGTACGAGTTGCCCCAGAGAAAGCTGCCAAAGTTATTATGGCATGTGGCATACTTCACAATACTTGCAAGAGACTAAACATCCCACTTCAAGAGGAGGACAAAGAGGCTGTTGATGACCCTGATGACATGTTCCAACCAGCACCTAATGGACTTCCTCAAGGAGCAGCAATATTCAGAGAAAATCTTGCCTGGAATCATTTCATGTAAGTAACGAGTGAAGCAAGTGAAGTTAAAAAAAAAAAAAAAAAAAAAAATATATATATATATATAATATATATAATATATATATAACTAGTCCACGAAAGATGAAAGTGGAAAGGCTTTTAATAAGGAGTGTATGATAAGTAAATCAGACCATTTTCTTGTTAATATACTGAAGAGGATGCTTTCTTATAAATACAAAAAATGCAATTTTATTTGCAAGTGAAAAGACTAAACCTTTGGCGTAGCAAGAGATGTATGATGACATGTCCAATCATCGGGGCTCGCAAGTCTACCCAGGGTAGAGGATAATTTGATGAAGATGTCAACCTATGTACTGTTTTAACTTTTATAGTGTGTGAAGTAATGTGATAATAAACTTGTCTTGTGATTAAGATTACAGCCTTTTATTCTTCCTTCAATAATTACAACATTTTAGGAAACAGTAAATACAGTACTCCCTCGTTATCGACGGGGGTTACGTTCTTAAGATGGCCGTCGTTAACAAAACTGTCGATACGGCATTATGGTATGTTAAATAAATGTACAGTGCTCCCCCCAAGTAGGCAGGCCTTAACTAGACGATTTCCAAGAAGGGTGGAAGTGATTTTATGAGAAAATTACCAAAATTAATGCATGCAAACAAAGGAATGTGTGTGCACAAATAAAAATTCAATGAGTTTTGGAGATAACTAAACTTACCACCCCACGCTCGGTTGTTGCACTCGTGATAAACCAAACCCCTTACTGGATAACTAACCTTCATAAAGTGAATTTAATAAATACCCTGGTGCATTTCCTGGCACCACACTTTAAAATTCCCCAAAATATTCATTCTTTGGGTGTTATCGGCTCGGTTTTAATGTCAGACTATAGTTCAATTTATACTTCAGGTGTTGGAGGGGTTTATATATATAAAACAAAACAAATTATCCTTTTATTATTGTATGAAAATAAATAAATATTGTTTTGTACTCTTCTCAAATAAATGTAAATAAATCATTCCTCAAGAATCTGGGAGACATGCCACTGGGAATAATTTGAAGGGGAGGATTTTCCTCTTCAGCTGCAGGCCCCCTACTCGGATTATAATGAGGTACCAGATATGGTACGGTGAGCGCTGTGCTGTTACCAGACTGCTACGGTGGTCCCACAAATGGTACCACGAGCCCCATGCAGACACTCCTATTGGAGAGAGGAGGGAGACACAACCGCTCCACACAAGAGCCACGAGCTCACTGAATGCCTGCAGTTTCAAATCAACTGAAGCTTGGCGCCTATATGCGCGGAGGTAAAAAAACGTGTTTATGCGCAGTTGCTGGTGCCAGTTAAAGTACCACGTCAGTTATCCAGGGTTAATAGTGAACAACTTTTCACCCTCCCGATCCCTCGGTATACTCGTGATAAGCCAACTCGTTTATAATGAACAACTTTCACCCTTCCGCTCCCTCGTTACACTCGTGATAAGCCTAACCCCCTTATAGTGAACAACTTTTCACCCTCACGATCCCTTGTTACACTCGTGATAAGCCTAACCCCTTTATAGTGAAGAACTTCTCAAAACTGGTATTTCTCATACTTTTAACACATATCCCGGTACATACATTTGATATGGTGAAAAGTGCAAGTGATTGTAAGAGAAAGTGACAAAGAATAATGAATATAAAATAAGGAAATGTATTTATATGAGTAGAAACTCGTGGATTATTGGTGATAACTGAACTTGTCAACCCTAACCCTAACACCTCATGACTCACTACATTCACAGATTTAAGCTTACCCCTTTAGAATGACCAACCTTTCAAAACATACATTTTCCATACTTTTGGCTCATGTTTAGAATTATTTTTAGTCACAAGAGTACGGTAGAGTAAATCCGTCGATAACAAGGGAGCACTGTAGTTATGCTGGAATAAAATAATGTAAAATTATATTGAGACAGTAAGGAAACTCCTTATGCATCTACTCGGGTGAACAGACTCTAGAATACACGGTACAGTTAATTTGGTAACATTTAAGGGTGCAGTATATATATATATATATATATATATATATATATATATATATATATATATATATTTTAAAGGTCTATGAAATCCGTGAATGAAATACGTGAATGGTGTCTGACTTCTGGGAAACAAGACACAAGACATGAGATGCATTAATATTTATCATTACTCACGTCAATGTTTTGAATGAACATAGACATTCTGAAATTGCTTTTATCTTTACAGTACATGATCCTGTGTATCATGGCATTAAATGAAATAATTTTGTTCTATTTTTTATTACAATGTGGGGTGAGTTTAGACAGGTGAAACATGGAGAAGAAAGTGAAAAGTTAACCATTAACAGTGAAACCTCAGAGCCAGAATGCTTGTGATAATCAAAAAGGAATATAATAGAAGAAAGTTCAGTAGCAGCAGCAGCAGGAGAAATCTTTGTAAAAAAGAGGTGGCAGGGATAATGGTTAATTTATATAAGCATGATACAGTACAGTAACCGGTATTTGTCGATTAAATAGTGTACTGGTATAGGTATCAATAAGAAAGTACTATTGGCCACAAGAATTCGTGCACAGGCTGTTATTTTTAAGGGTTTACAACATATCAAAAATGTTAGACTGCGTAACTGCAATACAACATTATTAGGTGTGTCCTTTTGCAGTCACCGAGTCACTTGGTAGACCATTCATTGCAGTACTTCCAGAATAATTACCTCTCTTTCCATTTAGACTGTGTAAGAATCCCTGTGGCCAACTGTACACTGCATTGTTCTTGCCTAATCTGTGCTAAAACGGCATCATATTCATCTCCAGCCACTAGGCCACTGATAAACGCCTTATCAGCCCCCAAAATCCTTTGGACAACGATTGCCACCTCCGATAATTGCTTAGATGGTGGGCCACCCCCTGAAACAACAGTAAGAAAAATACCATTTACTATATAAATAACATGATTAATGTTTCAACTTTTCTAGACTTACTAGAAAGAAAAGAAAGCTAAAACAACTTTTCAGTAACTTCAGAATTATAGTAAAAAACGTTGTATGAAAAAAAATATATATATATTTCAGTTGTAAGCATAAGTAAAACCCTGCTGCCAGGCCCAATAATGTCATATAATAATCATATGGTTACATAATGAGAATAAAAAGACTAAATTTGAACTGCATAGGTTTAGTTAAACCTTGCTAGGCCTAATAAATGCCTAAATAACTTACTGTCCTCAAGTGTAATAGTAGTGGGAAAAAGATTTGTTCATTAGGACAATTTTATTTACATAAATATTTTCTTTATGCTGCTAATGGCCACACGTTAAAAATTTCTCCAACTCTTTAAAGATTATCATGCATAGTTTCGGATATTCTCTGGATATTTGTCCCAATTATTTAGGTAAGAACCTCTACCATGAACTATTTACTTGTATATGTGGTAGTCACAAGAAAGCTTTGACACTCATTTCATTATGATTGCAAAACTGTAATTGACTGAACAAAACTAGGAGAATTATATTAAGCACTCGTTGAGTAACAAAGTTGTTAGCAAAAGTATTTTTAATTTCTTCCAAAAGCCACGGTTCTGTGCTGCTTGTTATACATATATGTGGGATGTAGTGGAGAGGTTGTAATGCCAGCAGAACAGCCGGAAAGTTAAGTAGCCTACTGGAGCCTAATATTTCTTGGGAAATACCGTATTAGAATTTACGATGCATATTGTTATGCATAAACCACACTCGATAGCAACTTAATTACGATATATAGCTTATAAATATCTAATATATCATTACAGGAACATATTCGTAACCAATATAATAACATTTGGTGACAGGTGATGGGGGGGAGCTGTGCTTGATTTTCCCGCATGGGCAGGACAGCTGTTCCGCTGGCATTACAACCTCCCCACTACATCCCACATATTTTTCAAGTTTTTTAGTTACATAAGGAATTGAACTATAAGTAGAGTGTGTAAAGTGTAGTTTACTAGCTATTGTTTGCTATTTGTTGTTCCATCGGCTTCTAAATAGTTTATATTGACTACAAAACAAAGATATATTGAGTAGGCTATGTCCCAACATATATGTGGTGGTGTTAGCTACGACTTCCGAAGGTACATATTTAGGAAATATATCAGCTTACCATCCATTTTGTAGTACTGCATAGCAACTGATGCTTATTTTTTTTTTTTTTTTTTAATGTTCCTAATTTCCATCACTATTAGAGAGGGGAACATGATGTAAACATACTTAATGTCAATGTAAGGGAAGGGACACTGACAGTTATAAATCAACCAATCAGCTATTAAGTCCTATCAAAGGGGCGTGGCTACTGGGCCAAGTTAGCGTTAAAAGAGTATAGTTATTAGGGTAAAAATTTACAATTACGCCTCCAAGTTTTTCGTGTTTTTTTTTTTTTTTTTAAATGCCTTGAAATGCCTTTATTTCATTGTGTATTTATCCAATGACCTTCGGAAATGATGCATTTTTTTACTTTTCATTTCCCCATCCCACCCCTACAATCTTGGGGGAGAGCATTGGGATTTCGGGAGTTTGGGTGGGGGAAAACATGTGAATTAGCTTATTTTGCCTTGATACTGGTTTGTTGACCTGCATATGTGTCAAAAAATTGAAAATCCGAGACAAGTTTTGGCACTACAAAAATACCCAAGATCTTGAGAATTTCTACCTGAAATTTTTACAGCCAGTCGAACCAATTTGACCTAACCTAGACCTAACCCTGGCATCCTACTGTCCTAACTCTGGCATCCTTCAGTCCTAACTCTGGCATCCTTCAGTTCTAACTCTGGCATCCTTCGGTCCTAACCCTGGCATCCTTCGGACCCAAACTTGGTCTAAGCAGAAAGTTATTAACTGGCGAATTTTCCCAATATCTAGGGAGAAATGCAGAGATCCCGGGATATTCAGTTTGGCGTTCGTATTTGTATTAAAAGAGGTGATTGTTTACGTTAACAAAGAAGAAGAATGTGAAAATACTCGTAACCAACATTAATTAATACTAATCATAACAATAACAATTACATACTGACATGGGTGTACCACGATGTAGAGATGAAAGTTGGGGTTGTGGATGTGGAGGGTGCAGTGGGTTGTACAACGCTGCTACCTCCAGGAGGAACTGGTGAAACCTCTTGTCCGAGCAAAGTTTCAATATCAAGGTGGACATTATCAAAAACAGTATTCTTAAACACCGATTGGCTCCAGCCACACTTAGCCCTTTTCTTTTTCTCTTTTGCAACATATTTCTGGCATCGCCACAGTTTCTTTGCAAAGTTTAATGTTGTCTGGGATGAAGACATGCTGGAGGTAGGCTACTTAGAATAGCTGGAGCGAAGTCCATTCTTGATACAAGCTAGAGGTGAACTGCGTTGTGTCAAATGTATACCCACTTACCCGGCGGTGAAATACATATGAAAGGGATTGGAGAAGCGGAAATTTCTTGGAAATTCAAAATTACATTAATATGAGATAACTGGACTTTAAAATGCATGTACCATTAAGATGTAACCACAAACTTAGTTGCAAGTATATGTAATTCTGTGTATACATATAGTTACCTCAGGACTACTTGCTCAGGAGGAATACAGACGGCCATTAGTGGATGCAATGAGGCTCTGCTGCATTCAACAGAAGATGGACGACGTGTTTACATTTTGGACTTAGAAAAAATCAGAGGGTGAATACATGAAGTTGTATATTGTGACTAAACCAGATGCGACCGATAACTGAAACCTTCGTGATGGTATTGTGTATAATATGAACTACATGTTTGCTTACTCTCATTGGAATACATTAGGAGGCGTACTGAGAAACTTTGTCGGTTTTTAGTTTGAATGACAAAACAAGATGCAAAATTTCGGTAAATATTGAAAGGATTACCGTTATTGCGTATGGTTTTTCTACCATAATTACCCACTTATTTAGACCATTCTAAGACTCATCCCTTACCTGAGCTTTGAGTGACCACCACTTTTTTTCTATATCTACTTTCCCTTTCACAGACTTTGGGAAAGCAGCATTAATTTTCTGTGATGTCTTCCTTGGTTTTGGCAGTCACATCTTGGCTGAAGCGCTTGCCTTCCAGTATATGCTTATTCTCCTCTATTAATTGTAATAAAAATAAACAAATATCCATCCTCCAAAATGCCTTTCTTTTCTGCTGCTTAGCAATATTAATGTTTACAGGAGATTGTTTGCTTTCCATCACTAGAAAATCAGAGGAGCCCGTACAATGTGCGTGGAGAAGACACACACACACAAACATAAACATTAACAACGTGGGGCACCGGGAAGCATATTCTTGAACTGTATACGTGATTGTCTCAATACCTAAGTCAGCTAATCAGCAGCCAGGAGTTCCAGCCAATCACGCCGCAACCAGCGCTGGGTAATGACGTCATGAAAGGAGTTTCCATTGAACACAATAAATACATATGAAATACATTATTACTCGTGTATTACGTAAAAAGTACATCCAAACATTGTAAAAATTTTTTAACATAAATAATAAGGAGCGATCAGTGTTCTTTACAATGTGTTACAACACAAATGGTGAGAAATTTTAATACATATTGGCCTATAGGTAATTCAAGCTACTCAAGTAAATTATCAACACATCAGCTGACACTCACATCAAATCCTTTATACCACACGACACAACAACAGAAATACAAGCATGAAATATTAGGATAGGGAACACAAAACACATTACCATTGCTAACATATACATACCCCCCCAAACTTCACGGCATGCTTTTTGTTTTTCTTATACCTCAACCTTGGGACTGTAGGCTGTCAGTAGCCCGTGACTCTTGCGAGGCCCCGAGATTATTGGGTGTCACACTAGATGAGACAGTGGAGCTTCGTGGTGATGTTGGTACAGTTGCTTCTCTTCTGCCCCATTAGATGACGACACCTTATTTATACACGTCACTATCTAACACACCTAACCTCATCCTGGGTGGTGCCTTCAACGCCAAGACGTCAGCCTGGTACATCAACAACCCCGACACAAACAGAGGACTTGACATAGCATCCCAGACCGATGACCTTACCATACTGAATGACATCCATACCCACACCCACATCAAGCCCTCTATCACCTATCATCTCCCGACATTACATTTTCATCCCCCAATCTCGCCCCCACAACATCATGGAGAGTGGTAGGAAGACTAGGATCCGACCACCTCCCAATCATAATCACCACAAAAACAAGAATCACCCCAGTTGGCCATAGACACATACACAAACTACAAAAGTGCCAACTGGGAAGCCTTCATCACTGAAACAGAACAACACTTCGAAACACTGAACAGTACACCCGTCACAATCATCAACACAGCTCTTCAAAAATTTAACACAATTATACAAAACACAGACAAACACCACATCCCTAGAGGTAACAGAAGAAAATACAACCCCAACTTTAGAACAGAAATTCAAGACCTCATCAGACAACGAGACAAATTTAAACACACATCCCAAACTCCTCCTACACAACACATAGTACACCAAATACAAGCACTAAATACACAAATAAACAACATAATTAAAGAAAAAAAAGCACTAAACTGGCAAAGGTTTGTCAACACATTCGACTACACAACCAACGCCAGCAAACTCTACAAAACACTAAACAGCATCACACTGTCCAACAGCAACTCTACACAATCACATGCAGCCATCACAACAACAGACATTATACCCTCAACTAAACAAACAAACACCCTCATCCAGCATTTCGCTCACGTCAGCCACCTTCACCCTCCCCCTGAAGACCGACAAGTCATTAGACATAAGAGACATTTCCCCAAACATTCACAAACAGACACACAATTCACATCATCCACAACCTAAAACACTCACCTGCCTGTGGCCCTGACAACATCAGTAACATACACCTCAAACACCTTGGACCACAAGGCATATAAGCACTCACTAACATGGCAAACTACAGCTACTCATACAACACAATACGAAACCTCTGGAAACACGGAAATATCATCACTATCCAAAAAACAACAAAGATCCCACACTACCCACACTGGGGGGAGGCGTGGCTGAGTGGATAGAGTGACGGATTGCAAATGGCAAGGGCCCTGGTTCGAGTCCACGAGAAAACGTCTGGGATTTTTTCGAGGTGATCTGATGGGTCCAGCTGTTCGTCAACTATACCCTGGCTACGCCGACACGTCAAGAAAATACCCCCTACATCGTCGTCAACTCACAACATAGAAGATGCCAGACCATATTCCAAGATGCTGTGAGTGACGGTGTAGCTGCTCTCCCCTGATAGTGATGTGTATAAATATGGTGTCGTCATCTAGTGGGGCAGAAGAGAAGCTACGGTACCAACATCACCACGAAGCTCCACTGTCTCATCTGGTGCGACACCCAATAATCTCGGGGCCTCGCAAGAGTCACGGGCTACTGACAGCCTACAGTCCCGAGGTTGAGGTATAGAAAAAAAAAAAAAACCCTCATCGCACAGCCCCATCACCCTCCTATGCACCCCCTTCAAAGTTACTGAGCGCCTCATCATTAGCCAAATGACGCCACACATTCTCCTTGCATCCTCACAACATGGCTTCAGACCACTACACTCAACAAACATTCTTCTTACAGACCTCACACAAAGAATTTATGATGGCATCAACTCAGATAGACCCCCACACAAAACACTCCTACCTACATTGGATATTAGTAAAGCATTTGATGCCATCCCCCGCCACAACCTCATAAACAAAATAAACAACACAAACATGCACAATAATACAAAAAGATGGCTGGCCAGCTTCCTGGGAGAAAGAGTAGCCTATGTTACATTTGCTGGTCAGTCATCTAACATTAAAAGTTTCACCAATGGTGTCCCCCAAGGTTCTGTACTCTCACCCACCCTTTTCAATTTGTACATGCACGACCTACCAACACCCCAGGCAACACAAATACAGATAGCCTCATACGCAGACGACATAACACTCACATGTAAACACCGAAATGCAGACACAGCCACTCACATCCTCCAATCCTACCTAAAAACTTTAAATGCCTGGTTCACCACAAACAGACTTAAAATAGCACCCACCAAGTCAACTATCATCCTACTCACCAACTGGAACACAGAACACCGCTACACACCACACCTCACCATAAACAACACACCTATACCACACACACACACCCAAAATGCTTGGCATAACATACAGTACAATACATCCATGACATTGAAACAACATATCATGGCCATTAAAAACAAATGCATGCAAAAACTCAAGGCCCTCAGATCACTTGCCAGCACATCATTTAGACACAATAAAGAAACCACAACCACATTATACAAACCATATTTCCGATCAGTGATGGATTATGCAAGCCCTGCCTGGGCCCCAAACCTCACTGAGACTCATCTCAATACCCTTCAGACCATACAGAATAAAGCCCTAAAGATAATCACAGGCTGCACAGCTACCACACCTATACACCACCAATCTTACTGACACACATCTCAACACCCTTCAGACCATTCAAAATAGAGCCCTAAAGATAATCACAGGCTGCACAGCTACCACACCTATACACCACTTACACCATGAAACCAAAGTCCTCAAAATCAAGGATCATCTTGACATGAGAGGCATACAAACACTTGCTGCAGCCTCCACAAACCCACACCATCCACTACACTACATGTCAAAACACCCACACATGCCAAGGAACATCAAAAAAACACTCAATACACAATATCATACACAAATATTATCATCTCTCACACCCTGCCCACCCCTAACCAGTCTCCAGAAATACATCCATACTCAAATCACTTATCAGTCCATCCAAACACTCAAAAACAATACCCAGCTGCATGCACGACCTCCTGACATCCACCCATCTGATTCATCCCTTCTCTGTGAGGACAAAGTCCACTTGGCTAGGTTGCAGTGAGGCCACCACCCGGCCCTTCTGACATATCAGAAGAAGCTGGATGGAGCCATTGTAAATACCTGTCCGGGATGCAACACAGCACCTAATTCTATTAAACACATTATGGAAGACTGCAATGCACACAACTACACACGCCAGCAACACAACATACACTCTCTGAGGGTACTGTGGGAGAGCCCGGTTCAGGCCATGGCCTTCCTCAGGAGCTAGGGGCTGTTCGGCCTGACAGCTTGAGGAACTTCAATAATAACAACCTGGACCTAACCGGGCCAGATTACTGGAACCTAACTGAGTATAAACATAGGAGAAAAATATGAACCACCTGCATCACTTCTGAGAATCAATATTTGTTTTTATATACCTTATACATGTCTTTATGTTTGTAGAATTTAGAAATATTACACAGAAACTGCTGGATAAATCGTTCCTTGTGCTTCCTCCTGTACTCTTGAAGGTAACTATTGCGTAGTTCTTTCGAAGTATACCTTTCTGGATAGATAGATGTAGCTTACCTCCAAGAGCACTCAATGTTTTGAGCATGAATAGTTAGGCCGTTAGGGTCTACAAAATTCCTCTTATGACAAACAGTAAAGTGCTGATATCCCTGAGATGTTAAATCTGCATACGATCGCCACTCTTCAGAAATTATAATCGATCCAGGCATAATATACAGCTGTAGAGGAAGAGAGGAAGAAGTGTGTCTTTTGATCTATCCTTCACTGGAACCATGCAACACTCTTCAGTTGACCGTTGGATTCCTCCAAATATCCAACCATCTGTACCAGATAACACCCGTCCACGATGATACTTTCTTGTATAGAATTTGGACTCTTCAATTTCAACTACCTCTCGTGGCCCACCTATCTGACAGATGTCTTGAGTGAGAGAGAGAATACAACACTTCTGTGGGTGGGGCACGGTGTATATATAGTGGGTGCTCAGTACCTGGCTACACAGTACCCAAAATACCTCTTCACTTGTACCACTGTGTGATAGTTTTGGAGCCAGATTCACTTTTGAGTTTCGTAAGTTGGCCATACCTATAGTCAACCACTAGGAAACTGGCAGTTTGGGTAGGGCCGAATCGGGGATTTCCCCCCAAGCAGTGCTGCCACATTTGGCTTTCCAACCCACATCACTCTATAAAGAAAAACACCAAAATGGCAACGTTTTCGTACAGTGGTGCACTGATTCTATAAATATAGTCTTTAAATGGTGAGAGCGAGGTCAGGAAATTAATGAGGTCAGTCAGGTCACTTCTCCTTTAGACTCCACAATGGAAGGAAGAACACCCCCTGCTCACCACCCACACTGGCTCCATATTCGTGAGAAGGAAATCATTTTCTACGTAAATTCGTACTTTGCAGAAGAAAATGTTCACCAAGGACTTGATGTTCACCACGTACAAAATCCTATCACGTCTTCCTTCTACACTCACACACAAAAGTCATAGCCCTTCCCTACTTACACCTGCCATTAATCCTTACATTCAATGGAATCCTGACCTCAAACCTACCCGGCGCCCTCCCTCCCCTCCCCCCAACACACACACACACACACACAAGGGAGGCAAAAGGAAGGGGTATGTACAAATTATGAATAAATGTACAAATAGTAAACAGACGTCAAAATAATAATAAAAAAATGGATAATAATTCAGAAGCACATCACTATGCAGAGGGACAAACAGACACATAAAATACAGATGAAGAAAGAGTAGGCTAAGGTGGGAAGGGAGAAGATTCAGGTGAAGGACTGCTAATCTACTGCCCTGGGCCCTGGGTAATCCCATTCCGACAGACCAGATGTGGCAGCGCTGCTTGGGGCGGCTGCCCCACCGACAACTGCCAGTTTCCTTGTGGTTAACTATAGTCCGCATGCTCTTTATCCACATTTCTATATCATCACCAGAGAGAGGGGGGTTAAGAGTTGTGCCCTTTTCTTCTCTAACACGGTCCTTCCTGGGCTCGTTGCGGTACTCGTTCAGGCTCCAGTCGTATAAGAGAGTATTTTCCTGGAGCTACTCCCCTAGCTCCCTCTCCACGTTGGCAGGTAGTTGAAGGGGGCTTCCTCCTGCCTGCCCTCATGGGGTTCTTTCTCATCCGATGTATCTCCATCCGTCCTGGGTATGTAAGTCCAATTCCCTTTGACCTCTGTATCGGCTTCTTGTTTGGGTACGGTATCTGAAGGAGAAGGTGGTGGTGGTGGCCCAAAATCTTCAAGATTGATACCTTCCATAGCTTGCAGGGTCACAAACTGGGGTTCTTCCTCTCTCTGGGGCTCCAACGCAACACTTGCTGGCAGTGGGGCCATCTCTTCCTCCTGAAGAAAAGCCCTCTTGGCAGTTTTTTTTTTGCCATTCTTTGGCATTTAGGACATGGTGGTGGGGTGGGGGCATGTGTAGAGGAAACGTCCGTGTATCGCAGCTGCTGGGTGAGAGTGAGAGATTGAGCATCATCCCCTACGTCCGTATGGGTGAGCGAGCTGAGCATGTGTGGAGATGTTTCATTAACAAATCGTCAGTACCTGCAGTTGCTTGATATACCCGCACAGCATCGCCATTATTGGCATTCCAATGGAGATAGAACGCAATAGGGATGCTATATTATTGCAGGTAATGGCGAATCATGTAGGATCTTCCCGCTAATTTTGCGATAATTTGCCATAACCTGATTCTCTGAGGCTGGATGGCGAAAGTTTTGACATTTCAAAATGTTTCGTGCAGTCTGGCAATCCCCCGAGATGGCGTGCCAGACGCGGCAACACCGCTTTGAACCTAGAAGAAGGCAGGCGAATTACTGGCGTTTTGAACATAACAGACTGAGAATCGGCTATTTTTGGGCTTCGCGGCCATTCATGCAGCCGATTCGTTAATGTGTGACCCCAGCATTAACCCCATCAGTCCAAGGATCGGCATGTGCTGACCCTGCGGAGCTGCCCGTGGATCTGGATATGACGACTTTGTAGAGCAGTCCGGGTGTAGCATTAGCCGATGTTGTCAATTCCGTGAATATATAGCCACTTTTGGTGGATTTTATGGGACTGGGCCATGCCAGCAGTGTGTCAATGGGATAGCCATACTCAGTCAGTGTGCAAATGTTTGGCGTGATGGCTGACAATGTTGTAAGTATTTTCTTGCGTTTTATTTGATGTGCCTCCGCCGCCTGGCAACACCCTCCACCACACGCCACCCCACCAACCACCCTGAGCCAGGACTGAGTCAGTCACGCTTACTTACGGACACAAGGGTCTTGGGCCAAAAGTTACATCTCTACCTCACATCATATCTTTGCACCCATGAGTCATAAAGAGCTAGAGTTAGTTTCATTCGAAGAGAAGGTGTTCCTGGTGATTACAGAACCAAATTAAAGTATTTAGGCAATGTACTTTAAATGTAGGGAGTAAGTGAAGTAGAGCGATTTTGGAGAAATCACCTGAACCTGGCGGGAGGAATCTGAATGTTTGCAAACTGTTTGGAAAGTTTCCAAACAATGTTTCCCAAAATGTTTCGTAGTGTAGACATACCTTTATGACTGCTGAATTCTGTACTCTAGGCTAATAGCTAATAGTGAAAATGAGGGAAACAGAAGAGACGTCTGAGAGAGTGAGGGTGAGGGCGCCCAGTAGACTGGCGCTAAACTTGACTCGTCATGCCACCTCAATAAATGCACTCTAAACCAGTACCAGGTAATTTTATACCTTCTGGCATGTCAAATATATTTACTTTTAAGTTTGCTTATGTGCTTGGTTATTATATAGGGTAAGACCTCGCAGAGTGCGACACATATAGTCTGGCAAAATAGTTGCTATCCGTGGGGCAAAGGTTAAAAGGAAATAAATCACAGAGGTCTGCACAATTTTTCATATTACCTATATTATCTATAGCTCCAACGCCTCTCTCCCTCCGGGAACTCCCACCAAGGGGGTGGCCATGGCAGAAGTCTCCAGTTTTCCCTGTTCCAACACTCCCCCCTCACACTTCTCTCTCTCTCACATACTCTTTCGCTCTGTTTTGCCATCTAACCGGAGGCCTACCTCTCACACCAGGTCCCACAACTTCACTATCGTATATCTTTACAAACTCCTCACTTTGCATTCTCTCTACATGTCCAAACCATCTCAGTGTATTACGCTTCACTCTCTCAACCACTTCACACTCAATACCAATTGCCTTTTCACTCATACCACGTCTCTCATACACACTATCATTACTTTCTCCATCCCACCTTGTAAGTCCACATGCTCCTCTCAAGTAACTCATTTCCACAGCACCTATTCTCGACTGATGAGCCCTACTCCATGTCCATGTCTCCGACGCATATGTCAGTCCCTTTTTCACTTCCATACTCACTCTCCTACCCTTCATAATCCTCCCCAGTGATCCTATGACCTGCCTGCCCCTCACTGCTCTCTCCCTGATTTCTCCTTCCATACTTTCATGTTTACACAGAACTGTTCCCAGATACTTGAATTCCTTCACCTCCTCCATCCTCTCACCCCCTAAAGTTATCTCACATTTCGTCCCAGATGGTACAACCACTCTATAGGGTGTCGCAAAGTCAATTACTTCTGTTTTGGTCCTCTCAAATACCATCACCTTACTCTTACCAACATTCACCTTCAGTTTTCTTCGTTTACACATGGACTGAAACTCATCCACCACCCTCTGTAACTCCCTTTCACTCTCAGCCATCAACACAGTGTCATTCGCAAATAAACTTGCCACTAAGGACTAATTTCCTTAATTCAGCCTCAATTTCACCCCAAGGCCATTCACTTTGGCTTTCATCTCTCTCATACAACCATCCATATATATATATTGAACAGCCATGGTGACATAACACATCCCTGTCTCAGCCCTACACTAATATTAAAACTCTCACTTAGATCATCCTCTACCCGCACACATGCTGTTGTCTCTGCATAAAAGGCCTCAATGCCCTTCAGCAAGGACCCCCCAACACCATAAATTCTCAACACCTCTGACATAGCTTTCCTATCAACTCTATTGTATGCCTTCTCCAAGTCCATGAAGGCAGCATACAACTTTCTACCCTTCCCAATATATTCCTCCACTATTGATTTTAATGCAAATATTTGATCCACACATCCTCTACCCTTTCTGAACCCTCCCTGCTCCTCACTAACTTTATTCCCTGTTACTTCAACCAATCTTTCAGTAAGAACCTTCCCATACACCTTCCCCGGTACACTAAGAAGGCTTATTCCCTATACCTACCACACTCCTCCTTACTCCCCTTCCCCTTATACAAAGGTACAATTATGGCTCTTCTCCAATCCTCTGGCATCTCTCCCTGCCTCCAAGCCAATGTACATATAAGCAACATCCACTCCACCACTTCCTCTCCCCCACACTTTAACATTTCAGCAGTTATTCCATCCATCCCCGGTGCCTTTCCAATCTTCAACTTTCCTATTGCTTTCTTAACCTCTTCCCTCCCTAATCTCCCTGTACACCCTGTCGTCTACCACCTGCCTCCACCCCCATGCATGTCCCCACCGCCCTCCTCCCATTCCCCCATTCATCAACCGATCAAAATGCCTCTTCCACACTTCTTTCACTTCCTCACTTCTACTCACAGTAACTCCATCCTCTCTCTTCATTCTCACGCTACCAGACTTTCCTTCTCTTTCTCTTTTCACCTCCTTCCAGAATAATTTCTTGTTTTCTTTAAACTTTTCATTCAGTTTCATACCAAACTCCTCATCCACTCTCCTTTTACTCTCA
The DNA here is from genome assembly GCA_033782935.1 of Petrolisthes cinctipes. Classification (NCBI taxonomy): domain Eukaryota; kingdom Metazoa; phylum Arthropoda; class Malacostraca; order Decapoda; family Porcellanidae; genus Petrolisthes; species Petrolisthes cinctipes. Next base: position 1,454,443 of record JAWQEG010000685.1, read on the forward strand.
CTCACCATTCTTTTCACTTGTCTCTTACATACATTATATTCACTTTTCCATCTCTCTCTCTCTCTTCTTCTGACACATTCCTCTGTAATGTTCTCCTATATGCCTTCCTTTTCTCCTCTACAGCATCTTTCACTTCTTCTGACCACCAAGCACTCCCTTTCTTGCCCCTCTTCTGTGTCTTATATCCCACTACCTCTGCTTCTGTCCTCAATACTATTGTCTTAAACATTTCATACACAGCATTCACTCCCACTCCCTCTCCTATCCTCATCCTTACATCCCCCAGCACCTCACCCACCCTCCTCTTATATTCCCCCCTATACTCTTCTACATCTAATATCCCACTAGCCATCTCCCTCTTGTTCCTGACCCCTTCACCCCTCCTACTATATTCCCACTTAACCCTAACCTTCATCCTCACCAACACCGCAAAATGGTCGGAGCAATGGACCATTCTTCTCACCACTTTTGCGTCGTACACATCCTTCCTCAACCTTTCATCCGCTGCCACATAATCAATCAAACTCTTTTGCTCTCCTCTCTCATCCCTTCTCCATGTATACCTGTGGATCATCTTGTGCTGCAAGAAGGTGTTCGCCAAGAACAACCCCCTCTTAGCACAGACATCCACCAGATACTCACCATTCTCATTTGTTCCTTCTACACCCCATTTACCCACAAACTCCCCACTTCCTCACCTCCCACCTTTCCATTCATGTCTCCCATCATCACCACTCTCCTTCCATTATCAATCCCTCTCAAACATGCATTCAACTCCTCCCAAAACACTCTCATCTTCTCTCTCCTACTCTTTTCATTCACTGGTGCATAAGCACGCACCCACGCATACTTCACCAAGCCAATCTTTCCAGTCATCCATACTATCCTTGACCCATGTCCATCCACTCCCTTCCACACCCACGGAGACACCACCAGCGCACACCCTTCCTTTAGTCTTTTCATTCATACCCGCACACCCTTCCCTCTTCCTTTAGTCTTTTCTTTCATACCCGTCCATACTACTCCTCCCTCCATTCCCTCCCACAGTCCACTCTCCCTTCCCTCCTGACACTCAACCACTCCACATCCTTTCACGTGTGTCTCCGTCACTCCCATCACATCCACTCTTCCTTTCTTGAAACATTTTACAATCTCTCGCCTCTTAGTCCCATCCGTCATTCCATTCACATTCACAGTTGCTACTCTCATACACTCCCTCTTCCCCACTCCCTCTACAGGGCAGCCCGCCAGTAGCCATAGCTGTCCACTCCCCCATTGGGGGGCCACTGATGGCTGGCAAGGCCAATGCAGTGCTCATTCCCGGAGGGACACGAGCCGTCGGCATTGTCAAAAGCTAAAAACACGGTCATAAATTAAAAAAAATTATTACAAAATATAAAAACACACAATCAAAGAAATTAAAATCTTAAAACACTAAAATACAATAAAAATACTCTAAAAACCTTAAAGCCTATATGTGGGGGAAGCTAGGTCTCACCCCCACACCGCCTTCCCCTTTGGCTCCACCTCCTGAATGGATAAGATCAAGATAAAAAAAGGAGGTGTACCTCCGAGGTCACCGCTTGGAGGCGGGGTAAGGCTTACCTACCCTTCTTGGGGAGGGGTAGGTGCCCGAGGTTTCTGCTTTTCCTAATACTGATAGCAGTTCTGCACAGTAGCAATCCTCGACCTCATTGGTTACGATATTGCCACTGCGCAAAGCAACATAATACCAACGCACACATAAACAAACTTAAAAGTAAACATAATTATTTGACATGCAAGAAGGTATAAAATTACCTGGTACTGGTTTAGAGTGCATTTATTGAGGTGGCATGACGAGTTTGCTAGAAATGGGATGTACAGTGTCTATAAACTTATATTTCGAGATATAAAACCTTATACTGCATGTCTCATACCAGGTCAAAAACGTTAAGGCAAGCTGGCAAGTACTGTTGTAAAGTGATATACTATTGGTAGCTGCACATCAGTAATGTCATTAACCCCTCCAGTCCGGGGGGGTGTTGAGAAATCTATCACCAGGCCCAGGCTGCCTTCCCTGGCAGGAAACTGTTTGGAAACAGTTTGCAAACTGTTTCCCAAATGTTTGAGAAACAAATTTCAGGGTAAATTTGTTTCCCATTCGGGATGGGAAACAAAGGGAGTTTGTTTATATGTACTATGTGTGTGGGCAGTATAATAATAAGTGCTTAGTAAAATGCAGAGGCTGTTGCAGCAACCGCCTCACTCGACATCGTGAGAACAACTGAAATCTGGACATTCGGAAAGCTGTTACTTGAATATCTATTTATCTATAGCTCTGACGCCTTATTCCCCCTGGGAACTCCCTCCAAGGGGGTGACCACGGTGGCAGAAGTGTCTCCTGTTTTCCCTGTTCAAACACTCCCTCCTTACTTGGTCAAACCCCAATCTGCTCCTCACGTTTCTCTTCCTTGAACACTCTTCCACTCTATTCTGCCATCTAACCGGAGGTCTGCCTCTCACACCATGTGCCACAACTTCACTTCCATACACCTTACTTACAAACTTCTAAGAGGTGGATTTTTTCAATGCACAATTTGTGAGAAATAAGACACAGGATATTTGTGATTTAATTCCAGCGTTTGCAAACTGGCCGAGACTTGCCAGATTCGCCGGATGAAATAATTAGACATATTTTTTATGGGTATACTTTAATAATTGGTTGTTGCATACCTTCTTTTTGTTATAGAAATATTCAATACTATTTTAGAAACTTTTAAATGCTGTACTTAACGATATTTAGACATAAATAATGAAAGGAACCTATTGTAGATAAATCCACTGTAAACATAAACACAGACGACGACGACTCGCATCTTTTTTCAGTATCCTGTCCTATCGCTCCAGTAAAACCTTTGGACCCTCCCAGGAAACGGCGTCTGTGGTAATACAGCGCTGCCAACTGGGATGATCTGAGGCAGTACTTTCAAGATTTCCCATAGCATGATTATTGCTCTCGTGACCGGGGTCCCTCTGAGTGTGCTGCACGCATCTCGGAGGTGATCCTCTCGGGCATGGAGGCATACAATCCATATTCTTACCTTCTTACTAATTCACGAAACTCTTGGTTTAATCACGTTTGTTCTACTGTTGTCCACCACAAGGAGGAAGCTTTCAGACTGTACCGACACCTTCAAACTGATGAATCTCGTGCTCTGTATATTTCTGCCCAGAATCATGCCAAATCTGTTCTCCGACTAGCCAAAAAGTCCTTCATCCGTGCCAAGTGCAATGACCTGTCCAACTCTTCCACCACTCGTTCTTTCTGGCATCTAGTAAAAAATCTCTCCAGTAACTTTACTTCTTCCTCTTTCCCTCCTCTCATCATTCCTGATGGAAATGCTGCCATCTCTTCATCTGACAAAGCTGAACTCTTCTCACAAACCTTTGCCTCTAACTCCACTCTGGACGATTCAGGCTCTGTTCCTCCAACTCTGCTTCCCTCTGACTTACTTATACCTGTCACCAGAATCTCTTCAAATGACATATTTTCTGCCCTCTCTGGCCTTAACACTCGGAAGGCATACAGGCCTGTTGGAATTCCTCTGGTTGTTCTCAAGAAATGTGCTTCCAAACTGACACCCTGCCTAGGCAAACTGTTCCGTCTTTTTCTATAATCGAACACTTTTCCTTCTTGCTGGAAGTTTGCTCTAATCTAAGCTGTTCCGAAGAAAGGTGACCGCTCTCAACCCTCCAACTATCGTCCTATTGCTTTGACCTCATGTCTATCTAAAGTCTTCGAATCTGTTCTTAACTCCAAAATTAATAAACACCTTACTCGTCATGATCTTCTTTCAGATCGTCAGTATGGTTTCCGTCAGGGACGCTCTACTGGCTATCTTCTTTCCCTCCTTTTTGATTCATGATCATTCTCTATTCAGAACTTTGGTGAAACTTTTAATGTTGCCTTCGACATATCCAAGGCTTTTGATAGAGTCTGGCACAAAGCTTTAATCTCCAAACTGCCCTCATTCTGTTTCTATCCTTCTCTCTGCACCTTTATCTCTTATTTCCTTTCTGGCCATTCTATAGCTGCTGTTGTAGATGCTCACTGTTTTTCCAAGTCTATTAAATTTAATAGTGGTGTTCCTCAGGGTTTTGTTCTATCACCCACCCTCTTTCTCCTTTTCATTAATGACCTTCTTACCTGTACCTCTTCCCCTATCCACTCCTATGCCGATGATTCCACCCTACACTATTCCATTCAGTTTGACAATTGCCCATTCCAGCAGCTCCTCTCCACATCGCGTGATGATGCAGTAGCACGCCTGACTTCTGATATCTCCCTCATTTCCAACTGGGGCAGAAGGAACCTTGTGGTTTTTAATGCCTCTAAAACACAGTTCCTTCATCTTTCAACTCATACTAATCTTCCTGTTGACTATCCCCTCTCCTATAACGACACACAACTTTATCATTCTCCTTCCCTTAATATTCTTGGAGTCTCTCTCACAATCTCTCCTAGAGAGATCATATTACCTCTCTAGCTAAAATTGCCTCAAAGAAGTTGGTTGTGCTACTCAGATTCCATGAATACTTCACCCCCACACAGTTACTGTCTCTGTACAGGGGTCTTATCCGCCCCTGTATGGAGTATGGCTCTCATGTGTGGAGTGGCTCAACCTTCACAACACTCCTGGACAAGGTGGAATCAAAGGCCTTTTGTCTCATCAACTTTCCCCCTCTTTCTGATTCACTACAACCTCTCTCTCTTTGTCACAAAGTTGCATCACTTTCTCTCTTGTATCGCTATTACACTGGACATTGCTCTTCCGAACTCTCAATGTATGCTCCGATCCTCCCCTCAGGAGAGCATGCAACACTCGCCAAGTCTCTCATTCTCACCCCTTTTCTGTCCAACTCCATCATGCAAGAGTTAACTGGTACTCTCAGTCTTAACTCAAGAGTTAATGACACACCTATCAACTCAACACCGTAACACCAGTTAACTCAAGAGTTAACCGGTACTCAACTATGGAACACACTACCTTCATCCATCTTTCCACCTTACTACGACTTATATTACTTCAAATTCAATGTGTCTAGGCATCTCGAACGAAAATTGACATGATTTTTGACCACTCTATCACTGTACTACGCAGGTGGAGACGACAAGTGGGCTCACAGCCTTTAGTCCGCATCTTTCTAGATATAGAAAAAAAAAATCTACACCACAAATTTTATACATTCGTGTAACGATCTCAATCTGCCACTGCACATGTACAGTCTCCTCCACTCCTGCCTTCACCAGATCAGCGTTGCAATCGTGTGTCCCTCAACTTGTGTGAACCACCACCAGTTTTAAGACTCAGATTCGAAGCATATGCCAAGACCCTGGCATATGTTTCGGATCGGAGTTTCGAAACTGGTGGTTCACACGATATGGGGAGGATGGGGAGACACATTGGCAACGCTGATCTGGTGAACGCAGGAGTGGAGGAGACTGTACCATATATACAGGCATTTTGAAAAAATATATAGCAAAGCAAGAATGCATACACTGGCTTAGTTTGAGTTGTGTACTTACTTTGGAAGCAGTGATACCAGGTCTCTGTAGTTGCAGGTAATGAAACAAATAATCTGTTGCATTATATTTAAGTATTAGCTTAGCATTGCACAAATAGTTAATTACTTGCTCAGTAATATTAGTAAGTAATTTACCAGGTAAAATCAAGGTATACAGCCTAATTTGAATATAGAAATAGACTAAAAGCCTACAGAAAACGTAAATGAGGTACAGTCGGCAAAAAAAGTTTCGTTACCACCCCTACGTTAATTTTAACATGGTTAAGCCCAGTGTGGTTGGTACTCCGCCGATTGGGTAGCTGTGACTCGTGTAATCCGGGACATGCTGGAAAGGAATAGTCTTTGCCATGGCAGTGACACATTTTTTATATCAAAAGTTTAGCTGATATTAAATTAGATTTTTGAGTGCTGAAGAACTCTTACTATTTAACTATTTATTATTAAACATAAGAAAATGCGTTTGAGTATTTTAAAGCAAGAATAACCATGAAATACCCAGAAAAATTAGCACTGGGTGAAACGTCATTCCTGCTTGGCTGCCCATGACACACTAAGGGGTAGTGGCCAGGGTCCGGCCCAGGGGCACAGAGGCTGGAGGGACCGGGAGGGTGGTGGAGGTACGACACTCGCCAGTCAGGTGTACCAACATTACATCACACTGTTTTAGGGATGGTAACGAAACTTTTTTGCCGACTGTACGTCTTGTATCTGGCAAACTGTGCAGCCTTTGTATTGTAAATTTCGGTACTCCAATCATTCTTGGTCGGCAATTTCGGTGTAATGGAAATTCGGCTACAATTTTTTCCAATATTTTATGCATATTAGTCAATGACATCGTTTCGTGACCTGCCTAAACATTCATTCGCTCGTTATGCATCAACTGGCATTTCAATTCCAAGAAATTTTTAGTTGGAACACAAAATAAAATAATTTATGGCCGTTGCGATGACTGTATGTATTTGTCTTTATTAATCTTTATAAACCACCTTATTCCAGTAAGTCTCATTTCGGAATATAGTTTAACTATCTATCAAAATATTAAAGAGGTAAATAGACTTCAATTGCTTATATTTACTACAAGAAGCATTTTGTATCGAAAGCTCTGGGTTCTTGTCAATACCCGTTTACCCGGCGAATTAATTCATCTGGCGAATCTCACAACCTTTTGGTAGTTTGTGAACGCTGGAATTAATAATGATTATATTGATATTATGGTGTTGGCAGAGATATGGCTGAGTAGTTATGACAATGTTAAGATTCGAGAAATGACACCTGTGACACATACTTTCTTGCATATACAGTTGGGAAATAATGTATCTGAACACTGTTGACGGCTTCTGGCAACATACCCAAAAGTAAACAGGGCCTGGATTCACTAAACACTCCCTTAAGTGCTCCCATAAGGGAGTGGCGCTGAGGCTCCCTTACGATAACGGCAGCGCGCCGCTTAAGGTCCATTCACTAAACAATCGTAAGGGAGCGAGAAGTTATCCTCACCGTGAGTCGTAGTTCATATTTTGACGGTAGATGGCTCTACTTTATTTTATCTTGTCGTCTGCTAACCAATCACGAAGTCAGTAACAAAAGAGTCCAACCAATCAGACGCAAGGATATCCCATCAGCTGATATTATTATTTTGTAAACAGTGAAGGAGAATGCTCTACAAAGCATTATATTTGCACTTAATTCTGCAGCGGAGTACAGCCGTAATACAGAAAAAATGTCTAATCAACTGTTTTCTTTCCCTCATTAATTCTCTTTTAGTCCAGCAATGCCTTTTTTTCATACATTACACAGTATATATTCCATTTACTACAGAGAAATCCTTTTTTAGAGAAAGAGCCTCTGTTGTAGCTGTTTATTTGGGGAAAACATTTGGAATATACTGTACGAGTTTTGAATAGGGTGAATAGGACTGTGGGTTTTAAAGTAATCTGTGAAAACTTTGCAAAACATCAAAAGTAGCCTAACTTTATGTTACTAATAAGCAATGAAGTTTATGGGGACTTCACTTGGACACACTACTGACGACTGTGGGGTAAAGTAGCAAAGTTAACTTGCATCAGTTGAATATATATTGTAATTTAATGTGTAAGTATGAAATATCAACAATTCCTTCATGGTGGTACAGTATACAGTGTGACATAATATATGTTACGATATATAGCAGTAATGATCATCAACATTAACCATATGCTTCCTAGAAACATAGGTATTTTTGTATTTAGTCCACAATTCTTGACGAATTCCTTTTAGCTCATGTGATGGGTGTTAATTAAGGCCTGAAGTTAGATTATATCAAAAAGTTCCAAATTCTCCATTCTCAAATCTCTGCCTAAGGTGAAAGTTATTCCAGATATGTGCATCATGAGTGCTGCCAGGGTAATTTGCACACACATTAGTTATGTAGGCTACTTGTACTCCGATCACTGTTGGCAACAACTTGGATGTTGATAGAGTGATACTGTTTCCTGTTCACATATAAATGTTCATTTTCCCTAGGTGGTTTAATTGGAACATGTGTGCAATCAATTGTTCCAATTATATTAGGAAAACCTCTTAGTCTATGAAATATATGCTTATTGTCTGTTGTGGCAGCTATTCCTCTAGGCATTTTTATTTCCAGTCTTGCTTTTCTGTAGAGGGCTTTTGTCACTTTATTTATTACTCTAGACACACTAGAGTCTAGACCAACAACACTCTGAAAGCCATCACTTGCATAAATTCATAAGACAATTAAAACCAATATATGAGTGGGGATAGCATGAGATCGCCTGGTAACTCTTCCAATTTCTGAAGCTCATCACATAATCTCAATATTTCCACTCGAGGAAAACGATAATACCATATTTGGTGATTATCATCAACATGGAGTTGCAATGCAAGTTCCTGATCAACAGCAACAACGAGTTCCATGGTGACATGTCTGTAAAGTACGCCTGGCAGCTCCGTTTTTCTTCGTTTGTCGGACATTTCACTCCCTTATCTCGCGTAAGGGTGCCTCCTCGCTCCCTTAGGTAATACCGTACGATAGTTTGGGTTAAGGCTCCCTTAACTCGTTAGTGAATAGCTCTCTCACCGCTAAGGTCCCTTAACGTCGCTAAGGTCTCGTAACTGCGTTAGTGAATCCGGCCCCGGATCAATGAGAGTAAGTACTAATGAATTAAAGGATAAGTTTAATTTCACTGTCTGTTGTTGGTCGACGTCACCCAATATCAGTTATCGTTATGTAGTAATGAGTAAATTTTGTCTATTACTAACGTGTTTATCACTGACATTGGTACCAGAAGCCGTCAACAGTGTCCAGATACTTTGTTCCCTAACTGTACCAAGGCAAGGCAAGAGAAGTGGTGAAGTGGGGCTATTTGCTTCTAATATTAAAATAAAAAAGTAAAAATGGATAATGTGGAATAGCTTTGAACATATGCAGGTCGGTTGTGAGATGGGTAGGTGAAACAGCTAACGTTGTTACATTTCTTACTGAGTTCAGACTGTATCTTGAGACGGTGAATTCAGTAAGTAGAAATGTTTTTATATTGTGTAACTTCAACCTGTGGGTGGATGATACTGATAACCATCATGCTGTTGAATTCATAGAGATGATGAATGGTTTTAACTTCGTAAATAAAGTGACTAAGGCGACGTTCAGTACGGGACATACACTGGATTTGTTTTTTTGTGATGCACGGCACGATTTCCTACAAATGTTGATGTGGATGAAGTATGTAGCATATCTCTAATTCACAAGTTGGTACAATCGTGTTTCCAAAGAGGAATACGAGGCAGTGTGTCCTGTGATTAAAGAGGAAATAATTGTGAAAGATCAGGCACCATGGTTTAATGCTGAAATATCACGAGCTAAGGCGAAGAAGATATTGCTGATATTGCTAGAAGAAATTATCAACGTGTAAAGAAAGAAGAAAAAGACTCATAGTATGGAGGAAATAACAATATTACTTAATATAGTTATGGAGGCCAGGTCAGATATGAATAAACTATATCTCGTACTCAATAATTTTACTAGTGACAAAAAGAAGCCATGGTTGCATGAAGGATATCCTGATGAAGTGCTTGCAAACAAATTCTTAGACTTTTTTTACAATAAAATAGCAAGTATAGTGGAAAGTTTTCCAGAAAGTGGTTTGAATGTGATGCGTAGATATACTCAAGTGTCTGAGAGTAAACTACTTTGCTTTCAAAATATTGGTATGGCCAAGGTGAAAGAAATTGTACATCGAGTGAAATGAACTCATTGTGAGAACGATCCGTTACCTATGTCGGATGTTATAACGAGTAGAAATATATAGATTACATTTTTAAAGTGTTCCTGCAAATTACTAATCTAAGTTTTGATAATAATGTTTTTCCGGAGAGTGAGAAATTAGCTATTATCAAACTTATTGCAAAAGGTAACCTTGACCCTCAGAGTCAGAGTTCCTATAGACCGGTATCAAATCTGACCTTTTTATCGAAAGTGATTGAATATGTAATTTCAGATCAGTTATGGTATCACTTGAATGAGGTGAAGGCTATACCTGGTAGTCAGTCTGTATATAGGCAGCTATACTCAACTGAAACTGCACTATGTACCATAATATATGACCTACTAATGTTGATGGATGAAAGAAAGTGTAGTGTTCTTATTATGTTTGATTGGAGTGCTGCATTTGACACGGTTGTTCATAGTATACCTCTAGATGACTTAAAGTCTATAGGTGGTGAGGGGAAGGCATTGGCCTATCTGGAAAGTTATTTAAAAGATAGAACATATTGTGTACAGGTTGGGAAATCTTTTTCAAGAAATAAACCCCTGCGAAGAGGAATCCCTCAGGGGAGTGTATTGGGTCCTATTCTCTTCTGTATCTACACTATTGAACTATCACATATACTAGAGAAACATGGTGCGAACTTTAAACTATTTGCTGATGATACCCAGTTTCATGTCTATAAATAATTTGGTGGATGCTGAAGTGGAGGTATTTACTGCTGTACAAAGTTCTGTCAGTATTGGGAAGAGTGAGAACCTCGGTGACCTACCCCTTCCCAGGAAGGGTAGGTAAGTCTTACCCTGCCTCCACGCAGTGCCTCGGTGTTACGCCTGCATTTTTATATGTTTATTTCAGCCAATTAGGAGGTGGAGCCAAAGTGGAAGGTGGTGTGGGGGTTAGATTTAGCTTCCCCCACATATAGGTTTTAAGGTTTTTATTATCTTTTTTTTTTTTTTTTTTTTTAAGATTTTAATTTCTTTTATTACCTTTATATAGGTCTTACATGCTTTTATATATTTTAATTTCTTAATTTGAATATAACAGCATTTTTAACTTGACAATACTGATGGCCCGTATCCCTCCGGGAATGAGCACTGCATTGGCCTTGCCATGGCCAAGGAATATTCTTCGGCCATTGGCCTTGCCAGCCATCAGTACACACACACACACACATACATACATACATACATACATATAACTGTTTTGCCTATACAATATTATTGTAATTGTTTTTTTTTATAATAAACTGAACATAATTTGTTCTTTACGTACTTAGCCTCAAAGATGATTACAAGTTTAATGTATCATAATTATCTACCAGACACAAATTTGGTTCCTTGAATAAGGGTGAAATTTCAGTCATTAAAATAGTGTTGCACAAGGTGTTACTCTTCAATGCTTTCATAAACAGGGTGTGACTGACCAAAATTAATCATTCACAAAGTGTGACTTACCACCAATGTTACCATGAGCAGCAGGGTGTAGCCAATCAGTATTACTAAGGGTCGATTCCACAGTGGTATTTGTTTGTTAGCTTCCCAACCAACCACACTTGTAAGGCTTCATTATTTTCCAAAAGCTGAGTATCCACATTCACAAAATCTATCCAACAGTTAGATAATGATGATCACTGCATAGTTTACTCACCAAATTCAATAAATAATTCAACCATAAGTCATTTACACGGCTAATATTCTTTCGTTTGCTGGTTCACAAACCACTACGAACCACTGTGGAATCGACCCTAAGGACTGAAGATTTTTAACCAATGTTTTCTTCACAGCCAGGCAGTGTCAGGCAATGGAATGAAGAGGAAACTACGAGCCACATGGACCAGAAGGCAGTAGCACTGCTGAAAGCTGCTGCAAACGGCGAACATAATCTCGTGTCACAACTACTGGCTTCTGGGGTCCCGGTAAATGGTGGGAGTGATGGCAGCAGAACGCCTCTTCATGTAGCAGCTCTGGCAGGGCATGAAGGTGTGGTGGCGGCACTGCTAGAGGCACGAGTACAGATCGAAGCTGTTAGTTCCGATGATGGTGGTATGTTGCATTTACACTTTATGAAGCAGAAGCCAGTGACAATGTTCTTCCTTGTAGAGTGACTAATTAGTTAAAATATCGTCCTTGTCAATAGCTTCAACCTCACTGAAATTCATAAAAAGAGACAAGGAAGTCCAAAAGTCTTTTTTCAGATAAAAGTGACAGATAGGGAATCATAATTTCTCTGTCTCAAGTTACAGCTGGCAGCATGAGTTGCAGAATTTCACCATATAATAATGCCATAAGCTTGAAAAACATAAAGGTAATTTATATTTTCTTTTTGATGCAGTGTACTTCTGGATCCACATCAATGATAAGCAGAAATGCTAGTTTTTTGCAGGTATTCTGTCCACATCATAAAAACAGGCACTCACTGTTTTAACAGGTCTAAAACAATGCACTAACCCCTAACGATCTCAAAGCCAGAATTCTGGTGATTTCCTATTACATGCTAGAGTCCTTAAAACCAGAATTCTGCTGTAGATAAAAAAAAAAAAAAAAAACTGGCTGCACAATAATTAGCCAAACAACTAGTGAGATCGATTCCTCTCGGGTGAGGGCCTGAAAATATTTATTCTTCCGATTTGAGTTTCAGGCACTAACTATAAGGCCACCGAACGTCATAAAACACCCTCGCTGGTACCATAACAGAGGCAGTATTTGGGAATTACCCTCACTTCTCTCTCTCTGTTGCTGGTTACCAGTTCGGAAGTCGTGTCATGTGTGTGTGTGTGTGTGAGTAGTAGTTGACCTGGGCCATGGTAACGGGCTTGATGAAGCCCATGTCCAATGTCGGAACATGTAAAAAAAAAAAAAAAAAAAAATTGATCCTATGGTTGAGAGGGAAGTGAATATTGGACCACACATAACCCTGCCAGGGGTTGGGTGTCTACCCTTCTCCTTCCATCCATGACACTTATGTGCCTTGTGTTTAGGTGGTAATGTTTCCTCCATTCTTCTCCCTTTCCACCACCATCACAGAGTACCGTACTGGCACACTCTTTGCCCAGGGGGGGCTTACTATATTCTCTGTGAATACTAGCCATACCCCACAGTGCTAGAATAAAAATTGTTGTAGGATCTGGTCACTTTCTAATGGATTTGACAAGATTTGCCCACATGGATTAAAAATTCAACTGAGGTGTACTGCAACCGGAGGATTTTTTGCTGTGTGGACCGCCAGTACACGGGGGTGCATTATCCTTTTGCATGCAGTAGTCTAAACTCCCTCCCCCTTTATGGTCCCTTCAGGACTAGCCTCATGGAAGTTGCGGCCCCACTTGTGGTAAAGTGTACTTGGGCCCACAGCACTGGCTGTGGGATCAAAGACCTTCCCCCAAATTTCCCTAGCGGTCGGAGGCCTCCAGACTCCCTGGTCCAGTAAGCTCTGAAGGTCTCATCTTCCTGGGATGTGCTTCGGTAGCTCAGGCATATAGGGCCAGCCCCTCCTTCATTTTAATTTGTTTTTTAATGCAACCAAAGCATACCGGGGTCTGTGGGGCAGGAGGCCATTCTGCTCTGGGAGAACATCAATAACAACAACAACAGTCACACTCTCTGCTATGCTGTTGAGAGAGATGGAAGTCATGCCAAAGACAGTGCCGTATACTGTATATTACTTCTTTTCCTTTTTGTTCCATAATTCATGTTATTTTTGCCTTGTACTGTCATTCTACTTCACTTTGTTGTTACAGAACTTTATATTCTACTTATTATACAATTTTGTAACAATATATGATAAAAACTATGTATCACTGAGTGGCAGTCAATGGAACAGAGTGAAGCATACACTAGAGTGACTAGACTGTATGAAACACAACTATAGCACACATCACAGATGATAAGTGGCCCAGAGACCTCACCACCCACGTGAGACCCGAGTCAGCTTTGGCTATGGCTGCGTTAGTAGTAAGACCGCAGACAGCTGACTCAAACCCCCCACCCCCTGCTCACAGGGGTGGTAACCTCTGGCTTCAGTGAAAGATTTTTTTTACAGTGTCCTGAGCAAGGACTGATTGCTGGACCACAGAAACTGCAGCCGCGCACTCTACCACTGTGCTAGTCAGAGGCTGACTGAATTCTTTTAACTTTGACCCTATAGTGTGAGGTAACCTATCTGACATAGGAGACTCGTGCACGTATATTCTGGTGTGTAAATAGAAGGTCTTCAAATTTATAAAAACAAATTTGGAATTGGAAGTACAGAAAAGCTAAAAAATATGAAGTTAAAAAATCGGGAAAGCTCAAGAATCCGAAAAGTTCAAGAATCCGATGTTCAGAAATCCGAAAAGCTCAAGAATCCGAATGGTTTTGTACTTTAAACTGCCCACCAATATTTGAGTGCAAATAGTGCCATTGCTGACACTCACTATGTGAGTGATGTCAAAGTCATCATCCCATTGAAAATGTCAACTGATAATAGTGATGCGAAAACATGTGGCCCTTATAATTATATGGAGTTGAAAAAACAACTGTGAATGCTATTAAGAAAAACCTGAAAATATCATGAAATTCTGTGCAAATGAGCTAGAGAATATACTGGTACGCAATGATCTCTCTGTATCTCCTTTGTAGTCATCTTCTTAAGATTATACGCAATTTCTACTTATTAATGTCCATATCTTGGTTTCAGGCTGCAATATGATTTAACTTTTTAGTAATGTTTTCACAATTTACCTGCAAATTACTTAAACCTACTATATGTTTCAGCACCGGACAGACGGTGTTTTTCGTAAATATCTCTTAAACGAATCGTTGTATCAATATAATATTTCAGCACACTGTCTTTAACACCCGGGCGTAATTTATGGCTGACATACCACATTACTATATGTGTTATGTTAGGAGTTTACTGAGTGATATTAAGCCTAATCCAGCCATCATATCTAAGGCGTTATAGAGAATCGGACGAGTGTGGGGTACTCGTGTAACCCCTCTACCAACACCCCGAAATCCCCCCACACCATTCCTTCCTTCCCTACCCCAATATCTCATTATCCCCCTCCCCGTTTCACTCTTCACCATCCACCTTCCATTTTTTATTTTTGTTATGACAGTATGTATATACGTATCGTTCATTAGTAATATTGTTTAATACAGTTACCGTTGTGTGTGGACATGAAAACCAGAGTGGGTCAAATGACCATTAAAGCAATAGCTAATCCCGTTGTTAATGGCCGTATAGCCGGATAATAACCCACGTGTCTAAGGCCACCACAAAAATGATTAATTTTGGTTTTGGGCAACCAAATATAATCGTTCATGGTTGCTTCATGTGTTCTTTACCTTTTTAAATAACCAATTTATGCCTTAAGTGAATATTCACAGTCTCCCGTATCCCCTCCCCCTCTCTCTGAGGTATGAGGTACCTCCCAGTCCGAGGCTATGACTCAAGTAGTGACAGGGTAGAAATCATTGACTGCCGAGGCGCGCCTATTAGCAACAATGTTGTCCATTTGCCCCAGTGGATGCAGGACAGCGTTTGTTCTTCGTCTTGCCACATTGTACAAACGTGAAAGCCAGTGATGATGAAGACGATGACGTTTTCCTTGACAGTGATTGTGAATAAATTTTGTTTTATCATGTTTGCATCATTAAATCCTACACTATTATATATATAAAAGGGACAAGTCAACAAAATAACATTATATTAACTGGACCAAGTTAACATTTTATAATGAATAGGTGCACAGTATCTAATAACTTTGCCTAGAAGGTCCAGACCACAGGTAATGCCAGTACATCGTGTTCACTTGCATGGTTGACCATAAGGACTGCAAACATGGACCTTCTACATACTACATGTATGTAAGCATGCTGTTGTACAGTAATTATCAAAGTGAAATACGTCTTGCCTCTATAGAATTGTACTCCATACTCTTAGTTAATAATCATATCTATACATATACATCTACATAACATTCTAATATATAATACAGTGATGGAAGAAATAGGGAGGGCCACGAGTGATGAGGGAGGCGAGGAGCTAGGGGGAGAAGAGGAGGGAGGGGTGAGAAGGGGGGGATGTAGTTGTGGTTAGAAATGGTTTGGGAGGGTGTTGGGGGGCCACACTTTCCTTCGAATGCGTCAATATGACTGGCCAGCTTTGTGCTATTTTTCACGAGTAAACTCCTCGCATAACACATATAGGAATATGGTATGTCAGCCATAAATTACGCCCGGGTGTTAAAGATAGTGTGTTGAAATATTATCTTGATACAACGATTAGTTTAGGAGATATTTGCGAAAAGCAGCGTCTGTCCGGCGCTGAAACGGATAGTAGGGTGGTACTGGCCTAGGCTTCAATATTTTTCATGGCGATATGGTGTCTTTGACTCTGTTGTAGATATCTAATGGTAACTTGTCAACAGGAGTCTTGTTTAGAGTTTACATACTACACTCCACCCTCGATTTCGCAGATTATTGGGTGGAAAGAGGCTTCCAGGAACCATAAAAGTCTAGGAATTATGTAAGTCCGAAGTTTACCAATATTTTACGACATATTTTCCGATAGGATAGAGCACATTGCATATTGGAATTGACACAATAACATTAATAGATAATAAAACACAAAACTAAAATTCAGTGATGTACAGTACAATTGTACTTACTAAAACTAAATCTTCTTCCTTTTAGTGTAAACAAAGCTGCACATTGCCGTGATCGTATAGTAGGACCCACTGTGTACGGAACACATTTCAGGCGACTACAATTGCAGTCACCCGCACTTTTAGAACTAAAGTTAATCACAGGCTGCACAGCTACCACACCTACAGACCACCTACATTATGAAACCAAAGTCCGCAAAATCAAAGATCACCTTGACATGAGAGGCACACAAACACTTGCTACAGCCTCCACAAACCCACACCATCCACTACACTACATGGCACAACACCCACACATCCAAGGAACATCAAAACAACACCCAGTACACGATACCATACACAAATACTATCATCTTTTACACCCTGCCCACCCCAAACCAGTCTCCAGAAACGTATCCATACTCAAATCACTCATCAGTCCATCCAAATACTCAAAAACAACACAGCTGCATGCACGACCTCCTGACATCCACCCATCTGAATCCTCCCTTCCCCGTGAGGACAGAGTCCACCTGGCCAGGCTGCAGGGTGGCCACCACCCGGCCCTTCTGACATATCAGAAGAAGCTGGATGTAGCCATTGTAGATGCCTATCCGGGATGCAACACAGCACTCTATTCTATTAAACACATTATAGAAGACTGTAATGTACACTGGATCAAAAAAGTATCGCGCAGGTGGGGTCCGATGGTTCCGTAAATGATCGCTACAGCTCATGATAAACAAGCTCGGTTTCAGTAGCCATCGTCTTAGGTGTCAGAATGTTTCACGAGGAAAATGCGCGATACTTTTTTGATCGAGTGTACACAACCACACTAGCCAACAACACAACATACACTCTCTGAGGGCACTGTGGGAAAGCCCGGTTCAGGCCATGGCCTTCCTCAGGAGCTTGGGGCTGCATGCCCAGACAGCTTGAGGAACTTCAACAACTCTATCACTCTATAATTATCTCACCTTAATGACCATTTGGCCCAAATAACAAAGAAACAAAGGAAGACTTATGACATGACTACAAAGAAACATGTTCAACAAAGTTTATCAGCTGACTAATCTAATTCTTGCACCTGTTCATGTGATGCCATAAACTGCAAGTGCTTTAAATTTTTTAAGCCATATTTGATTCTAATTAGTGGTGATTCCTGAATTAACATATGAGTATTCGTCATGTATCTCAAAGTTACCAATCAATTCAATTTCATAGATGGTATCTCAACCCATTACTGTATAGATACATATAACATTCCTTGCACAGTGTGTTCAGTATGTTCTGTAAATTACAAATTCTAGCATTTTTTGTCTTAGCATAGTTTTTTGTGTTGACAGTCACATGGTTGTTTCCCAAAAACAGATAAGCGGGCTCTCCACCTGGCTTGCCGGAGTGGATGTGGCTGTGTGGTTGGGCTACTGCTACAGGCGGGGGCAGACATAGAAGCTCGAGAGTAATATGGTATGTTGTTGGTACTGTATTGTAATTGTTATTTTTACTCTTCCACAGCTCCTGCATCCTATTTTCTGTAAATGGTATCTTGCCGCTTTATACTTCGCTTGCTGACCCATTATTGCCACTTCATGACTATTCCTTTTCTTGCTAATCTGCAGGGGAAAATTATCATTCTTTATATTCACCAATCTTTTAACCTTCCTATCTGATAAAGCTTGGGTATATAATTGTCCTTCAACATACTCCAGGATTGGGTGACAGAGACACCTTTGAATATTGAAAATCAACGGATATTGCTGCTTCTCTTAAAAACACCCCTGGACCCCCATTTCCATAAATAAAGAAACAAAAACTGCTATGTACGGTATTGGCCGGGTGACTGAAGCTGTTCCCAGGGACTCGCACGGGGGATTTTGTGACGGTTTGGGCCCCATAGCTTCCTTCCTTGGTAGCCCTGGAGGGTGGTCCCACGACATAGACGCAGCCACTCCAGGACCTCGAATATATCAGATCAGTGATAGATTATGCAAGCCCTGCCTGGGCCTCAAACCTTACTGAGACTCATCTCAACACTTTTCAGACAATACAGAATATAGCCCAAAGGATAATAACAGGCTGCACAGCTACCACACTGTTATGTAAGCCTAATTTACCATTGTCATTTTGTCTCCCAATTTCTTTGTGTAAATTTTCCAATAGCCTAATATATTTTCTCACGGAATGTGAACATCTGCCCGACAGTATGGCACCATACAAAATATTTGCCAACTAGCTCCCCATCTCTCCTATAGTGACATGTCTTAACGTCCGCATCTAGTACATAAAAGGCCCTGTATTGACTCATATAATCAGACACTGGAGTAACTTGGTAGCGGATGGTGGTGTGCGTACTTTGGTCTGCAGAGACAAGAGGCTTATGATTATGTCCGTTGTACTATTGCGGACAAAAGTTTCTTTCCTCTCAGGGGTGACTCATACAGTAATTTCAGCATTGTCTTCATGTACTCTTAAGATGTTATTGCTTTGATTTGTGTGTGACTGTTTACTGGAAGTTAGAAGCTTGTTTTTAATTAAAATATGAGAAAAATATACAGCTCACTATTAGAGAAAAAGCGGTCAAATATTTATTAAATTCACCCCTATAAGGAAGAAACTTTTGTATGCAATAGTACATACCCTGTCTAGTTAAGTACTATTCTATAATTTCTCCTTGCATAAATTTCTGTTTGTAAACTCATCCAAGTCAATTTAATTATGTTTAAGTGAATATAGAATTTCTGCCAGTATAGAACCCCTAAAGACTGCAAATGTATCTTGATTTCTTGTCTTCAAGCCACAATTGATGGCCGAATTTTGAAGTATCGCATACATGAATTTTGCTATTTCAGATTTATAGAGCTTGAATTTACACACCAGAAGCTGAAAGCCACACTCTCCTAATTCCACTGGTTTGCGTATGGCAGCACATCAAAGTCGGAAAAAATAAAATGGCTACCCCCAAACACCTCACAAAAAATGAGTGTACACAATTTAGTGGTTTGTAAGGCTAAATATACATATTTCAGTGTACTTGTATATGTCTGAACTCACCTGGAGTAAAGAAAACATAAAAAGAAAAGAAAAAAAGAATTACATCACAAACCACATTCCCATGCATACAAGAGGGGACATGTTTGTATGTATGCAAGTGCAGGCGACCACGTGCATAAACGTATTTTCTCATGCACTCCAAATATTCTCCACTTGGTCTGGGCAAAGGGAGGGTAGTGGATTGGATGGGTGGATGAGTTACACAGGGTCCCGAGAAAATGGTCTTGGGTGGTTGGTGAACGTGGCTGGAGGGAGGGGGAATTTAGTTTCCACCTACTAGCCAAAATAGCCCAAAGACATTGTTACTGCCCAGAATCTGATAGATCTAGCCCAGGCCTTTCCAGTGGTACTAATGCCATGGATGTATATAGCCCATGTTGTTTCTTTATTGCCCGCGCAATCGGCTCAATTTTTTCAGCGCCACGAGCTTGGCCCATCGGCTTTAAGGGGTTAAAGTAAAGTGTTTAACTCTGTCATAACTTAGAACTTAACTGTTGAATAAATAATAATTTAAATAAAATCTTACCATTATAATTATTGTGTTATTAAGTGAATTATTGTTATCAGTGGTGTATTTGATTATTAATATTGACTAATTATTATTATTATTGCTGTGTCATATCTTATTGTGACTTACCAGTCCTAGTTCTTACTAAAGAGGCGGCGAACACAAACTTGTTTCTGTTTAGAGTAATCTGGAACTTGCCACGTCTGGTTAGAATGTCGTGGGTACAGCTCCATACTTAAGTAACAGAAACACCCAGTCCATCAGAGAGATGGTGTGATGCAATGTGCACCTGCCAGGAGGTGGGCGGAATGTTGGTGGGTGAGGAGGGGGAAAACGAGTGATGGGATTGGGGAGAGGATACTGTGGTAGGAGGCTTGAATGGGATGGAAACTCTTCTTGCTGCTTCTCTATGCTCTTCCTTCTGGTTGACAATTCTCCACTCTTCTTCTCTCGCTGGCCTACATCTTATTATTCTCCCTGCCTTCTTCCTCCTGAGTGCTCCCTCAGTCAGGCAGAGGAGCTGAACTTCATTCATCAGGTATCGACAACGGAGAAGTGGAGTGAAGTGAGGAACACGTACAATTTCAACATAAGAAATTTGTGCCTTGCTCAGGCATGTCATTGTTACCAGATTTCCCATTCACAGTTCAACTCTCCCAGCAACGGAACGAGACTGGAAAAAATAAATAGTTCTCAGAGGCCATTCTTATGGCTTTAATACAAAATTTTCCCATATACATACAGGTTGGAGTCCACTTCACGAGGCAAGTGTCGTGGGTAATGCACAGATTGTGAAAATATTAGTAGAAGCTGGTTCCAACATAGCAGCCACAGGGTTGGGCAGATGGCAAGCAATACATCGAGCAGCACTGTGGGGGCACACTGAAGTGATCCACGCTTTGCTTGATGGAGGAGCAAATATAGAAGCTCAAGGGACAGATGGTAAGAATTAATGCAGATATTCTCTCTCTCTCTCTCTCTCTCTCTCTCTCTCTGAGAAGCTTGATTGGTGTGAACTTTATGTCTGGTTCCAACGGGAAGAACCAGGGACACATATCATAAATCAATATGAACAAATATCTTTGAAATTAATTTGAAAAACATTGGAATAGAATGAAACCTATAAGAATTTGGATTACCAATAGCCATGAACATTAACTTAAATGTGAGAAAGGTTTTAAATAGAAATAACCAATCTTACTAAGGATTAATTTGATTTTGGAGAACTGTTGCCAACAATATGTCACATCCCCAATGTAGGGGATGTTATATTTTCCAAAATTTACATTAGTGAGAGTGAGAATCTCATTACCAAGTGAGATTAACAGATTATACAGTTGACACTATAAGACAGTCCATTATCCTTTCTTTTGCTCCTAACATGCAGACACTTATACAAAATTCACACAGATTGTCGACCAATCCACTACGCAGCAATGCGAGGCCATATTAAGGTACTGGAGGCCTTAGTTGAACGTGGCTGTGACCTTTGTGCCAGAGATGGTAATGGTAGCACCGTATTACATAGCGCAGCAGGTGGTGGACAACTCCAGACAGTACAGTGGCTAGTGGGGCAGAACATCCCACACACGATACTTGACGGAAACAAGAGGACAGCAGAGGACATCGCTCAGATATATGGCTACCATCATGTAAAGTGGTGGCTATACAAGCAGTCTCCAGATGCGCCTTCTAGTCAACATAATCAGGCAGTAAGAAAATAGGGAATTTAAGGAAAGGAACATATTGATATACAGAAAAAGTCCCTTAATCCGGAAGGCAGGGGGGTTTGAAACTTACGAATTAGCGAAAATTCCGTGTTATCGAAAAATGCCCTTCAAAATACGTATAAAATACTTTTATTACTTTTAAATACAGGTTTCCCTGTCACACGTAATTTATGAGGTAGGGAGGGGGTGGTGGGAGGATCGCAGCTGTTGCCAGGCAGTGTTGTCAGGTCTGCTTGACGAAAGTTCCCTAACTTCACCTTAAAATTTCCCTTTTTGCCTCAATAATTCCCTGCTTATTCTTGAACAATTACGGTCTTTTTAGTACTTCATCTGGTAGAAATTTCCCTGGTTATTCTTGAACAATCTTTATATAATTTCTCTGTGTAGACTTCAAAATTACCCAAAACAGAGAAATTTTCCTGCACCTGTTGCCAGGTACAGGGAAATTTATTTGTTTTAGGGAATTTTGTAGTGGACACAGGGAAATTATATAAAGATGGTTCAAGAGTAACCAGGGAAATTTCTACCAGACGAAATACCAAAAAGAAAGACCGTCAATGTTTAAGAGAAGAGTAAACAGGGAATTATTGAGGCAAAAAGGGAAATTCTGTTGCCGAAGTTGGGGAAATTTTGTGCATCAGACCTGGTCACCTGGCACCACTGGCTGTCACACGTAATTTATGAGTGTCGGGAGGGAGTTGTGGGAGGATGATGATCACAGCTGACACTCGTAATTTAATGTCTTATGAGGTCTCAACTTCTTTGGGGGGCTTCTTTGATGGTTTATAAGGAGCCATGATGAATACTGTAGACACCCACAACACTCAATTATATCCCGGGAGATTACTTTTTAGGTAATTTTTTTTTTTTCGGGGGGGAGGGGGATACAGTAATTATGGGTAAAATTGGTGGGCCCAAAAAGTTCTGGGGGGGCGAGCACTCCGAGGTATAGACCTCCGGATTAAGGGACTTTTACTGTACTAGGGCTGTATGCAAGAATAATTGATGGCTGCCCTATGGCCAGGAGAGAAAGAAAATAAAGCACAGTAACTTCTCAGTGCAGAAAAATAAAGGTTGGGGAGGATAGATTTATGAGATTTCAACTCAGTATTTTTTCCTTGTGCACTGACCTATGATTGGCTTATTGAGAGATGAAATATGGTTAGGTTACATTTTTAATATAAATTCAGTACACTCGACCCTCCATTTCCCAGACAATAGGACCGTTGGCATTAAGCAAAAAGCTTCTACATACCGCCAGATTTTTAAATTTCGTTTTCATATCAGAGACATTGAAAATTAGCTCACCATGCCCTCTTTGTTATAATATTATACTTACAAAATTATTTTAATTCACTTAAGAATTCCAGTATGCCTATCAATGAGCTCACATAAAAATTTGTGATGTTTTTTATGTTGTTCTTTGGTGTTGATTATACTGTATCAGGCGCAGCTTGAAGATTTATATGTTTTACATACGTATTGAAATATTATATTAACGATTTTTATATACAAATGCCCCCATGAGTCAATAGCAAAGTGATTAATATGAAAATAAAGCATTTTTTGTGTGAGTGACTACGAGCATATGGAAAGCTGACTCGGTGAAGAGAGGTCTCACTTCATATATGTAGAGATATTTTATTATCTTTAAGGCAAATATTCATTGATATAAGTATAAAATATTTTTGTCTAGAGGTAGTTTGTGTATATGTGCTTGTATTGATATATTCCAACCACCATAACCATCGCAAGGAATGTATGTATTTTGTATAGGGTAACTAACGATAATTATGATTAAGAAGCTATATTAGTATCAATCTTTACATGAACACACACCATAGCAGTTTCATGGATATCACTCTGAAGTCAAATTAGCCAGTTTATCAGCCGTGTAATGAAACAGAGTCATTTACTGCTGGTTCTTGCCTGTTAAAAGGCTGAAAAAGCTGTAGTCCCGTACTCTCTGCTGATCTCGACTCCTCGAGGGTGGCTGGTGTATGAGCGAATATCAACAAACATCAGACTGAGTCTTGTATCTTCCTCTCCATCTTGTATTGACGTCTTCTTTGTCGATTGTAATAAATCACACGAGGGCAAAACCTTCCCAGCAGGAACAGCGACCACCACCAAGCCGAGGCTACGAGCACACAGCACTTGTTGGTGTGTTTGTTATTGTTTTGATTTGTAAAGCATGTCGTACTGCAGGCAGTGAGTATCTGCTGAAATAATTTATTTTTCTTTTATTACCTTTGTTGGTGGTCACTTGGAATATTTAAATTACATTAAAAATCAAGAAATATTCACATGTACAGTAGATGTAAAACCGATGAATGTTTATCCATTAAGGTACACCCACCAAAAATAGCACAACACAATAAAACATCACAAACTATATTGCTAGCTCATTAATATGCACGCAGAAATGCTTACTTGAATCTCAAAATAATTGTAAATACATTATTATAACGAAGAAGGGTCTAGATGCAGATTTTCGATATCCTTAATATGAAATAAAAAATTAAAAAATCTGGAGGTATGTATGTGGTGTCGACCCCTCGATCCACGCTTAATGCGAACAGTCCTATTAGGGGGGAGCACCAGTCCGGGAATCGTAAATGTCCAGGAAACGCAAATGTCCAGGTGCCACTGACCATTGCCGGACATTTACCCCACTTGGTCCGTAAACCATCACTTGCTGCGGACACTTAGAAATGTCCGGGTGTCACTGCCTACATTACAGTATGTCCAGCATTCAACAGAACAGTATGGAGATCAACCAACATATCAACATAACTGTACTAACACACAAAACATAGTGTATTAACAATAAATGTACAGCATACTGTTGTAGTATGTTTTCATATTCTCTATGTTCTCCCATTCTCTATGTACAACTATGCATCCCCGCACTCACCTGTCATGAAGCGAGTCTGCTCCTGCTGGCTAGCTACTGGCCTTGCACTGAGACTAGTCGACGCCATTCCTGGGCCGCTCTATAGACACTTACCTTGGGACTAGCAACCAGTCCTAGCAACCTCCTGCTCTGCCAGCCGACTTGCCTCACTACGTCACACCCAGCTACTCAATCTACGCACTTACCTAAGGTCTACCTGTGGCAGCCAACAAGCCTTCTTCAAGCAACACTACAAGCCTTCTCCAAGCAACACGACAAGCCTTCTCCAAGCAACACTACAAGCTTTCTCAAGCAATGCAACTATGTATTGCAGGCAACACTGGCAAGCAAGGCAAGCGGAAGTCATCATACCTGTGCTTGGGTACACTCCACAAATTATCCCTGTTATACTATGTGATTAAAACCGTGCTTAGTATTGTAGTCTACTATACACTTTTGGGTTCCTACTATTTTTGTTGGTGGAACCATCTTGGTCCTTGAAAAGGTAAAATATTATCACAACAGCAATGCTCTGTCTACGTGACGAGACAACAACACAAGGCAGGTAATGTGTTTATAATTTATGTTCACATCACAGGCAGGCAGGGTACCAGGAAGTTTGAAATTTCCGCACAGACTTTTTTTTAACTTTTCCCAGACGGTCCAAGCATATGTCCGGTAATCATACATATTGTCAGACACCAAGACGTTGTCCAGCAAATCCGAAATCCGGCAAAAGGGGGTTCGGAAATGGAGGTCCAGTGTATTTCCCAAAATAAATTAATTTACAGAGATAGCAACTTCTTAGTACATGTAACAGGGCTTAAGGTGAAAACTATAGTAGAGCATCAATTATCCGGGAGCCAATCAACTGAAATTGAAATTGGCACTTAACCGACCAATTTAAAGAAAAATTCTGAAATAAATCGGCCAACCGAGGAAAATGCAAGACCTGACTGGAATTTCAAATTTACAGCACAACCATCATGCACCTCCAGAGTGCAGCTGTGCAATGTGCACGCTTAATTTGCTAGTTACCACCTTTGTTTTGAAGCGTAAGCAGTGTCTGCGCTGCTACAAACTAATTTTTATCGATTTACCCGAATATTTGGCGGAATACGTAATAGCCATGGCTCCTGTTACACTTGCTGATAAGAGTAAGCCCAAGCGTTAAGAAAGTGGTATTGACAGTGAAATAGAAAATAGACTACAGTCTGTCCAGCCTAAGGTGGCGGAGAAGCCCTGCCTCTCTGGGACATTCCTGGATGTATCTGATTGGCAGATGATGGAATAGTGCATTTGTCGCGGCTTCTAGCCGCTTAAATTGTATTTATTGGTTGTGAAACCAGCACAGCTGGATTGCTATAGAATACGCCCCTTCTCAAGCCCAGGCCCCGTATAGGCATAATCTGGGTTGGAAGGGTCTATTCCGTGACGATCATCAGAAGTAAATAAAAATTCAAATCTGGTGCTGTACTGATAGTGGAGCCACCTGGTGGTGGCATGGTGAGGTATTAGCCTCGCTCTGCACTCTCAGGCAATCAGTCACTCCAATGAGAAAGGAAGAAGTGAATGCCTGCCGCATCGGGAGGTGGGTGGGTCAGTCAAAGCTGTGCTGGTTTCACAACCAATAAATACAATTAAAGCGGCTAGAAGCCGCGACAAATGCACTATTATTGGTATAGTGAAACCAGCACAGCTGGATTGCTATGCATGCGATGCGGTAGGTGGGAGGTGAGGTGGAGGCAATCACGTGCTAGTTAAGAGCGATTGAGAGCGGAGAGCCGGAAAGGTAACCGAGCAGGGTGAGGTTGAAGCTAAAGCAACTCCCAACACTGGCTAGGTGAGTAGCCGTGGTGGGAGTGTAGTAGCTTATCCCATATTACCCGTAGACCATTCTGTTATAGACCAGAATTGTTACTCATAAAAGTCTTTATAGGCAGACTCGAGGGGTCGGGTCTAGGAGAGGAGGGGAGGGGTGACCATGCACCCCCCCCAACCCCCCCCCCCCCCCCTTATTCAAGTCCTCTGAGCTAGGGCTATGGCCCCGGCTCAGGTAATGCGATCCCGAGGGGATGAAGGAGGACACCAGGATGCAGTCATCCTGTGTTTAATAAAATATCCTGTCACTCATCATAGTAAAGTAATTGTTTGGAGAATGAATACACAAGAATTCCGTAACAATGTAATTTATTTTGTCCGCACCATATGTACACGTATGATAGACATGGGGATGAGCATGAAGCTGTACAAGATGGGGATGAAGTATGGGATGATAGTGACGGGACTTAAGTCGCCTGACCTTTTCTCTTCGGGCGGCCCCTCCCCCCCATGTGTCTCCTGCGGGGACCCTGGGGAATGGAGGGTGGAGTACCCATAGCCACACAGGGGGTAGGGGAGAGCGAGTGGAACAGATACCTCGTCCTGAAGGAGGAAGTGGAAGTCCAACCCCCCAAATCCCTAACCCTCTCCACCGAGTGAGTCCTGAGGAAGGCGAGGGAGGCGGCCATGCCCCTAACGCTGTGAGCCCTCGGGGCGTGTCCGGGATCCCCGTTCTCTATCACTCGGCAGAGAAGGCAAGCGATTGACCTAGGGAAGAGAGGGTTACCGGACCTAGAGTTGTAGAAGAGGTGGTCTGGAGAAGCCCCTCTCGTCGCCTCCACGTATGCTGAAAAAGCGTGGACTGGGCAGAAGGGGTGGAAACTTCCATCCCTCAGGAACGAGGGTACTGCGAGAGGGCCAATCCTGTCGTCAGCCTGCTCGTTCTTAGCTAGAAACGCAGGAGAGGGGGAGATAGTTAAGGAAGTAAGGTTAGGGCTTACGGAAGAAAAGGCTGTGTGACGGGTCAGGGCTGCCAACTGAGAGGCCCTGTACCCTGTAGCTAAGGCGAGCAGGAAGAGAGCTTTCTGGAGGAGGTGACACACCTCCAGAGGGACCCCCTCGAAGGTCAGGTAGGAAAGGAGTGGTGAAGGGACCAGGAGGGCGTCTGGGCCCGGTGGGGTGCGGTCCCCGCCCGAATCCCCATCCTCAGGAGAGAGAGAGGCCTCTCCGAAACCCTAATGTTAAAACCCAGGAGGAGGGGATCAGACAGGGCTGCGTGATGCGCAAGCACCGTCGCCGGGGCCCTGTTGGTGGAATCGGCGAGCCACGTGAGGAATTCCAGGACCGTGTCCTCCGAGATGACCATGGAGGGGTGTCTTCGCAAGAAGTCCTGGAATCTTTTCCAGCACGATTCGTACTGTCGCACCGATGACTGACGATCAGCCCTCAACATCTTGCCCACTGTCTCCTTAGTGAACCTTTTGCTGAGGACTCCCCGTAGAAACTCCAAGCGTGTAGTTTCAGTGACGCTTGGAGTGGTGCAGACAGGGTGCTGGAGAGGCACGCCGATCCCAACTGAAGGGGATGAGGGCACCACCGGGGCAATTCTCCGAACCACGGCTGCGCTGGCCAGAGGGGGGCTATGAGGAGTACCCTCCCCCTGAATGTGCGCAGCTTGAGGATCGCCTTCAGGAGGACTGACGTAGCTGGGTGTGGGAAGAGGTAGAGATGCTCCCACCTGTTCCAGTCCTCTGTGAAGGCGTCCGGGCCTCCCGCCTCTGTTCTGGACGAGAATGTCAGGAACAGAGGAAGTAGGGCCGTGGATGAGGAGGCGAATAGGTCCACCTCCGGTGTCCCGTAGCGAAGGCAGAGAGACTCGAACACAAGGGGACGCAGTTGCCACTCGACTGACGTCCCCCTGAACCTGGATAGGGCGTCCGCCCAATCGTTCTCCCGCCCTGGCACATAGCGGGCCGAGAGGTGAATGCACCTCTTGGCTGCTATCGCAAAAATCTGTTCTGACAGGGACAGGAGAATTTCCAACCGTGCGGTGCCCTGTTTCTGCAGGCACTGCACGGCCGCAACATTGTCCATATCGAAGCGGACGCATATCCTGGCAAACTGTGGGTGTCTGTTGAGCCATTCCTTCACTACCATCAACTCCCGGGCGTTGATGTGTAGTAGCCTCTCCCCTTCCTTCCATCCCCCGCAACGCTGATGTTCCAGGCAAGACTGGTACCCCCAGCCTACGTCCGATGCGTCTGTCGCCACCGTGATCCCCGGGGGAAGGAACACCCAGGGGACCCGCTGACGCAGGGCACCGGGACGTAGCCAGGGGCGAAGGAGGCGGTGGAGAGAGGGGGACACTTGCCTGGGAAGGTCCCTGTGCGCGGGGGAAAGGTGGAGGTTTACCTCCCGCGTCAGCCTCCTGTGTTTCAGTCGTCCCAAGGGCATTGCAGGGGCCGCGAAATTTAGGGACCCGAGCAATGATTCCCACTGGCGGCGAGAGAAAGTACGGGAAAAATGCGCCTGGCGGACGTGGCGAAGGGTCCGGCGGGCGTTGTCTGGAGCAAGAGAGAGGGTGGCCGAAAGAGAGTCCCACTCTATTCCTAGCCAACACAGTTTGCGAGTGGGAGTGAGAGAGGACTTGGGGATGTTCAACAGGAACCCCATTTCCTCTAGCACTCCCCTCGCTACCTGGACGTTGTTTGCTACCTGCTCCTTGGAAGGGGCGTGAAGCAACCAACCGTCCAGGTACATGAGGGTGGGGACACCCGCCTCTGCCAGACGGGATGCCACCACCCTCACGAACTTTGTGAAGACTCGAGGAGCTAAAGAAAGACCGAAAGGTAGCCTGGTAAACTGGAACGTCTCGGTCCCCACCTGGAAGGCCAGAAAACGGCGAAACCTGGGGTGGATCGGGACGTGCCAGTACGCATCCTTGAGATCCAGGGATGCTAACCAGTCCCCCTTCCTTAGAACTGTGCGGACCTGAGCAACCGAAACCATCTTGAAACGTAAGGTTTTCACAAATTTGTTTAGTTTGCTCAGGTCCATCACCAATTTCGTTTTTCCCTGGTCCTTTTTGGGGACCGTGAATAAACGAGAAAGAAAGACCCTTCCCGTCGCCCGCTCCACTACCCCTTTTTCCCGCATTTCTAACACATGCGGGACGACCGAAAGTGACACTTTGGTTGAGGCAGGAGGTAGACATAGTGGCTGTAACGGGAAAAGACAGGTGTCAGTGAGAGTACAGTTAATCCTAACCCCCAGGGCCCGAGGGACCCGGGGATGGTTGGAGGGTAAATGACGGGAGAGGCAGAGATTTTGACCGCAAGGGAAATTCTGATTTTGACCTAACGGGAACCCAAGGACGGGATTAGGCATAAGTCATATGTCAGAAATGTCAGATTAGGAGAGTTAACAGTTACTCACCGGAACAGTTATCCAGGGCCATGACAGGCCCTGCCGAATTATCCTTGCTGCCCAGCCGTGGGAGGGCCAGGCTGCTGACCACCCTGTGAGGCAGCCCAGAGTGGGACCCTCAAGTGGAGCGGTCCTTCTGGGAGGGGTGGCTGAAGGAGGACTTGGGTTTGCTGTAGGGCTTGGAGCCCTGTCCTCTCCCTCGAAATGGCTGCTGGCCCCTCTGGGAGGGCCTGTTGTGTGCCTTCGGGGGAGTGGGGTACGAGGGCCTCGGCAGTCTGGAAGGCTGGGAGGGCCTTCGGGGCTGGTAGGCTGGTCTGGATAGCTGTGGGGCATGTGGCCTACGGACAAACAGATTGATTAGGAACCAAAGGAGAACCGAATATTCCTTCAATTTCACCTCCCGTGAAAATAACTCAGGTAAGTAGAACAACGAGAGGTACTTACTTGGAGGTAGAGGGTTTTGGTAAGTTGATTACCGCTGGGAGAGAGGAGAAGATTGCGTCTGTCGCCGGTTGATCAAAGAGGGCAGGGGACAGGGGGGCAGCTCGCACCACTCCCCTCTGTGCCATCTCCGGCGCAGATTTCGCAGCCGCCTGGCGGGCTGCCAGTCTCGCCTCGGCGAAGACCTTCGCCTCCTCCCGCATGTTGTGGGTCACCATCGCCGCCACGCCCTCCATCACGGTGGCCATGGAAGAGAGGGTGTCACTGTAAGGGGTAAACAAGGAAAAAACCGAGTGAACCCGGGAATAAGTACCCGGGAGTAACAGAGAGACCCTCTACCCCGTATCCCCTAAGTAACATGACACTAGAAGTAAGGTACTCACGCTAGCTGTATACCCGACATCTCGTGGTAGGTGTTGGTGAGGGCGTTGAGGCAGTCTCGGATGAGCGCAGCGGAGATGGTGTGGGCCAACTCCAAGCGGGCAGCAGACTCCGCCTGCCGCAACTTGCCATCGGGCTCCTTCAGCTGATATGGGACCGGAGGCTCCTTCTCCGTCTTCCACAGGCATTCCCTCAAACCCGGGGGGGCACGGGAATGAGGGAGGATGACGGGGAAAGACGGAGGAGGGGGCTTCCTGGGCGCGCTGTGCCTCTGGTGGGACTTAAGGAGTAGGGCTGGGATGTCCAGGTCCCCTTCGCCCTTATCCCCCGGGAAGTACACGTCCGGGGAAAGGAGGACTGCCGTGTTCCCGTGGGAGCGGTCAATCCTCCAAGCCTCGGACAAATGTAACTGGCTGTACTCCACCAGAAAACCCATCGCGTCCAGGGTAGCCGCAGAGGACACTCTCGATGAAGTGGGTACGGGCGCTGAGATGGGACGGACCTTGTAGAAGGGAATAGCGTCGCCCTTCTCATCCGCCCCCCACTTCACCAGGACGTCATCCCTCCAGGTCCACACTTCTGGTTGAGCCGTGTCCGGAGACCAAGTCACCAGTCTGCCCTCCTCCGAAGAGTGGGTCCAGGAAGGAGGGAGAAGAGCCCAAGAGTAGGGAAGGTACCCGTCGCCCGCAGGAGGGGGTGACGGGGATGGAGGTGCGGAGGTAACCAACTCCTCAGCTACGTCCCCCGACGGAGACTCGAGTCCCGGGGAAACAGGAGGAACGGGAATGACTCCCATATCCCCGGGAGGACTCGCGCCCTCGACGAGAGCAGAAGCAGGAGGAGGGGCAAGTGTGGGCGAAGGAGCGGGTTCCGGAGCGACAGCCGGAGGCTGCGCGGTGGAAACCCCAGGAAAAGTGTGAGGAATAAGGGTGTGGAAGATCTTCACTATCTTCCTCGACAAGGGGCTGTCCCCCCCCCGCTTGCCCTTGCGGGATTTGCGGGCGGGCGAAGGAGAGCTACCCGACGAAGAAGAGGAAGAAGAAGACGACGAAGATGAGGAGGAAGGAGAACGGCGACGAGCCCGGGACTTCCTGTAGTGGCGGGACCTTTTAGCCGAATGCTTGCGTCCCCTAGAGAGACCTGAGGAGCCGGCTCTAGAAGGAGGCGAAGCTGGAGGTTCCCTGCTGGGCCCTTGTACCGGTGAGGTAGTCGGGGGAACCAGCGCGACAGACTCGCTCGTTTCCCGGGGGGAGAAGCCCCGAGAAGGAGTCGTAGTACCGTCTAGGGAAGGAGGCTCAATCTCTCGGGCCTCAGGAGGTTCTAGCCCCTGAGACTCCGAGAGACAGGAAGAAGGGTAACGGGTCCTGGATAAACCCAGATCCGTTCCCAAAATCGGGTCCACCCACGCCAAAGAAGAACCGTCTCGTTTATGGGCCATTCTCCTAGCCCTCGTCCACGCCATACGAAGAGAAGCAAGGGCGGGGAGTTTGGAGCGAGCAGAAGGGGAGGTAACCCGACACAACTCAGCCCAGGGGCGGCACACACCACACGCCAAAGGGTCGTAACCCAAGGGAGTGAAGCAGGGTGCGTGAGGCGAACAGTGCAGGTGTCCGTCAGGAGAGACCCGCACAGTACACCCCGAAGCAGCACATAAGGCACGAGTAGGCTGAGGAAGAAAAGAATACACAAACATGGGTTAGCACGTGCAGACACTGGAACACAGAAGACACGGGAAAACCCCCAAACAAGGAGAAGTAGCGCGGGAAACACCCGCTGAACCCGGGGGCCAGGACACGACCCCCCAATCTCACGCACACCCGCCAGGGAAAAACCCCGTAAAACCAGAAAACAGCCCGCCACATGGAGCGGGTAAATGAAACCCCCCCGGACAGAAGGATCCCGAAGGAGGGGGAACGGGGGGGCCCGGTAGCCTGAGTTGTAACAACCCAGGCTAAAAACACTGGAAAAACACCAAAAATCACTAAAAAAACCCGCACGGGAGAGGAAGAGAGAACCAGGGCACAATTCTCACTCCCCCCTACCGAGAGGGCACACACAATAATCGGGGAAGGCAAGAGGAAGGGCTGCAAAGACCCCACACGCACACCACGTGGGGAGGCGAAGGCCCCACGTGGGGACGCTAACCTCGCTAAAAAACCCAGAAATCCCGATAAAACACACACGATGAATGTACTAGTGGCAGGAGGAAAGGTGAAAGGGGGGAATGAAGGAGAAAAACTCCGAAAAAGGAGGCCCAAAAGCCCCCTTCGCCTAGGGAAGAGAAAACTCAGTCCTAGAGAAGAAAAACCCCAAAAAACACACCTAAACACTCCTAGAATACACACACACACTATACATCTGCAAAGCAGGCCAGCCACTAGAACACAAAAGAAACAATAGCAGGAACACGTGACACAATACCATAGCGTAGCAGCGAGGAGCGAAGATGTTGACTGGGACGTGTTCCGCGACAGAGTGACCGATTGCCTGAGAGCGCAGAGCGGGGCTAATACCTCACCACACCACCACCAGGTGGCTCCACTATCAGTACAGCGCCAGATTTGAATTTTTATTTACTTCTGATGATCATCACGGAATAGACCCTTCCAACCCAGATTATGCCTATACGGGGCCTAGGCTTGAGAAGGGGCGTATTCTATAGCAATCCAGCTGTGCTGGTTTCACTATACCAATAAAGGGGATGTTTCGAGTACTTTTGGTCACACCATGGGTCACACACATACACACACACACACATAAGTCGCATAGCTGTGCGTTAATCTCAGTGACCTGACCTTCCTTCTTCTTCCATCCACTTCTCTCTCTCTCTCTCTCACTCTCTCTCTCTCTTGTGTTCACGATTCATCCACAACCTTTCCTTTTCTAAATTCTATAATCTAATGATATTTTATCCCACATATCATATACATGATATATTTAGATTAATGGCATTACCGTATATAATATTTTTTTTAAATTCCATTTATTCATTCTCTCATTAACAGTAGCATGCATCATAAGTTATTTCACTTTCTTTATTCCTCATTTGTTACCTTCATCTTAAGTTTCTCTCTCTTACTGCCTTAGGCCATATTCTAATCTCAGGTCCCTATAGGCGCCTGTCAACTACCTGTGTCGGTTTCTTAATCCATTCACACACACACACACACACACACACACCACTCCTTGCCCAGTCCTGCTGCTTTGTTTGGCCATGGTTTTGAAATATATTAACCTTTTTGTGTAAGTAGTGAATGTGTGTATGCGTTTTTTTCTATATTTTCGTTGCATAAAAACACACTCCCTTGTGCTTCCGAAAGATAGGTGAAATTAAATGTATAAAAAATGGTACTAAATGGATGGAGAAGCCTTGAAGTATGCTTTCGAACACAGGAAGTCACAAGGGTTACCCAGAGGTCCTCCAGTTGACCTTTTTTCCTCTCACTGTCGCTCACTTTTTACTACACACTATATGTTCAAATTAAGATATTACGAGCTCCAAGTAAATTGTCACTATGAATTTGACTGTAAGGCTCACACATATCATTTACAATAATGAGTGAGTAATAACAGGCATGAATAATGCTTACTTAGCAGAAATATTCATGAAAAAAGGAAGCACTTCTATTTTTCTCGGT
This sequence comes from Petrolisthes cinctipes, assembly GCA_033782935.1. Taxonomy (NCBI): domain Eukaryota; kingdom Metazoa; phylum Arthropoda; class Malacostraca; order Decapoda; family Porcellanidae; genus Petrolisthes; species Petrolisthes cinctipes. The sequence continues at coordinate 1,488,802 of JAWQEG010000685.1, forward strand.
GTGCTGAACACCTCTAGCCAATCAGGGAAGCGAAAAAGTACTTGACCTGCCTACCGCACCTGTAGGGCAGGGCTTCTCCGCCACCTTAGGCTGGACAGAGTATAGAAAAGAGCACCCACGTGAGTGATTTGATGCGAGAGTACAAAGATCATCCGATTTATGGAAAGAAATGCATCCTACTCTGCTAATGAGCTGCTGCATTTTCATTCTCACTATGATGACTTTCAAAATTAGTGTCATGTAACAATCAAACAGTCAGACATCAGGAACTTTTTCAATAAGGATAAACGTGCAAAAGCAGCAGACATTTCACTTGTAATTTCCTATTCATTCATCGGATTCCCAGATAGTGAATCATCAACGTCTACACCAGCAAGTACTCCAACAAAATTCCCTTCTCCAACAGTCTACCCCAGGGATGCACAACCTTTTGGGCTCCTCGGGCCACATGATTAAAACTTAAAACTCACTGAGGGCCGCATGATTCATGTTCAGCAAAAATGCAAAAAATTTAGGTACTTCATGGTAAAAATATAGTACTTAATGACTTAATCCATTGCGTTACAAAAGTATGATCAATCCTTACCTGGCATAGATGACACAGTCTTCTTAATGCGATTTTTGACACTGATTCAAAGACAAGCTTCTTTATGTTTGGTTGAAAATTTGTTGTTATTTTTTACCATTTATTACTTAGTAAAGTCTGCCAAAGGGTTGCTTGAGGGCAACACGCGGCCCGCGGGCTGCCGGTTGTGCATCTCTACCCCATCCGGCCTGTTCAACTCTCAACCTGCCTGACCACCCACACCCAGTCCTCCCTCTGAATCTATATCTAATGTGGATGATATGATGATAATGATAAGTGATGATGATGAGTGGTCATGTATAATGCATAAGTACTCCAAATAATTAAAAGAAGAAAAGAAAACAAATAATGTAAACATTAGTTTAAGGGTAAAACAATTATTTTAGCAGTGGTTAACATTTAAGTTTTACAGTTCAGAAAACCTAAGTTTATCATTTATATTATCAACAGAAGTTTATTTGCAGTAAGATCCAGTACATTAGGTTATACAATAGAGGTTGAGTGGTTTATGTGTGTGTTGGGATGAGGATAATTGCATCCGACTGAAGCATCGACGTGTCAGTGGTGCGTACACATTACTATGGTGAATTATTGTACATAGTAGGCTACATTGCATTAATCATTATGTATGTTGTATTATTACCGTGTGTGCAAGTCACGCTACATTAGCTACATATTTCTATACTTATGTATGGCGCATGACAATAGAAAACGGGCGTAATTTTACTATCCAGAAAAATTGATTTTTCGTACTATTATAATCCCCGTGGACGCCAGATAATTGAAGCTCTACTGTAGTATTAATTAAGCTTTGATAATTTAAACCAATACCCAGTAGTTCACTTGGACAAGAAAACTATCGCTAACATAAATATATTTTCAACAGAAAATAAGTCTGGAGGAATATGAGCGGATTGGGGAAATTGGAGTGCGTTGGGCAGTGGCTGGAGATGACAGGCTTAGCAGCCAGATACCAAACCGCCCTTGGAGGATTCACTTCCAGGATGCACAAGGCTGGTCTCATCTTCACCATGCTGCTGCAAATAACAAGGTATGACAAAATGATGACCAATATTAAGAGCTATGAAGGTTCAAATCTTACTATCTTATAAATACACTACTAAATAAGTCAGAGCCTTTTCATTGATAGGCAGCTTCTGATTTAACCCCTAAAGCATGAGGGGAGGGGGTCGCTCTTGCCTGCCGCCACGGCCAGGTGGGTGGGCGGGCGATAATCTACCGCTGTGTCTGGCCGGCGATTATCCAAAAAATGCTCTATTTTCCTTCATTCATTCTAAACTACAATGCCTAGAAACTTAGATTTGGTTTCGTACTCACCATCAACTCTTCCAACGAGACCAAACCCAGCTCTCTAGGACTCTTGGTTATAGAGATAGGAGGTGATAAAGAGGAGTTACTTTCCGAGTGAGAGAGGGGTTGTGTTCGCTCGTGATGGCTAGCTGTGGCCTCTGTCAACACTTCCTCATGCCACTACGTGTGGAAACTCATCACTATTATATGATGACAAAGATATATCCAGCTTCCATTCAATTGCAGAGTCTGATAACCTTACAGGAATGAGACGGGATCGTGAAGGTTGCAATCGTTGAGTGGAAGTAACTGGTGGTATGATGGGGGGCACAGAAACGGATGCAGTGGAAAAATTGTCTGATGGCTCAGCTATCAATGCGATAGCGTAGGAACTGAGTAACCAGCATTGTAGCACAGGGTAATGTTACAGTCTCCCCATAGGCTGCGTTTACACCAAGCGAGTCGCATGGCGGTAAGTCAGTCTCAGTAATTTGGTACGAGTCAAAACAACAATCTCTGTTCACACCGACTGTGTCAGCCCAAGTCTAGTCATAAGTGCCGCACCAGATATAAAGGACAATGGATGTATTTTCTTGCACTGAACTAGTTGTTCTGTTATAGCTTTGTTGTCGCATATGTAAGAGAAACCGAATTTAGATGCATGAACAGAATATAAAAAGGTCAGACTTTGGAAGCTTCAGTCATTTAATCCCAGACTTGCAGAAACCATCCAGAAAAGTTTTACACCTTTTTTAGAATAACAAGTGAAAATTTCAAGAAGCTGGTGGACTTAACTCGATCATCCATTAAAAAAAAAAAAAACACGAACTACAGGCGTCCACTTGGGGTTGAAGAGAGAATAGTGCATTTGTCGCGGCTTCCAGCCGCTTAAATTGTATTTATTGGTTTGTGGAACCAGCACAGCTGGATTGCTATAGAATACACCCTTCTCCAGCCCAGGCCCCGTGTAGGCTTATTTCTGGGCTAGAAGGGTCTATTCCGTGAAGATCATCAGAAGTAAATAAATTCAAATCTGGCACTGTACTGATATGGGAGCCACCTGGTGGTGGCCTGTAGAGGTAGTGACCCGCCTGGGCTAGCGGGGGTAGCCGCTCGGTCACTCAAATGAGAACTGAAGGAGAATATCTGCCGCATCGGGAGGTGGGTGGGACAGTAAAAGCTGTGCTGGTTCCACAAACTAATAAATACAATCCCGTGACAAATGCACTATTATTGGTAAAGTGGAACCAGCACAGCTGGATTGCTATGCATGCGATGCGGTAGGTGGGAGGTGAGGCGGAGGCATTCATCCCCAGAATGAAGAGCGGTCCCGCCCTTAGGCCCAGAGCGGGGAGGATAGAGTTATCTTACCTCCAAGCATGATAGTAGGGTACTGTTGACCCAGAGTAATCATAATAAATTGTTAATAATTATGTATTATTATTATACATTTTATTAGTAATGAATGTATTATTTATTTATTTATTTTTTTCGTTATCTTTATAGTCAGACATAAGAGGAGAGGTAGGCGGGTCGAGAGACGACCCCCCCCCCCCTTTTATCCTCATCCTAGGCTATGGAATAAGGTATGAGTAGCAGGTAACAAGTCAACCAGAAGGAGTAACGAAAAAACGATAATGTCATAACCATGTGTTTTATTGTACCTCTGCCCTACATGAACACTGAAAATCAGTCACCATAATTTCATCCATAGGAAAAATAAATACTCAGAGCCGTAACAATCTAGTTTATTTTTACCCAGCACCTTATGTACAACATGAATGACATGGGATGAGCATGAAAATGTACAGAATGGATATGACGTATGGGGTGATAATGAGGGTAAGGTAAGAAGGAGATTACCTAGCCCGACCTTTGCTCCTCGGGCGCACCCTCACCCCCCCCCCCCCCTCTTTTTCCTGTGGCGTCCCCTACCAGGTGTTGGGACTGGGTGTGGTAAGATGGGAGGAGTTCCCATCGCCACACAGGGGGTGGGAGAGACTGAGTGGAACAGGTACCTCGTCCTGAAGGAGGAGGCAGATGCCCAGCCCCTCAGATCCCGTACCTGCTCCACCGAGTGAATCCTGAGGGAGGCAGCCACGCCCCAAACGCTGTGGGCCTTGGGAGTGTGTCCGGGATCCCCGTTCTCGATCACTCGGCAGAGGAGGCGAGCGATGGACCTGGAGAAGAGGTTTACCAAACCTGGAGTTGTAGAACAGGTGGTCCTGTGACGCCTCTTGTAGCCTCCACGTAGGATGTGAAGGCGTGGACTAGACAGAGCGGGTGGAAACTTCCATCCCTCAGGAAGGAGGGTACTGTGAGGGGGCCAATCCTGTCGTCAGCCTGCTCGTATTTAGCTAAGAAAGTGGGAGAAGGGGAGACAGTCAAAGAAGCATGATTAGGACTTACAGAGGAGAAGGCTGGATGGCAGGCAAGGGCTGCCAGTTGGGAGGCTCTGTACCCTGTAGCTAAGGCGAGCAGGAAGAGACTTCAGGAGGAGGTGGCTCACTTCCAGAGGGACCCCCTCGAAGGTCAGGTAGGTAAGGCCACGGTGAAAGGACCAGGACGGTGTCTGGGCCCTGTGAGGTGCTGTCCCCGCCCGAATCCCCATCCTCAGAAGAGAGAGGGGCCTCTCGGGGCCCATAATATTGAAGCCAAGGAAGAGGGGTTTAGACAGGGCTGCGTGATGCGCAAGCACCATTGCCGGGGCCCTGTTGGTGGAGTCGGCTAGCCAAGTGAGGAATTCCAAGACTATCCTCCGAGATTATCATGGCGGGGTGTCGTCGTAAGAAGTCTTGGAATCTCTTCCAGCATGATTCGTACTGTCGCACCGAGGACTGGCGATGAGCCCTCAGCATCTTACCCACTGTCTCCTGAGTGAAGTGCAGACAGAGTACTGGAGAGGCACGCCGACCCCAACTGAAGAGGATGAGGGCACCACTGGGACAACTCTCCGACCCACGGCTGTGCTGGCCAGAGGGGGGCTATGAGGAGTACCCTCCCTCTGAAAGAATGCAGCCTGAGGATCGCCTGAAGGAGGACTGACGTTGCTGGTGGTGGAAAGAGGTACATGTACCCCCACCTGTTCCAGTCCTCTGTGAAGGCGTCCGGGCCCCCCGCCTCTGTCCTGGTGGAGAAGGACAGGAACAGGGGAAGTTGGGCTGTGATTGTGGAGGCGAACAGGTCCACCTCCGGAGTCCCGTAGCAAAGGCAGTGACTCAAACACAGGGGGACGCAGTTGCCACTTGACTGATATCCCTCTGAACCTGGATAGGGCATCTGCCCAGTTGTTCTCCCGCCCTGGCACATAGCGGGCCGAGAGTGCCCTGTCTCTGTAGGCACTGCACGGCCGCTATGTTCTCCATGTTAAAGCGGACGCCCATCCCGGAGAACTGGGGGTGTCTGTTGAGCCACTCCCTCGCTACCATCAACTCCCGAGCGTTGATGTGTAGTAGCCTCTCCTCTTCCTTCCATCCCCCGCATAGCTGGTGTCCCAGGCTTAACTGGTACCCCCAGCCTACGGCTGATGTGTCTGTCGCAGGGCACCGGGACGCAGCCAGGGGCGAAGGAGACGGTGTAGAGAGGGAGACACTGGCCTGGGAAGGTCCCTAAATGCGTGGGACAGGTGCAGGTTTACCTCCCGCGTCAGCCTCCTGTGCTTCAGTCATCCCAAGGGCATTGCAGGGGCCGCGAAGTTCAGCGACCCGAGCAATAATTCCCACTGGCGGCGAGAGAAAGTACGGGAAGAGTAAGCCTGGCGGACGGGACGGAGGGTCCGGCGGGCGATGTCCGGAGCGAGCGAGAGGGTGGCCGAAACTGAGTCCCACTCTATTCCGGGCTAAGATAGCATGCGCGAAGGGGTGAGAGAGGACTTGGGGACGTTGAGAAGGAACCCCATTTCCTCTAGCACCCTCGTGCTACCCTGATGTTGTTTGTTACCTGCTCCCTGGTGGGGGCATGTAATAACCAGTTGTCCAGGTACATGAGGGTGGGGACACCCGCCTCCGCCAGGCAGGATGCCACCACCCTCATGAGCTTGGTGAAGACCCGAGGGGCAAGAAAGAGACCGAAAGGGAGCCTGGTAAACTTAAACGTCTTGGTCCCCACCTGGAATGCCAGAAATCGGCGAAACCGAGGGTGGATCGGGACATGCCAGTACGTGTCCTGGAGGTCCAGGGACGCTAACCAGTGCCCCTTTTGGAGAACTGTGCGGACCTGAGCAACCAAAACCATCTTGAAGTGTAGGGGCTTCAAGAACTTGTTTAATTTGCTTAGGTCCATCACCAGTCTCATTTTTCCCGGGTCCTTTTTGGGCATCGTGAACAGGTGTGACAAGAACACCTTCCCCGTCGCCTGCTCCACTACCCCTTTTTCCCGCATTTCCCTTACGTGAGGGACGACCGAAGGTGACACCTTGGAGGAAGCAGGAGGGAGACGTAGTGACTGCAAGAAAAGTGGCATATGTTAGTGGGGTGTAGGAACAACCCGAACAGGGCCCCAAGGGAACAGGGGGGAGGGAGCCACACGGGGTGGAGAAAGGTTATGTCATATGTCAAAGATTTCACTTCAGAGAGGATGACAGAAACAACTCACCGGAACTGAAATCCATGGCCAGGTGAGGCCCTGCCGTACGACCCTCGCTGCCCAACCGTGGGTGGGCCAGGCGGAGGACCAACCCGTGAGGCACCCCCGGGTAGGACCCTCAAGTGGAGCGGTCCTTCTGAGAGGGGTGGGAGGAAAAGGGCTTGGGCTTGGAGTAGGGCTTGGAGCCCTGGTTCCTCCCACGAAAGTGCTGCTGGCCCCACAGGTGGAACCTGGGGGGCTGCTGCGGAGGTGGGGGGAAGGAGTTCTGGGCTGTCTCGCAGGCTGGGAGGGCCTGCAAGGCTGGAAGGATGGTCTGGCTGGCTGGGGGCATGTGGCCTACGGACAAACAGAGTAGTTAGAGGAGAAGAAAAAACCCCGGGGAAAACATGCGAGGGGGGTGAGGTTGGGACTAACTTCCCGCTGTCTCGATTTCCCTCGTACAACAGAAACAATATGTGACATCATCATCCTCCAAAAGGACCACTAGACAAGGAACTTACTTGGAGGTAGACTGTTTTGGCAGGTTGATGACTGCCGGGAGGGACGAGAACACCGAGTACGTCGCTGCCTGGTCGAACAGCGCAGGGGACATGGGGGAAGCTCGCACTACGCCCCACTGTGCCATCTCCGGAGCGGACTTGGCGGCTGCCTGGCGGGCCGCCAGCCTGGACTTGGCAAAGGTCCTGGCTGCCTCCCGCATGTGATGGGTCGCCATGGCTCTGGCGCCCTCTGCCATGGTAGTCATGGACATCAGGGCGTCACTGTAGGGGAGAAACACAAGCACCCCGAGAACACCAAGGTTAGAGCCCTGTGAAGGTTATGTAAGTAAACCCCCCATGCCCATCAAAATCAAAAGAATAAACATAGTACGAACAAGGTACTTACGAGAGTTCAAGACCAGACAGCTCGTGAAACGAGGTAGTGAGGCTCTTCAGGCAGTCCCACAGGTACGAGATGGCTGCACCGGTGGAGATGAGGTAAGACAACTCCAGCCGGGCAGCCATCTCTGCCTGCCTCAGCTTACCGTTGGGTTCCTTCAGTTGGAAGGGGACCGGCGACTCCTTCTCCATCCTCCACAGGCACTCCTTCAGACCTGTAGGGGCACAAAAAGGAGGGAAAATGACTGGGAAGGACGGAGGAGGGGGTTTCTTGGATGTGGAGGGCCTCTGGTGGTCCAGGGACTTAAGGAGAAGGGCAGAAATGTCCAGGTCCCCGTCTCCCTTATCCCCTGGAAAATAAGCATCCGAGGACAGGAAGACTGCCGTATTCTCCGAGGAGCGGTCAATCTTCCAGGCCTGGGATAAGTTAAGATTGCTATTCTCCACCAGGAAGCCCATCGCATCCAAGGTAGCCGCCGTGGAAACCTTGGAAGATGCAGGAATGGGGGCGGAGATCGGGCGGGCCTTGTAGAAGTGGATGGAATCGCCCGACGCGTCCGCTCCCCACTTCACCAGGATGTCGTCTCTCCTCACTGACACGTCTGGTTGAGATGTGTCAGGAGACCACGCAACCAGTCTGCCCTCCTCTGAAGTGTGGGTCCAGGAAGGAGGAAGGAAGGCCCAAGAGTAGAGGAGGTAGGAGTCCTCCCTAGAAGGAGGAGAGGAGGTAGCCAGATCCTCCGCTAGGGCACCAGCCGGGAACTCGGGGCTCGGGGAGAGTGGGGGTTCGGGAACGCCCCCAAACTCCCCGGGTGAACCCGGGCCATCGGCCGGCGACGCAGCAGAGAGAGGAAGAGTAAGGTCGGGTACAGGAACAGGTCCCCCCGCCACCACCGGAGTAGGAGGGGAGGGGGCCACGGGAGGTAGAATGAAGTCCGGAAGGACAGCATAGAGAAGGGTGCTTAGGACACGCGCCATCTTCCTCATCAAAGGGCTCGTACCCGCCCGCTTAGCCTTGTGGGGCTTGCACATGGGAGAGGGCGAGCACTCCGATGAGGAAGAGGAAGAGGAGGAGGAAGTGGTAGAAGAAGACGAAGATGGGGAACAACGGCGAGTCCGGGTCCTCTTGGAGAGTCGAGACCTTTTGGATGGGTGCTTGTGCCCCCGCGAGCGGCTCGAGGAGCAAGCCTTAGGGGGCGACGAAGCAGTAGGTTCCCCACTGGGCCCTTGTACCGGTGAGGTAGTCAGGGGTGCCAGCACGGCGGTCTCGCTCGCTTCTGGGAGTGGTGGGAAACCACTGAAGGGAGTCAGAGAACCGTCTAGGGAAGGCGACGTAGCCTCTCGGGGTGCTAGGGGCTCGATCCCTGCGACTCTGAGAGGCACGTGGAAGGGTACTGAGATCTGGAAAGACCCAGCTCAGCCCCCAAAACAGGGTCTGCCCAAGTCAAGGAGGACCCGTCTCGCTTGTGCGCCATCCTCCTCGCTCTCATCCACGCAGTGCGAAGAGAGGCAAGGGCAGGAAGCTTAGGGCGAGCAGAGGCGGGAGTCTCGCAACACAACTCAGCCCAGGGGCGGCACACACTACACGCCAGAGGGTCGTAGCCCTTGGGCGTGAAGCAAGGTGCGTGGGGCGAACAATGGAGGTGTCCGTCGGGGGACACCCTCACGGTACACCCCGTCGAAGCACACAAAGCATGAGTAGACTGCGGGAGAAAAAAGGGTGGTTAACACGTGAATCCACGTGTACACAGCACAAAGGTAAACACAGCACGTGAACACGTATACACAGGACACGGGTAAACCTAAAATAAACACCGGACGGGGGAAGAACCCGACAACCCGTCCCAAGAACCCCACACTCCCACACACACACACTGCCGGGGATAACAACCCCGAAAACCGGACCCCGCAGGCTGATAAAAGGCCCCAAGTAACCTGGAGGAAGAGAAGCACACAGCCAGCCTGAAAGGACAACCCCAGGGTAAACACAGCACTAGGGAACAAAAACAGCCCCTAACCGACACTGTCAGAGAAGGACAACGCACAATCCTTGCCGACAAATACACTAAAACCACATGGAGAAAAGAGCACAAAGGGCCCCAAAGGCCGCACGAGGAGAGCCACGTGGGGAGGCAAGGGCCCCACGTGGGGAAAAACACACACGCACACGGCGACACAGCCCCATAAACAGTAAGGAAAGTGAACTAGTGGCAAAGCGAAGGGAGAAAAAAGGCAGACAGGGAAAGGAACCCAAGAAGGGACCCCAAGGAAAGCAAGACCCCAAGGAGAGAAGGGAAAAAACAGACCCCAAAACCCAACGGGAAGAAGCGGAAAAACTGCCCCAAAAAGAGAAACCCCGATACACACACAGACACACATCTACAGAGCAGGCATGCCACTAGACACAGAACAAACATGTAAACACATAGCGAAGAGAAGGAGCGTTGATGTTAACAGCCTGGTGTTCCGCGAAAGAGTGACCGAGCGGCTACCCCTGCTAGCCCAGGCGGGTCACTACCTCTAGAGGCCACCACCAGGTAGCTCCCATATCAGTACAGCGCCAGATTTGAATTTATTTACTTCTGATGATCTTCACAGAATAGACCATTCTAGCCCAGAAATAAGCCTACACGAGGCCTGGGCTGGAGAAGGGTGTGTTCTATAGCAATCCAGCTGTGCTGGTTCCACTTTACCAAAAATGGCCATTTTGTTACGGTACGGTAAGAAGTATCGTATTGAAAATAATAGCAAAAATTACAAGTAGGTATATGTTTAGGGCAATAATCAATTAAACATGAACACAGTTCCTTTATTTCTCTTGGTAAGTGAAGATACAACTCATTAATATACAACTAATTACTATATAAGACAGAGTAATTTAATGTAAGAGAAAGTCGTGGAAAATAAAACAGAAGGAAAAAAGGGACAGTTAAAAGTATAAAAAGAGGGTGGTTGGTATGGATGGGCGATACCAGTATTTTTGGATTGATGCGATACCGATTACTTTTTGGCCCAGTATCGATGGTATCGATTGTGATACCGATACTTGTACTTTTGCCTTATATTTCATTAATTTGCTTTTATGTAATGTTATTCCACCCCTCTACAAGAATGTTTTGAAGCATAATTAAGTTAATGAATTGCATTTATGACCAAAAATAGGCTAGAATAATTAGTAGCATGAATAAGTGCGGTGGAAATGAGTTATCTGAGAGGAGCATGTGGACTTACTAGGTGGGATGGAGAAAGTAATGAGAGTGTGTATGAGAGGTGTGGTATGAGTGAGAAGGCAATTGGTATTGAGTGTGGAGTGGTTGAGAGAGTGAAGCGTAATACACTGAGATGGTTTGGACATGTGGAGAGAATGCAAGGTGTGGAGTTTGTAAAGAAGGTGTACGATAGTGAAGTTGTGGGACCTGGTGTGCGAGGCAGACCTCCGGTTAGATGGCAGAACAGAGTGGAAGAGTATGTGAGAGAGAGAAGTGTGAGGGGGAGAAGGAGATGGAGCAAGTGAGGAGGGAGTGTTGGAACAGGGAAAACTGGAGAGTCTTCTGCCGTGGCCACCCCCTTGGAGGGAGTTCCCGGAGGGAAGGAGGCATCGGAGCTATAGATAGGTAGATAGATAGCATGAAACTCAGACAACAATACCGGGCTGCCAGATGCAAAAATGTCTCCCTGCATGTTTTTTTTAACTTATATTAATAAATGATATTTTTTCATACAAAAATACAAAATTATCTCATCACTACTGTATATAAAAATGCCAAATTGAAAGTAAATTCTTAAGTATCGAAATATCGATACTTGGGCATAAATATCAATATTTCAGTGTAAATAACTGGTATCGTAAATATCGATAATTTGGTATCGATACGCCCACCCCTAGTGGCTGGGGTACGAGAGGGCGCCATGACCTTATGTACTATACACAGTAACTAACCCCTACAGGGCATAAGCATGAACACAATATGTTGTCAGATGCATTTTTTTTTTTTTAATGCCTATCACCCATAGTGTGGGCATTAAGGCAGCATTTTATTTTTTCTTTCCCTTCTCCCTTCCTCTCTTATCTACCCTGTAAGTTCCACTGCCGCTGGAGATAATTAATGTAGAATTTGAGAAGCTGGTCTGCGGTGTCGTTCTGCTGGACCAGACTTCCCTGATGTGGAAGATGTCGGGGTCTTGGCTACGGGAGATGAGTTGGTGAAACAGGTCGAGGCGAGGAGAGGCGGACATCCACTAGTTCATGGTGACTGGGTGGTGGGTTGGTCGGTGGGCTGTCAGTCTTCCTCCCCCTCTTCTTAACCATCTGCCATTCCCCTTCATCTTCCAGGTCCTTGTTGTCAGTGGTGTCCTCTCTCGTGGTGGAGGTGGAGCAAGGACAGGTGTCGAGGTCCTGAGTGTCCTCCATTTCAGAATCCAATTCGGAAGGCTCATGTGGTGTGGTGGTGTTGGAAGTGCCTTCACGCTGTTTGCCCGGTTGAGTGTGTGAGGCAGCATTAACCGGCGACGGGGGTGGGCTGGAGGGGGTGGTGGTGGCACGTCCGTTCTGCTCCTCCTTCATCGTGCAGGCTTGCTGCCTCGTTTCTTGGTGGTGGTGGTGGGTGGTTGTAGATCAGGAGAAATGGCTATTGATGGTAAGCCATTTCTCCTGAAGATGTCTAGGAGGAGGTCAAAGAGACGACCTAGCTCTTCTGCAGCTAAGGCAACAGCAGTCTTGGTGCAGACGGTGACGATGTCTGCCTGCTGCTGCCATTGCTGCAGTGGTTGGGCATCAGCCATCTTCCTCCCAAGGGCATGGTGGGACGATGTCTGCCTGCTGCTGCCGTCGCTGCGGTGGTTGGGCGTCAGCCATCTTCCTCCCACGGGCATGAAGTGAGCCTAGGACCTGCCCACCATCACTTCACCCTGTCAACAAGAAGGTCAGCTGGGGAAGTGGTGTCAGTTGTTAGAGGTGTTGACTGAGCCATGGCTGGTGAGTGTCTCCCCGTCAGATGCTTCTCAGAGGTTAGTGACTCGCTGTGACTGAAGCAGAAATGGGTCCAACTGCATCGCTGACTCGACACGACGCGACGCAGCGTGACTTGAATCAACTCGACACATCTGGTGTATTTTGCCAAACATCCATAAAAATTAACCCATAATTCACAGGTGTAGTAACATTTCGACACTAGCAACAAGTGTGGAACACTGTGGGTGTAGCTTTCATTCGACAGCCATCCCAGTTTCGGCCAACCACCACCAGTCAGTCTTACACGAATAGTGAGGATTGAAGGACATATTTACCTAACTCCTCTTTTCCTGTAATTACCCTATATGTATGTAAAAACAACAGTGACATTATATTTCACATTGTTGTGTTGAAAAATGTGATTCTGACATGTTTTGTAACAAAATTTGAATGTGAAAATGTACTTAGATATGTAAATATAATGTAAAGAATTTAAAAGTGATTTTTGAGTTGATGTCATTGTGATGTGGCTACCCATCCTATAGATGTCACTTTAGTCTTCACAAGTACATCAATATATTGTATCATTCATTTATGAAATGTGAGTGGTTACAAGCTTTTAGCCATCAGAAGGGAAGACACCCTCCAGCCAGATTCTGTTATATAAAGCTAGAAGAAATGAGATCGCTTCCTCACCCAAGTGTCGCAACATTGCATACGGGATGTTGTCTGGCCCAGGAGAAGTGTCGCCACAGAGAGAGAGAGAGAGAGCGAAGTGCAGGTTTCTCAAGGTGATTGTATGGTTATAACTTTCATTCTTGTTCCCTGAGAAAACTTCCCTGCCACCTTACTGACTCTCCTGAACACTTGGGTGAGTGGGGTTTTAGTATTAATTGAAGACACATAGGCCTTTCAAGATGCACGTCATGACTCTTTTAAAACTCGTCTAGCCTGAGCCCTTGCCAGTCGGAAGTCCTCTAAAAGAATAGGGTTCCCACGATTGCGACGAAGGCGACAAAAAGCAGCGCGCTTCTCCCGTACAGCAGTGGTGCAGACTGGTGACCACCTAGGGACAGGATGTTTAGGAAAGTGGCCAGAAGTTTTAGGGACAGAGTTGAGAGCAGCAGAGTGGAGCATATCAGTGAAATAGGTCACAGCTTCATCAGAGCTATTAAAATCTGCAACAGAAGAGACTGAAGAAGTTAACTCTTTAAAAAATTTCAAGTCAGCCTTCTCTAATCTCCACTGAGGAAGACGAGACTGCAGTTCGTACCTGTTATTTTCCAAGAGTATAAGGAAGTGGTCACTACCATATAAATCGGGTAAAACACTCCAAGTAAATTCCAACAGAGAACTGGATGAGCAGAGGGAAATGTTAATGGCTGTAAAATTCCCTGTAAGGCTTTAGAAATGTGTCACATCTCCCGTATTTATACCCCTAATCCCTCATCCTCATTAAAAGAAGCCAATAAAACACCCCTGGGATTGACCGTACTGTCACCCCACAGAAGATTACGACCATTAATATCACACAATAAAATAAAGGGAGAGGGAATGTCCCGTACAAGATGGCTGAGATCACCCCTCTCAACTGTAACACTGGGAGGAAGGTATAAACTGCAAACAGTGTAGGGGCAGTCTATAAAAACCTAAACTGCAACAGCCTTGAGCGGAGTGTCATGCTCCAGGCTCGTGCATGGAATATCGCGCCGAACTAGGATGGCAGAGCCACCTTGGTGACCCTGCCCTTCAAATGAATTGGTATAAAATGCAGAGTATGCTGGAGGACTGGCAGGAATTTAGTCCCAAAGCATTGTCTCTAGGTGAGAAGCTAAAGAGAAGAAAGCGCAGAGTTCCTCCCAAGAGGTACGCAAGCCACGGCAATTCCACTATAGAACCTCGGACAGTGTTACTTTAGTCTGGATATTTGAGAAGCCTCAAGGAGAGACTTCTCACTACCACTTTGACCTGAGGTTTTACTCGAATGATAAGTTTTGTCTAATCCTGGGCCACTAGAAGAAGAGTGAACCCGAGGAGCAGTACTTGGGGTAGTAATTGGGTAATTGGGACCCGTAGACGAGTCCCTGAAGCATCTGACAATTTAGAAGAAGGTGAAGGTAGATGAGCAGGGATATTCTTTGAAACAACCATATTGGTATTTTCCTGTACAACAGTGGTATCACTGACATAGGCAGATACATCAACATCTATAATACAGGTGGAAGAATCACTCCGCTGCTCAAATGGAAGAGAAACTGTATCTTTTGAAGTCACAATATCCGAGGCATCCACATTAACTTCACACCCCTCTGATGTTCCCAAAGGAATCTTGCGAGGGGGAACATCTGTTGAATCAAGAGATTCATCAGAGCCACAAGAACGCTTCTGGTGAATTTGAGAGGAAACTATGGATGAGTTGACAAAGACGGTTGCTTTGCAAGGAGGAACGTCTATGGAGTCAAGTGCCTCAGAGGAACCACAAAGATGTCTCTGTTTCAGTTTAGTTGACTTAAGTTTCCTTTTTGGAGAGCGTGTGGCAGCGTGAACCTCTACCACATGGACACCATTAGTTAAAGTCTCAGAATTGTCATCAGTTGAAGGGTCACCAGAATGAGTGTCTGATACAGTTTCCAAGACAGAGAAACTATTATGTAGTGAAACCTTAGAAACGTTCTTACTAGAGTAAGAAGCAGCCACTTCTTGAGAGAGTTGAGAGGGTGCTGCAACCGATTTAGGGCGAATGGAGGAGGCGTATGTCTTCACACCACTATCCTTCTGTCGCCTGAAGTTGAGTTGCCGTCTGGCACTACCAATGCTGATGAATTGGGTGTTAGCCAAGTGGAGGATATCCTGCTCAATTAGGTACATATTACATTGGCGAGAATGTAAGGGATGATCATCTCTGCAGTAAAAGCAATAACTCTCTTATTGACACTCAGAAGTAAGATGCGAGTCAAGAGCAGAACAATTACCACACTGGGAACGGTTGTTGCAGTTTCTCCTCCCATGACCAAACTCATAACAACATAAACACTGTATAGGACGCTCAACAAAAGGCTTCTCCTCAAAAGAGGTGGGGTTAATAGAAAATGAGGATGATCATATTTTTACTGCCTTTCATCTTTGTTACTCGTTGGACACTATCTGGGCACATAGTGAGAATGTTCTCTTCTGAGAATTTATATAGGTCCTATAATTAAATGTTCGATGTGGTTTGATGGATTCAAACATGTCATCAGAAGGAAAAGGAAGATTGAAGAGTATCATTGTCTGTGAATGATCTTTGGCTCTAATTAAAACACCCTTACCATAATTTTTTATGTGGCCCATCGGTAGTAATCCAATTTCTTTCTCCAGATATCTAGAAGCATGGATATGGTTACCACACTCCCCCCTGTAGTAAGCCAAAAATCAAAAGGGTGTAGGAACCTGACGCTCCTTAGGGACATGCTCTACAGAGTCATCGAAGATGTTAGGGCAGTAATCATTGTCACTATCAGCTACATTTCTGGACCGCATCATCTGAACCCTCCAGTGAGTATTCCCCACAGTCAGAGAATCTTTTGTCTCAAAAGCTGCTTTGACATCAGCATTTGTATTGAAAGTAATATAGCACCGATTAGATCTGCAGTCACTGTCATAAGTGATTCGGATACAAAGAACCACTCCAAAACACTTAAAAATGGAGTAGATAGTGCCATAGGATAGGGATGAAAGTACATTCGTCAACATTAACGTGTCCAAATCGGTAACAGGATTCATCGACACAACACCCGACCTACTGGGTCTCTCATATGCAGCCTTCTGCATACCACCACAACCACAGAGTGACGTCTTGAGGGCCTGGTCGACCACCGCTCAAGGAAGAGATTGGGGCCTTTCGTTATCCATATAACATTAATTTTGTTACATTGGCCCCAGGAGCCAAGAGCTACTACCTACCGGACAGATGAGGGGACCGAGCACTGGTCGCCATGGGCAGGGTACCTCTTCCCCCACAGGGCCACTCATTTTTAAAAGCAGCCCCAATGGCTCGAAAGTTTGCCCACGATGGTGCTGATACCCCCTTCACTAACATCTCCCGGCCCAGACACCCAACCATCCAGCACAGGACGGTCCCTCTGGAGGGCAGCATTGTTGGCTCGTACTGGCAGCCTATTGAATGGGAACCATTCAGTATGGTCTCTCACTGGCGACCTTACTAGCATGGGAAGCCCTCTCTCCCCGAAATCGGGGCAGAGCAGGGCCCAGAGCCCCCTCTAGCCAAGGCGTTTCCCGTTGGGGGAGCCAAAAGGGTGTAGGAACGCAACGCTTCTTAGGGAATTGCTCTAAAGAGTCATCGAAGATGTTAGGGCAGTAGTCAATGTCACTGTCGACTACATTTGTGGACCGCATTATCTGTAGCATACAGTGAATATCCCCCACATACAAAGAATCTTTTCCCTCAAATGCTGCTTTGGCAGCAGCATTTGTATTAAATGTTATATAACACTGATTTCTATCTGCAGTCACTGTCATAAGTGAGATCAATATGGAGAATCACTCCAAATCGCTTAAAAATGTAGTGGATAGCGCCAAAGGAAAGACATGCAAATACATTAGATAACAATACAGTGTCCAAATCTCTAGCAGCTTTGTCAACACAACCCTTAACCTGCTGGGTCTTCTTTGGTTAGCAGAAATTGCAGCTTTCTGCAACCCATCACAATTAGTCAGTGGCATCTAGAGGGCCTGGTCGACCACCGCTCGAGGAAAAGAAGGAGGCTTAACGATATCCATATATCATATTTATTGTTAAAATGACCCCAGGAGCCAAGAGCTACTGCCTACCCTTAGGTCCCCTTCACATGATGCGACCACAGCCACGCTACCATATGCTTGTATTGGTTTAGATGGAGCCCTTCACACGTGGTTGCGCGGCCAGACCAGATTTCTGGTCGCCAGGGAAGGCAACCAAGTGAGCGGCCAACCTGGTCGCGCGACCACATGTTTACATAGAAACAGATGGAGCTATTTGATACTGAACATTTTATTGTGGAAGTTCTATCGAGGCCTGCTCTATGGGATCTGAATGATGACTCGTACAGTAACAGGGATTTAAAGACGAAGAATTGGGGGGAGCTAGTGACAATTTTTATGAAGAAAGATGATGCTACAATTGGTGAGCTGTTGTTTTACACACTCAAGCAATGAATCAAAAGATGTAATGCTCATATGTACAAAACTGAAGAACTTCTCAGGGTTCTGTTGCAAATCACTGTACAGGGTGCAAAACAATCCTTTTGTTGATCGATCCTGCAAAATTGGGTGAACCCAGTATCTTCTCTTTCGCTGCTTAAGCCGCTTGCGCAATTGTGAGTATATCATGTACACCTTAAAAACCATTAAGAGGGTCAAATGGACAAGGATCACTCTAAAAATACTTCCCAATCTGTTTATAGTCAGAAAGCAGGCCACCTGGTCTGGTTGGACACACATACACACACACACACACACAAACCCAGGTACTCTCAGGTCATAAACATGGACCTCCCATCAAACTGACCATCGACCCTTTCACAGAGAAAGAGAGAATAAGGAATAAAGCAGGAAGAAGAGAGAAGGTAGACAGACAAACAGGGAATTAGACTGACCATTCAGAGGCAACACAGTCACTCTAGCCATTTCTATCAACTATTGAGTTTGAAATGTATATAAGCAGAGGAGGTATACTAGCATTCAGGATACCTACACTGACTTCCAAAAGGCTATAAACTGTCTCCGTGAGAGAGAGAGACACAGTAATATAA
Source organism: Petrolisthes cinctipes (assembly GCA_033782935.1). Taxonomy (NCBI): domain Eukaryota; kingdom Metazoa; phylum Arthropoda; class Malacostraca; order Decapoda; family Porcellanidae; genus Petrolisthes; species Petrolisthes cinctipes. Next base: position 1,506,901 of record JAWQEG010000685.1, read on the forward strand.
GACAAGGTACATCATTATCATTCCCTGTATATATATAAGTATATATTAATAAATTAAGCCTTAAGAAACTTGTGAAGTCAATTACCTAAGAAAAACCCAACCGTCTTCCACGTTACCTAATACAACAACAACAACAACTACTACTACAACTCCAGAACAAGGTACTGTATCAGATCCTGAACGAGTTAAAGCCTTAGAGGACTGGTACAATCACACCAACAATTGCCGCTTCTTCCACCTCCATGATGAGACCGTGTGTGAATAGATTGGCGCCAAAATATCCTCGGCCGCGTGACCATGGTCGCGTCGAGAGTATGAAAAGCGACCGTGGTCGAGTGGCCAATAAATTCGTGGTCACTCGACTGTGGTCGCGACATGTGAAGGGGGCCTTAGAAGGCGGTCCCTTTGGCAGGCAGCATTGTTGGCTTGTACTGGCAGCCTAATACATGAGAACCATTTAGTCTGGTTTCTCACTGGCAACCTTTCTAGCATGGGAAGCCCTCACTCCCCAAACTTGGGGCAGATCAGGGGCTGGACCCCTCTAGTCTAGCTCGCCAGGTCTCAGAGACACCCAAGCCCCCCCACTACGTCAAGGCTGCTCCCTCTGGGGAGGATTGGAAAGAGGAAAAGTTGATGGTGAGTAAGGTATCAAATTTACACTAAGTTTCTAGGGATTGTAGTTTAGGTGTAGGGATAAGTGAAATAGAGCGTTTTTCGCAAAATCTGGACACAGTGGGAGACTCTTGACCCTTTACCCTGGTATGGGGGCAGACCAGCCAGTACTCACCCAGATATTAGGGGTTAATGTTGCCACCCTGCATAGGAACAAGGCCACCGTAAATGATATGGTGAGCATAGATTGACCTATCCTTGCAAAAGAAACACCTTTTGCTACACCAATAATACAAGATGCAACCTGGACGACGCCCAGGGGAATGGAGAACAACCCCAAATCCCTTAACCAACAACAGGAGACAGTTACATGCACCCACTAACATCAGGAGTCATTATATAAAAATAAGGAACTTCCCAGGAGGCCGAGCCCTTGACCAGGTGAAAAAGGATTGATGAGGTGGCAGGTAACCTTGCACTTATGCCATTTTTGCCACTACTTTCTGGGAAAAGGTCATTACCAACCAACTCCAGTAAGATGGTGGTAGTGAAACAATTCCCTCCTAGCAACTGGCCGAAAATGTTCTGCCTGCTTCTTGCAAAGGACATTTATTTCCTGAGTGACAATTATCTACCTGATTCATTATTTCGTCCCACATGCAGCTGGGAGGTATATTTCGCCCTCATTTTACAATTGGGTTAGGATTTAAAAAATCCAATCGTATAGCGATCGACTCTATAATGTACTGAAGGTTTAATGGAAAAATAGTGTGATGTTATGTTTTAACACCTCTTATACATGTAAATATAATAACATATTCCAATATTATAAAAAAAAAAAAAAAATTCATACTGTACAGGTGATCGTTGACAGTTCTCCCCAAAGCTAGAGATTACTGTGCATTATCCCCCTTGAGGCTAGGAGACTGCTGTAGGGCACATTTATTTGCTCACTTGTCATCACTTGTAGAGGGTGCTGGGCTAGCCTTCGGGCCAGCTGGTGTGGAGGAAGTGGAAGAAGTTGAGATAGAGGGGTCAGCTGGTGCCGAGGTGAAGCAAGCTTGAGTCAAGGTGGAGATGCCAGTGGAAGTTCCCGGGGTGGATGAGTTGGAGATTGATGTGTTGGCACCTGATTTGAAAAAGCTTGTGATGGTGGTCTGCTTTGCTAGGCACTTTTTCTTGTAAATATTGAAAGCTTCTTTGACAGTATGGACAGCATTTGAACTTCGTGCAGGGTTGGGATAATTTTCTTTCAGGATGTCCAGGATACATTCTAGGCTAGTGAACATTTTTTGTCCAGGTATCGCCTGTAGGGGTGTATTGCCTGTAGTGATGTGGGCAATACTTTATGGGTTTGGGCACCCCTTCTGCTCCAGCCACTCCCTTATAGTTCAGCACTTCAGAAGAGATTCACCCCCGTACTAATATAAATAATAATAATAAATAAAAAAAACTGCTCTTTCGACTTGAAATTTTCGAATTACATTTAAAACGTGATTACCAACATTGTGTTAGCAAGAGGATGTTTAAGATCATGATGTCATGCACATTTAAATTGTCCTGGAGGCCAGATTTTTTGTACTATAGTCAAACCAGCCCTATTTGATACTCGGGGTGGTGGCTTGACCTGTCTGCGCTACTGCCAAGTCTACCCCAGGCATCAGCCAGCAGGCCTATAATCTTATAATCCCCCTCTTCACCTCATCCTCCTGTCTGTCTGCCTGTCTCTCTATCTGTCTGTCTCTCAATATACTTTAGTTTTTTTCTCATCCTATGACTTTGTTTCTTATAAAATATCTATTTACTCTATAGATAATATAATTTGCTTGGCTGTGCAAAGCAGGAGAGCGGGAGGGTGATGATCATTCCATGGCGATGGTATGGCAAGGAATGAATTACTTGACCTGACAATCGGTATTCGGTAGGCAGGTAGGTTCGACCTGAGTGTGTCATGTGTCAAGGACACTGAGACTGCAACGCAGCACGACCCATATGCGTTGCCAAGTGTACCGGAAAATACACAAAGTAGTTGTTCCATCTTCAAATCGAAAGTTATTCATAAAACCAAGCAGTAGCATAAAACAACTAATGATTTCATAGTGATTAAGGCAAGCAATGACAGTATGGGCGAGCGAGAGAGATCATATTATGGCTGTCGACTGTATATGTGGCACCAATGCGGGACAGGCCCAGCCACTACCCCGAGTATCAACTAAGACTGGTTTGACTATAGAGACTTGAGATTTTAAAAAAAATACTCTAACATAATAGAAATTTCGTAACATTCTTGTTTATTTTTTCCCATACGTTGTGAAATTTCATGATCACAAGATATACAGTACGTCGGGAGTGACGTGCACCGATTCATGATTTTTCTTTATTTCCCCCCTTGACATCATCAATATTCCCTTTATATAAAAATAAATAAATGTACACTTGAATCTACCACCATTATCAATAATTAGCGTGAGTTTCAGGTAAATCCAGATGGAAATAGATTTTCTATGAATATTTGAATGAAAAAAATACTTGTTTTGCAATGTTTTGCTATGCTTTCTCATACTTGCCCACATGTCACGAAACGAGGCTACTCCTGCGGATAGCAACCGAGCCGTCTTGCCTTCCCACTCCTCAGCTGGCTCTTCAGCGTCATTTACGAGAGAGCTACCACACCAGCCAGACCTGTCTCTCTCCCGCTCCGCCAGCCGCCTTGCCTACCCACTACACCAAGCTACCACGCCAGAGTCAAACTCTCTCCAAGCAACACTACAAGCATACTCAAGTAATGCCATGAGCATTCTCCAAGCATTCTTCAAGCAACATCTAAGCATCCCTGGCGAGCGAGGCAACTAAAGTCCCCATTACCTGTGCTTAGGTCATCTCCACATTCTCCCTGTTATACTCTATTAATAAATCCGTGCCTAGTACTGTTGTCTACAATACACCCTTGGGTACTAACGACCTCCTGACGTTACAATTGGTGACTCCTCAGAGTAGTAGTACGCATACTAGGAAGAAGCCCTGGACGACAACGCCATCTCCACGTATTCACCGCAAGCATAAGGTACCCCACAGGTACATTTTTTCCTTCCTTTAGTGTTTTTTTTTACATACCAGTGTTCACTTCCCCAGTGCTCTACCTCTCCATCAATTTGTGTTAATGACGTTACATGAGCTACGGACGTTTAAAGTTTTTTAACACCCGGTATTTTACTTACGTCTTTCATATATTACTTATTTCTTCCTTACTTATTTACTTATTTCTTTCATATGCAAGCATAACATATAGTGATACTTTGAGGGCAGGGAGGTGGAGGTAGAGGGCAGTGAGGAGGTAAAGACTGGAAAAGAGGCAACATCAGGGAAGGAGGAGGAGTCAGTGCCACACCACCACCACTATTCATTCGTCTGGCAACCCATATTTTCTTCTAATTATGTCTATTAATCATTATCTTGTTGGTTTTTGCCTCCACTACATTTTGGACTACCGTTAACATGTGACATGGTGGAAAGATTGAGAATTGAAAATAATCCAGAAAAAATGAGGAACAAATCGCCAACCAACTAATCATTCTAGAAAAACTCGGCTCATAACCTCTCTCTTTGACTGACTGTGGGTAACTCATTTTATAGGCAGCTACAACAGACATGCCACTCCCCTCAGTGTCCAAATGAGCAAAAAAAGAAAGATACAGCAACTGAAAACCATCAATATGAGCCGTAATATACGAGTGTGCACGGTTTGTTTTTGCATTCCCATTGTTACTTCAACAAACTCTCAGATTTGGGTATTTCAAAGTTCCAGAACTTCCTACATAATTATAGATGTGAAATATGGGTGTTCTGAGATTTCTGATTTTTTAAAATATTTCAATGGTGGGGGTAAGTCTGCCCTTAATATCAATCAGTTGTGTCCAGGTTTAACCCTTAAACCACAGGTGATGACATACGTCTTCACAACCAGCAAGTGGTGGTGACCGCGGGTGATGACATATGTCATCAATGCATTTTTCAACTTTGCGTGGCTCCCAACTATAGTCAAACCAGAATATACTGAGCCTTCAGGTAGGGTCGAGGATTAAGAGCGGCGTTGCCAAATCATCACCAAAACATACCCACATGGTATCCAACATTCTCTGTGATAAATTTAATGGGGTTGCCTTCGCTGTACGAGCAACTGACTGAGAGGGATCTAATAGGGGTCCTCTATTGGCCTTCTCATGGAGGAAATATCTATTTACATTATAAATAATATCCTTGGCTTGGCTGTGGAGAACACCGACGCGCTTGGGAGATGTGTCGTCCATAGTGGTTGGTGAGAGAATGACCAGGTGACTGACATGAGTACACGCGTCCTTGACCCGCCATTAACCCTTTGTCACAGGAGATGTGGCAGCATGTGCAAAATAGCATGTCACATGTTGTATAGAGTTGTTGTAAATATACTTACAATGAACCTAACTCGTCATTATAAATAATTCTTTTTAACATTGTATTATATATCGAATACTTACAGCTACTACAAATTGGCTTATACATTAAAATTTTAACGATATGGGTTTGCTTTGGTGATGATTTGGCAATGCCGCTCTTAATCCGGACCCCACCCTAGGGCTCAGTATATTTTGGTTTGACTATAGTTCAGTTTTCTCACGATCGATGATAGTCTTAGCTGGCCACAAAACCACATATCCCTGCCCTCTCTTGGCCTAACCCTACTCAGTCTAGACCAAGGATAGTTCACTGAGCACTTGTTTTACCCACAATGCACCGCGCCATACAGCCGTGACGTCACTGGAGACCCAAACACGGACGCACAGTGGAGTTTTGCCTTGGCTTTGCTTGTATCTCAGTGACTCCAGCTTTTTTCTCTATAAGAACAATGACAAGGTGTGTTGTTTACTGGTGCAATAGCAATAACAGGAGCAAGAAATAAGAAAAGTGTCATTTTTATCGATTTTCAAGGACAAAATCAGTGTTAAAACAGTGGAATAATTCATGCTATCGGGCAGATAAACTAAACCCAGAGACTGCCAGAGTTTGCTCCCGTCATTTTAAGGCAGCAGAATACAAACAGAATTACAACATCAAGAGGAAGCTCCTGAACAAGTCTCCACAGGCAACAAGATCACTGAAGGCTGATGCTGTACCTTCGCTGTTTCGGTAAATATTGAATGAATTACCGTTATTGCGTACGATTTTTCTACCTTCATTACCCACTTATTTAGACCATTCTAAGACTATTTTCTTCTATGGCATTTTCTCCGCAAATGCCCCATTTCCAAGATAGGGCATATTCAAATGGGGCATTTTGAAATTAGCCTGACCTTACCTGACCTGACCTAACCTAACCTAGACCGCATCAGACTACCGGGACCTAACCTGGGCAAACTACCGGAACCTAACCTGGGCAAACTACCGGAACCTAACCTGGGCAAACTACCGGGAAATAATCGTGATAAAATACAATAAATGACTGGGGCAAAATACTGGGACCCAGCCGGATCTGGCAACACTGCTGCAAAACGGTAATTCTTTCAATAAATACCGCTGTTTCTCCCAAAACAGGAGGATGATTCAGGTAGGCAATATGGACTCTTATCTGTTACTGCCAATACTTTCGGTATAAAACTTATTGTGCAAAACTTACTAAATATCATCTTTCATTTGCAATTAGTAGGAGCTGACAAATATTTCTTGATGGTGCTTGTTAACAGGTTAAAATAAGTCTTGTGCATAGATATGGGCTGCCCCTAATCTTTATTGAAAGTAATGTTTATATGAGCCATACAATTGAAATGTGACAAGACAGCCAACCAGGTAAGATAGGCCAATTTTATGAAAGTTTTATAGGTTATTTGGTTTTATTGTACATTGTGTAGGGTTGGTTTATACTAACGTTAGGTGGCAGGTAGATTGGGACCATTTCTTAATATTTTCAGTTTTTATAAATGATTAGTTTGGTAGGGAGGTGGGAAACATATCCATACCAAAAGAGCAGAAAGGTTTTCCATCTTGATCATACAAATAAATTGCACCACCAGATTGTCTGATTTAATTATTTTCCTTTTTGCAGAAAGTGCAAAACACCGTGGGTGCAGAGCTGAGGAAAAACAGAGGCGCCAGCTTTTGCAAGATTTGCTCAGTGTTTCTGGTAGGAAGAATTTTATGACTTTTTAAAATTGATTTTTATTAAAATTTTTACTGTCTTGCTGAAATATAACATCTCAATCAGTGAGTTACATATGGTATATTGGGTATATTATATATTCCTTTAGTTGAAAATATATATACAGTACAGTGAATATTTTCTGTATTCTCTGCAAGACAAGTTCTCTTTCGTCTCAACAGACATCAGTGAGTTACATATGGTATATAGGGTATAATTATTATATATTCTTTTAGTTGAAAATATAGGTAAATTTACTGTTTCGGACAGAATAGGATTCTTTGGACAATGATATATTTTACTAGTGTTTTTTTATGTGTTTTCAACGATTTTGATATTCATTTCCGTCGCATTTTTTTTTTTTTTTTTTTTTTAGCCTAACCTGACCTAACCTAATCTGGACCGCGGCACACTACCGGGACCGACTACCGGGACCTAACCAGGGTAGGCTACCAGGATCTAACCAGGGCAGATTACTGGGAAAATAGAAATAGCCGACATGGATGGATGTAGAGCACAGTTTACACTTGAAATCTAATCCCGGTAGTCTGCCCCGGTAAGGTCCCGGCAGTCTGCCCTGGTTAGGTCCCGGTAGTCTGCCCCAGTTAGGTCCTGGTAGTGTGCCGCGGTCCAGATTAGGTTTGGCTAAAAAAAAAAAAAAAAAAAAAATTGCGACGGATATGAATTTAAAAATTGTTGAAAACACATAAAAAAACACTAGTAAAATATATTATTGTCCAAAGAATCCTATTCTGTCCAAAACAGTAAATTTACCAAAATGTTTATACAGTACAGTGAATGTTTTCTGTATTCTCTTCAAGACAAGTTCTCTTTCACTCAACAGACACATCATAAGAAGATTCAGCCCCTATTGAAACTGCGGTTGCTGGAGGAACTCAAGAACATGAACTTTATTGTTCCAGTAAGAGAAATGCTGATTCATTATTATCTTTCTTCATTTATAATTCTACTCTTAATTGTTTCATATTTTTAATTTAGTAGTTATCAATGAGTTACATATGGTATATAGGGTCTATTATATATTCCTTTAGTTGAAAATATATATACAGTACAGTGAATGTTTTCTGTATTCTCTTCAAGACAAGGTCTCTTTTACTCAACAGACACATCATAAGAAGATTCAGCCCCTATTGAAACTGCTGTTGCTGGAGGAACTCAACCACCTGAACTTTATTGTTCCGGTAAGAGAAATGCTGATTCATTATTATCTTTCTTCATTTATAAATTCTACTCTAATTGTGTCATATTTTTAATTTACTAGTTATTTGAATTGCATTTAATCTAACTCTAGAATCATGAATTATACTGATCTGTCATAAATTATATGTATAATTATTTATATACATATATTTATCTATGATATTTCTTGATGGAGTATTTTACATTGCCCAGATTGCAGCATTGTCACTTCGGATTCCTCCGAGCAAGCCTTCATGCTGACTTCCTTCCCAACTCACCACCTTCACCAAGATGTTTTGAAACCTTAGAAACCTTTGCTTAAGATATTGGGATAGGTGGCTCAGGGGTTTTAGTTTTATGGCATAACAACTCTAGCATGTACAGTTGGCCTGATGAATTCTTATACACCACTGTGACATCAAGGGTTCGTAACAACTAGAAAATGTAGTTAATTTCCTAACACCAAGCTTATCTAGTAATGTTATTTGGTTGATACTTAAATCAGTCAACAACATTAGAGAAAATTATCAAGGGTAGTACAGTATTTGGGAGCACTTACACAAGTACATTGGGGTGTAGAATAGGTTGATCTTGTCCTACAAACTTGTTAGAAATTCTAAAGTACAGTACAGTACTGTAGACAGTAGTGATAGACTAAGGACTAGTCACTGAGAAATAAGTTTAAGACTTGGAGTAGTACTGTATGTATTTGCCATACATGCCCATCCCACCTCAATGTATTACATTTCACCTTCCCAACCATCTCACACACAATCCCAATTGCCTTCTTACTCATGCTGCAGTCCCAATTGCCTTCTTACTCATGCTACACCTCTCATTACTTTCTCCATCCCACCTGGTATTGGGAAGGGTAAGTTAACATTATAGTAGTGTATATTATACAGTATACTGTACTGTATTTGTCAAGAAATAGTCACTAAGGATAGCTTTACAGGATGCTTTTTCTCTAGGCCTTTGTGTTAAGTAACCTTTCACTTTACAGAATTGGCACCTGACTCTTATGAAGCTCCTACCCACACCTCTGCTGTTGGAGAGACTCTATTAACACCAAGAGTTAGAAACAACTAAAGAAGGTAGCTCTGCTTCATCAGGTGGACATAATCTGGCAGTTTGTTGGTCCTGTTGTGGTTTCCTACATTCTGGGAATAATAATGTGTATGCCCTACAACAGCAGCTGTCTGAGGTGTATCTAAAATTGGAGAAAGTAACAAAAATTAAAAGACAGTTAGAACTAAATTTAGAGGAATTACGAGCAAAGGAAGGAAGTTTAGAACAAAGATTAATGGAGCTTGTTGGAGAAAATGGTGACATCAAAAAGAAATTGTTAAAACAATCCTTAGACAATGATATTCTGCTTAAGGAAAATACAGAGTACAAAAATTTGGTATCAGAGTACAACCTTGAAAAAGCAAAACAAACTTATGCCAATAAACCTATTATACCAGCATCTATGACTATATGTATCCTCACGGCCTTGTTATGCTTCTGTTTTGTTTTATGTGCTAGTTCCCCCTTTATTAGTCTGTTTCCTTATACCATCTGTGTAGTAAAGGTCTTCTGAGGCCTGGTACTGTACTAGTTTAAGTATTGTTGGATTATGGTACTAAATCATATTCCAGTTGTATGAACACTTTATGTGCTTGAATTTTTAAAAACTTCAGAGTTATCATTGCAAGGGAAGAATAGTTAGATGCAAATGAGCATGAGAGGGTAAGATGCAGCATATAAATAATTTCTGTAGCACTCAGTACATGGTTGAATGTCATACTTGATAATCATGGTTCCTGGCTTGTACAACAGCTTTAAAATGTACAGTTTATTATAGTAGCTGTATTTTTGTAGGAAGAACTGTTCCATGCTGACTTTTTACACTATGGGTGAGAGGTTACAGACTTTTGATTCATTCAGATTTGCTCACTTTTTTTCACTCGCCTCTGTATTTAATACTGTACTTTAGAGTTCAAGGAAATAAATTACTCATGTCTACTTTTATGTTCTTACCTATTTGTATTTCTGTACATCTTTGTTTCCTCTTTTAATTAATTTCTTACTGTGACCTCTAATTGTAGGTATTCCCTGTTGACACAAGTTTTCTATATCCTTACTATTCTATACTACTGCAGCATATTCCAAGGTAGGCCTTATAAAGGATGTAATTATTTTCTTTACCATTTCTTCATCTATTTAAGTGAAGGCCACTCTCAAGTTTGCAAACAATGTATACATGTTTCTCACTTTTTCATTTATATGATCATCTGGTGTCAATTTCTTATTTATCGTTACCCCTAAATCTCTTTCTTTCTCTGCTTTATTTAATATTTTATTTCCAAGCTTGTACTGCCAATTTGGTCTTCTCTCACTTCTACCAAATTTAATAATAATGTGTTTAATATCTTCAGTTTCCAGAACTAAAGTAGTTAAAGGAAGTACATTATTATGCCAAGATAACTCAAACACAAAAATGTATTGCACACTGGCAAAGTAAATAGTAATTAAGAGTAAACAGAAAAAATTAACAAACTTCTCGGAATAGCAAAATGACTGCACAGACTACTGGATATACAAAACTACAGAAGGGCCTGTAAAGAAACGTTCTTTTTCTTGCAAGTAATGAAAGGTCACATTTGAAAGTAAATCATGTACAAAAAGAAGCGAAATTGTGGGTGAAGTTAGAGTTAATGTGGGGAGAAAGATGGGTGAGAGACATGATATGCATGTAATACAACATAAAGAAATATTAACGAATCTCTAGGAATTTCAGTCAATAATCCCAATTTTCTATGTTTGTGACCCATCTATATTTAATCATAATAAATTAATATCACGGGGTTTTGCTAGCTAGAATCGGCGTGAGCGAGCCTCTATCAGCCTGTAAATACAGTGCTATAGCCTTCAATATAGCATACACTAGTCTACTATTCATGAAAACTATATCCACAACTATCAATTAACTCTTTTAGAGAACACCACACACGTATGATGTATAAATCATGTATAAAACCAAGAATAAGGAGAGATTATTTAAGTTTGAACGAGATTCCTGCATGCGAGGGTCTCCAGCAGGGTCTCCAGTGAGCGTCATCACTTTGACGTCACGGAGCGCGTGACGTCACGGCTGAATTGATGACGTTTCACTGAACTATCCTTACTGTCTCTCATCCTTGGTCTAGACAACGCGCTGAGTGTGTGAGGACAGAATCTATTGTCAAAGGAGTATAAAAGTGTGCTTGGAGTGGTGGTCATTCTGAGCTAGCTACCCGTCCTACAGACATAAATTTTGTATTTACAAGTACATCGAGAGACAGCTAAAGGTTTTGTACTTCAATACTAATTATTATTTTGTATGTAGGTTTAGTGGTTTACAAGCTACTAGCCACCAAAGTTTATTTACACATTGTAAAATATCCCAGCGCTTTATGGTTTAAGCTTTTTCTTGACTTCTTTGGCTTAATATCGCTGTCAGGAGATTGAACAGGGTATTTGCCAGACATTTAGAAGTCATTAACACTAACACTCGCAAGGCTAAGGGAGACTGGAATTCGAACGGGTGTGTGGCAGAGACAGGGACTAGTGTGGAGGTAATGTTTTGGTGGTAGCTACCACAACGCTGGGGCACTGCTATCAAAACATACGGCAATATTATTGGTCTATGTGTTGGCGCGTAGTTCTAATAATTGTAAGAGCATGTGTAACCAATCGTTTAAAGAAATTTGTGGTAATAATTTGGGACAATCGCAAACTCGCATTATTGTACCCTGGGGCATCGTAGAACGAGGGTGGTTTTCATTATAGACTTTCCCTCTCCCTTTGTTTAAGCCACCTGCTACTCTGCCCAGGCCTGTGCTGCCCGGCACCGAGTGCTAGAGTCTAGTCATTGTACTGACCTTGACAGGGAAAGAATGCACGAGCAACCTCTCTGAGACTCCCATGAGTATGTTTACTGCAAAAATAGACCACCCACCATGAATATTATTATTATAAGTAAAAAGAGAACAAAAAACAGCCAAAACAGAATTATATCAGAACCAGTAGGGCTGGCATCCACTCACCATGAAAACTATCAAGCTGTCTACAGTACAACCATACAATTACCAACATTTGCACCAGCATCATACCTCTACATCATGAAACCTGAATTCTCATCAAGCAGGCTCATAGCCATGGAGGGGGGATGTAGGGGGCTAAACCCCCCCAAAAAACTCATTATTCCCCCATAAGTTTTCTTTTATTTACAAGTGTAAATGATTTACATACAAACTGGAAAATATATGAAGATTCAAGCCAGATTTACTACCACTTCATGACATGATATGAATCTGTTCACCTACATGTTTAATGAGGGTTAATATATGGTCTTGGTGTAATTCATGCTGTGCAGAATACGCTGATAAAGTTATGGTTGAAACCAGTCATGGTTAAACTGTATCAACGCAAGGGTGGTTTGAAAGTTGATATGGCACTGTGTAAAACAAATGTATATTCATTGCAATACATGATCAATATACGTGGAAAGAAAAATATAAAAAAGTATAGAACCACATACAAAACCCCCCACCCCCATCTTTCAAGTTCTGGCTACCGTTTTGAACAAAAAGGAAAATAATTAAATAATTACAATCCTGTCTTTTGTACACGTAATCAGCAATAAAAGAAACGAGAGACCTAGTTTATCAGACGGTGATGCTAACACTACATTGCATTCGCAATGAAAAAGTTCTTTGGAGAAGTAGTAGTGCATGATGAATTATAGCTTCATGTAAAATCAACATAATTAAATCATAAGATGCGACTGCAAATGGTTGATTGTCATTATAAAATCTTTAGTTACACATTATATATCAGAATGTATTTAATTTATCCTTCCATTTTTACAGAAAGAGACTGTTGAGGCCCTGGTGAGGATTGGTGCATGCAAACTCGCCCTTACCCATGATGGTCAGACTCCTGCTGACCTTGCTCGGTCCAGAGGTCACTTGGAGGTTGCTAATCGCCTCGCTATCCAACCTTTTGATCTGGTGAGTGGTTGAAACTGGTATGTTAATGGTAAGTGAGATGGCAAGAATGGAGAAAGATGCAAAATAGATCAGTCGAGAGTGAGTGTAATGTGTAGTAGCCGCCATAAATTCGTGGAACCATTTTGACAGTAAGTTGGATACTAGGGAATATGCCATTCCCTTCTACGGATTCGAACAACATCCACTCTTGTTGGCTGTAGTAATAATACATTGGTTAAGGTGGGGATTAACTGTAACAAGCTCTTCACTGGAACACTTCTAAAGAGATAGTAAGATTCAACATCATATCAATTTTTTTCACAGTAATTTGACACATATGTTTATTATTGGAAATTTTATTATTAAAGGTTATAGGCCACCAATGAGTGGCAGTCAGTGGGACAGTGTAAAATACACAGAAGACTATATGAAACACAACTATAGCACACATCACAAAGATGATGAGTGGCCCAGAGACCTCTCCACCCAAGTGAGACCCGAGTCAGCCTCGGCTATGGCTGCATAAGCAGAAAGGCCTCAGATAGCCAACTCAAACCCCCCACCCCCTGCTCACAGGGGTGGTAACCTCTGACAACAGTGGAATATTTTTACAGTGTCCCAAGCAGGACTCAAACTCTGGACCACAGAAGCTGCAGCCGCTCACTCTGCCACTGTACTAGCCAGGAAATCCCTGCTCTGTTATACACCTCTTAGTCTCAGTTAGGGGTAGGGGAGTGACGAGGACATTGTTGCACTCCCTGGTCTACAACTTTATGGCAAGAATGTAAGAGCTTAGTATATTAATATGAGGCCGTATTGCAAAATATTTGTGCAGTAATGCATATATATATATATGCAATGAATAAAGTACCTACTCATATATATATATATATATATATATATATATATATATATATATATATATATATATATATATATATATATATATATATATATATATATATATATATATATATATAAAAGAGATTAGGTAGTTTATTCATTGCATATATATATATATATATATATATATATATATATATATATATATATATATATATATATATATATATATATATTTGAAATGAATAAATTACCTAATCATTTACAACTTCTTTTGTCAGACCTTGAATCAAAAGATAAACCTATTTGGGCAACTGTTGAAGACCATCAGCAGTGCGGAAAGGCAGAAGACAACAGGAGGCGATCAGGGGGAGGTGGAGCGTCGCCTGGAGGTCGTGCAAAATGTTACCCGATTAGTGACAATGGGAGCTCCTCTGGAACCTGTCGGAGGGTACACAGTTTATCCACTCCACTTGGCCATCACTTCTAATTGTATTGACATAGTTCCACAACTTCTGAGTGTTGGGGCACCTCTGACCAGCACAACAGGAAGGCTGGGAATACTCAGGCAGGCCTGGCTTTCACCCGATGTCACCACCAGCATAGCCATCATCGTCACTCGGGTTTGTCACTTTGTCAGCACTAAGTAAATTAAGATTGAGATCTTTTTAAATTGTAAAGTTGAGCAAGTAGAAAGTGCAAGAAAAATATGAGTGATAGTGGCAATATTTTTCAGTTCTTTGAAGTAAATCCTGGTATTTTTATCAATGAATGGAATGTGACGGACTGAAATTTTGAGTGGTAGCCAGATGTGGACATATACACGCATAAACAATTTTACATGTACTTTCTACTTGCTCAACTGTACATAGTTAGACGTATATAAAAATATTTATATAATATAATTTATGTATGTCATTCAAAAAAGTGCTCAGAAAAAACGAGTAGGCCATTACCGTTGGAAGATAATGTTACTGTATACAGAGTAGCACAATTTTCCAACACACACACACACACTTCTAAAACCTGTGCTTTAACAGGGTGGCTTGAAAGATTTTTTTGCTTGATTCATAATTTCTCAAAGCCTTTTGGGATATTCTGTTTCATGTAGATGTTGGAGTGAGTAACTTTAAATTAAAAAATACATGTCTTTTCTAAAGAGAGCAAGATCTATATACACTCGATCCTCTATTTAACGGAATAAAAGGGGGTTAACCTTGTCCGTTACTGGAAAATTGCCTTGACCTAGGGGATAAATTGGAATTAATACTGTACTGTAGATATAAGGACAATATGTCCATTGAGAAGTTGTTCACTCTAAGGGGGTTAGGCTTAAGTGTGCGAGTGAGGGTTGGGGGTTGGCTAATGGCACACGTAATATTGTACACCTTTCACCAATAGTCCTTGAGCTTCTACTCGTACAGTACACACACATTTTCTGAGTTTAGTCACTTTCTTTTACAGTCACTTCTACTTTTTGTCTGTATGAGTTCGCTGTGCCCTCTACAAATGCACACCATGTTTAAACTATTTTTTAACTAACCGAACAAAATTTTCAAGTAACGGACTTTCTGTCCAATGAGTAGCGATTGTTCAGTAGTAAAAAGAG
Organism: Petrolisthes cinctipes; assembly: GCA_033782935.1. NCBI lineage: Eukaryota > Metazoa > Arthropoda > Malacostraca > Decapoda > Porcellanidae > Petrolisthes > Petrolisthes cinctipes. The sequence continues at coordinate 1,522,349 of JAWQEG010000685.1, forward strand.
TTCATTAAATCTGAAATCCGTTAAATGGGGGTCCGTTAAATCAAGCGTTGAGTGTACATGAATTAACGAATCAAGCCTCCAGTGGTTCGATATATGTGTTTGTGCATATGAGGCATCTTGATTGTTTGAGTGGGCTGTCATCCCCTGAAAGCATTTGCTCCAAATTTCTGGTCCCAGTGCCCCTCCAACGGGAACCGCCTTGACGTGGTGGGGGGGCTTGCGTGTCTCTGAGACCTGGCGAGCTAGACTAGAGGGGGCTCCGGCGCCTGCTCTGCCCCGATTTCGGGGAGAGAGGGCTTCCCATGCTAGTAAGGTCTCCAGTGAGAGACCAGACTAAATGGTTCCCATGCATTAGGCTGCCAGTACGGGCCAACAGCGCTGCCCTCCGAAGGGACTGCCCTCTAGGGGCCGTCCTATGTTGGATGGTTGGGTGTCTGGGCCGGGAGATGTTGGGGAAGGGGGTCTCAGCACCGTCGTGGGCAAACTTTCGAGCCATCGGGGCTGCTTTTTAAAACGAGTGGCCCCGTGGGGGAAGAGGTACCCCGCCCGCGGCGACCAGCGCTCGGTCCCCTCATCTGCCCGGTAGGTAGTAGCTCTTGGCTCCTGGGGCCAAAAACAACAAATCAATGATATATGGATACAGAAAAGCCCCAATCTCTTCCTCGAGCGGTGGTCGACCAGGCCCTCGAGACGTCACTCTCTGGTCGTGGTAATATGCAAAAAGCTGCAAATAAGAGTAGACTTAGCAGGTCGGATGTTGTGTCGAAGAACCCCGTTAGCGATCTGGACACGTTAATGTTAACGAATGTACTTGCATCCTTTTCCTATGGCGCTATCCACTCCATTTTTAAGTGCTTTGGAGTAGTCCTTCGAATCCGAATCACATATGACAGTGATTGTAGGTCTAATCGGTGCTATATTACTTTAAATACAAATGCTGCTGCCAAAGCAGCATTTGAGTCAAAAGATTCTCTGACGGTGGGGGATACTCATTGTAAAGCTCAGATGATGCGGTCCATCAATGTAGTTGACAGTGACAATGACTACTTCCCTAATATAATTGATGACACTGTGGAGCATGTCCCAAAGGAACGTCGGGTTCCTACACCCTTTTGGTTTGTGGCTTACTACAGGGAGGGACGTGGTAACCTTATCCATGCTTCCCGGTATCTGGAGAAAGAAGTTAGATTATTACCAATGGGCCACATAAAGAAATATGGTAAGGGTGTTTTAATCAGAGCCAAAGATCTTACACAGGCCATGATGCTCCTCAATCTCCCCTGTCCTTCTGATAGCATGTTTGAATCTATTAAACCACATCGAACATTTAATTATAGCAAGGGGCGTATATATAATAAGGACCTGTATGAATTCTCAGAAGAGGACATTCTCGCTATGTGCCAAGACAGTGTCCAACGAGTAACGAAGATGAAAGGCAGTAAAAATATGCTCATCCTCACTTTCTATGGCTCGCATATCCCAGATCGCATTAACATTAACCCCACCTCATTTGAGGTGAAGCCTTTTGTTGAGCGTCCCCTACAGTGTTTCTGTTGTTATGAGTTTGGTCATGGGAAGAGGAACTGCAACAACCGTTCCCGGTGTGGTAATTGTTCTGCTCTTGACTCACATCTTACTTCTGAGTGTCGGTCAGAGAGTTACTGCTTTTACTGCAGAGATGCTCACCCCTTGCGTTCTCGCCAATGTAAGATGTACCTACTTGAGCAGGATATCCTCCACTTGGCTAATACTCAATTCATTAGCATAGGTAGTGCCAGACGGCAACTCAACTTCAGGCGACAGAGGGATGGTGGTGTGAAGACATACGCCTCCTTCCTTCGCCCTAAATTGGTTGCAGCACCCTCTCAACCCTCTCAAGAGGCAGCTGCTTTTTGCTCTAGTGAGAACGTTTCTAAAGTTACTCTACATAATAGTTTCTCTGTCTTGGAAACTTTATCAGATACTCATTCTGGTGACCCTTCAACTGATAACAATTCTCAGACTTTGGCTAAAGGTGTCCATGTGGTAGAGGTTCACGCTGCCACATGCTCTCCCAAAAGGAAACTTAAGTCACCTAAACTGCCACAGAGACGCCTTCGTTGTTCCTCTGAGGCACTTGACTTTATAGATGTTCCACCTTGTGAGGCAACCATCTCTGTGGACTCATCCATAGTTTCCTCTCAATTTCACCAGAATCGTTCTCGTGGCTCTGATGAATCTCTTGATTCAACAGAAGTTCCTCCTCGCAAGCTTCCTTCGGGATCATCAGAGGGGCGTGAAGTTAATGTGGATGCCACGGATGTTGTGACTTCAAAAGATTTAGTTTCTCTTCCGCTTGAGTAGCAGAGTGATTCTATCACCTGTATCATGGATGTTGATGTATCTGCCTGTATCAGTGATACCACTGCTGTACAGGACAGAACCAATGCAATTGTTTCAAAGAATATCCCATCTCATATACCTTCATCTTCAAACATATCAGATGCTTCAGGGACTCGTCTATGGGTCCCAATTACTGCCCCAAGTTCTGCTCCTCGGGTTTGCTCTTCTTCTAGTGGCCCAGGATTAGACAAATCTTATTGTTTGAGTAAACCCTCAGGTCGATGTGGTAGTGGGAAGTACCTCCGTGAGGCTTCCCAAAAATCAGTACTAAAGTAACACCGTTCAAGGTCCTTCAGTGGAATTGCTGTGGCTTGCGTGCTTCTTGGGAGGAACTGCGCGTTCTTCTCTCTAGCTTCTCTCCTGCATGTGTTTCTCTCCAAAAGACAATGCTTGGGGACTACATTCCTGCCAGTCCTCCAGCATACTCAGCATTTTATTCCAATTCATTTGAAGGGCAGGGTCATCATGGTGGCTCTGCCATCCTAGTTCGCCGAGATATTCCATGCACGAGCCTGGAGCTTGACACTCCGCTCCAGGCTGTTGCAGTTAAGGTTTTTATGGACCGCCCGTACACTGTGTGCAGTCTATACCTTCCTCCCAGTGTTACAGTTGAGAGGGGTATTCTCAACCATCTTGTACGGGACCTTCCATCTCCCTTTATTTTATTGGGTGATTTTAATGGTCGTCATCCTTTGTGGGGTGACAGTTCGGTCAACCCCAGGGGTGTTTTATTGGCTTCTTTTATTGAGGATGAGGGATTAGGGGTTTTAAATACGGGAGATGTGACACATTTTAATAGCCCTACTGGGACTTTTACCGCCATTGACATTTCCCTTTGCTCACCCAGTGCTCTGTTGGATTTTACTCGGAGAGTGTTGCCTGACTTATATGGCAGTGACCATTTCCCTATACTTTTAGAAAGTAACAGGTACGAACCACAGTCTTGTCTTCCTAGGTGGAAATTAGAGAAGGCTGACTGGCAGTTTTTTAGAGAACTAACTTCTTCGGTCTCTTCTGTAGCCGATTTCGGTAGCTCTGACGAGGCTGTAACATATTTCACTGATATGCTCCACTCTGCTGCTCTCAACTCTATCCCTAGAACTTCTGGCTACTTTCCCAAACATCCTGTCCCTTGGTGGTCACCAGTCTGCACCACTGCTGTGCGGGAGAAGCACGCTGCTTTCTCTCGCCTTCGTCGCAATCGTGGGGACCCAACTCTTTTAGAGGACTTCCGACGGGCAAGGGCTCGGGCTAGACGAGTCTTAAAAGAGGCCCGACGTGCATCTTGGAAGGCCTATGTGTCTTCAATTAATACTAAAACTCCACTCACCCAAGTGTTCAGAAGAGTCCGTAAGATGGCGGGGAAGTTTTCTCCTAGTTCTACACCTGTACTTAAGATCAATGGAATTAAGATCATGGATGGTTTGACAGTGGCCAATACCATGGCGGAGGCCTTTGCAAAGGTCTCCAGCCGTGACTCTCGACCTCTGGCTGTCAGGCATGAGTTAAGAGCCAAGGAGCGTACTGTCCTGGATTTCTCAGGGAACGAGAATGAAAGTTATAACCATCTATTCACCCTGAGAGACCTGCATTCTGCTCTCTCTCTCTGCGGCGACACTTCTCCTGGGCCAGACAACATCCCATATGCAATGTTACGACACTTGGGTGAAGAGACGATCTCATTTCTTTTAGCTTTATATAACAGAATATGGCTGGAGGGTGTCTTCCCTTCTGGGTGGAGGGTTGCTACCATCCTTCCTTTTCTCAAGCCGGGCAAGGACTCTGGTGTTGCCCTCAATTATCGACCAATTGCCTTGACCTCCTGTCTCTGTAAACTATTTGAAAAGATGGTGAATGTCAGACTGGTATACTTCTTGGAACGGGGTGATTTTCTGTCTCCGTCCCAGTCTGGCTTTCGTAAACACCGTTCCACTACAGATGCTCTGGTCAGGTTGGAAGCTGCTGCATGTGAGGCCTTTGCACGACATCAACACCTTCTCTGTGTATTTTTTTATTTAGAGAAAGCCTATGACACTACATGGCAATATGGCATCCTGCAGCAACTCCATTTATATGGCCTGCGGGGTCGCCTTCCACGCTTTCTTAAGGAGTTTCTCAGTGGTCGCAGTTTTTCTGTGAGGGTTGGTACAACCCACTCAGCATCTGTTGCACAGGAGGAGGGCGTCCCCCAGGGAAGCGTCCTCAGTGTCACATTGTTTGCAGTAGCAATTAATGCCATTGCCTCATCCCTTCCAGACGGTATAGCTAACTCGATGTACGTTGACGACCTAGCAGTCTGGTTTGCTGCTTCCCGTATGTCAGTGGCGGAGCCGCGCATGCAGCTTGCCCTTGACAGGGTGTCACGTTGGACTGGTTCTCATGGGTTTCGATTTTCTCCTTCCAAGACAGTTGCTATGCACTTCTGCCGCATCCGAGGCGTTCACCCGGATCCGGACTTATTCATGTATGGTCAACGGATACGATGTGTCGAGGAGACTCGCTTTTTGGGTCTCCTTTTTGACAAACGTTTGACTTGGGTTCCCCACTTATGTACACTTAAGGTCTCTTGCCTCAAGGCTCTTTACCTGTTGAGGGTCCTGAGCCATACATCCTGGGGGGCTGATCGAGCCACCCTCCTCCGCCTATACCATGTTCTTATTAGGTCAAAACTCGACTATGGGTGTGAGGTGTACTCTTCTGCCACCGATGCCCGTCTCAGAGTTTTAGACCCGGTTCATCATGCTGTAGTACGTCTGGCGACCGGAGCATTCAGGTCGTCCCCAATCCCAAGTCTCCTGGTGGACGCTAATGAGCCACCTCTTGATCTCCGTCGCCAGTCCTTGATGGTTCGTTGGTGGCATCGATTACATCGACTTCCTGACTCCCTACCTTGCTTGGCGGTGTCATCTGATATCATGTCTCAGTACTACCTTTTACATTCTCGTGCACCATGGCCCTTTGGCTTCCGGGTCAGGAAGGCTATGGAGGAGATGGGCATAGATGACTTCCAGATTTGTCCTGTGAGGGTTCCCAGGGTGGCTCCATGGATTCTTCCAGAAGTTTTCCCCTGCACCTGCTTTACAGACAGGAAAGAATCTCTTCTTCCTCCAGTGGCTCGTTCCCTCTTTTTAGAACATTCCTTCACTCACAGGGAGTCCCTCCCTGTGTACACTGATGTGTCAAAGTCTGATGCTGGAGTTGGCTTTGGAGTTGTATTCCCTGACTTTTGCCGTGGAGGCAGGCTCCCTTCTGTCATGTCCATTTTTACTGCTGAGCTCTCGGCCATTTTATATGCCTTCCAAGTGATTTTTACTCTCCCTCAGCCTTCGTTTACTATTTTTAGCGATTCCTGTAGTGCCTTGCAGGCCTTGTGCAATTTTAACTCTTCCCATCCCCTTGTGTTGGCCATTCTTGAGTGGCTTGTCCTCTTGGGTCGTCGTGGCCGCAAAGTAACTTTTTGTTGGGTCCCGGCCCATGTGGGTGTTGATGGGAATGAGCGGGCAGACGCCCTGGCTAAGGCTGTGGTCTCCAATTCCCGGCCTCCTGCCAGGCATCATCCTGTTCCTGCAGTGGACCTTCGACCCTACATAGATGCTACCGTTCGTTACTGCTGGCAGGACAGATGGGACGCCGTCGGGGCTAACAAGCTCCGCGACATCCGCCAGCGCCTTGGTTTGTGGAGCTACAGTGGCCTGACCCGCCGGTGGGAGACGGCTCTTGTCCGTCTCCGCATTGGCCACACATTATTGACTCATGGCTTTTTAATGGAGAGGGCTCACCCTCCCTACTGTGATGATTGTCTGATCCCTTTGACAGTACGGCATCTTATTGTCGAGTGTCCCAGCCTTGGGGACCTTCGTTGTAGGCACCTCTCCGAGTACCAGGAGGGTGAGGGTTCTTACAGTCTCTCCCAGGTGCTCGGGGAGGAGGCTTGTAGTGTGGGAGGGAACACCCTCTCCTATGTGGAGGAGGCTGGTCTCCTCTACAAATTGTAAATTTTATGGTTTTTATGGCTATTTTTTTTAGGTAGGTGAAGTTTAATGTTTCGTTCGTTCATATATTAATTCTTTTATATATTTAATTTAAGTAGGATTTTTGAGTAGTATGTGATTTTTTTATTATATTGCTTGTTATTCATGCTGCTTCTCCCTATCGGGATAGTAAAAATTATTTAATGTCTGTACATATTTCATTAATGATATTGATGAGTATTTTATGTTGGGCGGTATATGACCCTAGCTGTTGCACCGCAGGTGCCTAGTGGCATCTATAAATAAATCAATCAAATCTGGTCCCAGTGGGCTACAGATTGTGGTGGCCATGTGTCCTGACAGACAACATCGGAGCTTGTCTGACTCTCCACACTATTTTACTAACTGGTACACATGTACAGTGGCGGTAAAATATAATCATCCATATAGGTGTAACTCACGTAAGAGTTTGACAGCTTTCCTCTGTTCCTTAGATGATAAACTTTCCAATTAATAGGTTAAATACCATCTTTTAATTTACTACAAGCAGCTATGCACTACTTAAAACAATAATATCATATGTGAACGTGAAAACATGAGATAGCAAATTGTTTGAGATACCTATATGTGGATGATTATTATTGACCGTGTCTGTACAGGTGACCCCTGGTTACCTTCCTGAAAATGCGATCGTATAACGAACTTAAGAATAAATGGAAAAAATAGGGATGCGTTCCAAGCATGGAGGTAGAATATAGAGGAGGGAGAGTGAGGTGTGAAATGTGAGGTCGCTGTCATCCGCTGGCCGCCATATTGTGATTGGCAAAACACTCCCTGGAGCCAGTCATTAATCATTTCTCATTCAGTTCACTAGTACCCTGCACAGATGTCACACTGTCTGTTGGGTCACTATATCTCTCTTAGCCGTGTTCGCATTTTGTATATCAATGCCAGTATCTTGTGCTGCCTTTGGTTGTACTTCAAGGTACAACAAATCTCAAGACCCTACAGTTACATTTCATCGGTAAGTAAATTATTTGTATTTGGAAATGGGCTCTGTAAGATATTTTCTACCAGTTACGAGCTGCAATATTTAATGCTTAATCAATTGTCACTCCCTTCTTCCCTCCCTCCTTTCCTTTTCGTCTTCCCTCCCTCCTTCCTATCTCCCTTTCTTTCCTTTCTTTCTCCATTCTTAACTCTCATTACCTCACTCCATGCCGCTGTTTCTCTTCCCGTCATCCTTCATCCTTTTTCATGTACTTGTAGCGATGAAGGAAGGACAATCCAATATTCACTTGAGTCATTGTATAATTTATAGTACCGATTTTACGTAGTATCAAATGCGCGTACTAATTTTAAATTAGAGCCATTGTAACCCTCAAAACTATAAGACTAAATTACAAAATATGGTGGGGTTAATGGACAGATTTTTTTTTCGGGAACTTAAATACATCTTATTTTACTATACAGATTCCCGAAAGATGAAGTACTACTACGTGAATGGCTTCGGAAAATACGACGTCAGAATTTTACCCCTACCAAATACACACGTATATGTTCCAAGCACTTCAGAGAGGAAGACATCGACAGGACATCACTTTCATATGTTAGGCTTCATAGTGGAGCGGTGCCAACTATTTTTGATGCTTTCCCAGAATATCTTAAGGACAGCATGGCACCAAAGCGAAAATTGCCAACCAAACGTGATGTTCCCATCAGTAGCGTTCCCTCTGATGATGAATCTCCAGTTCAAACGCACATGGACAATACGAGTGCAGAAGAGAGTGAAATGCAGTCATTAAAACGAAAGTTACATCATGTTGAAAACAAACTTGCAGGAAAAAAGAAGAAAATAAAAGTACTACAGCAATCCAAGAGACGTCTGAAGAAAAAAACCAGTGATATGAAAAGTGTTATCTCTGAGCTGAGAAGGAAGAGCTACATCAGTGAAGAAAGCATAGGTGTGCTTGAAAAGTGCTCTGGTGGTGTATATGATCTGCTAAAGAGGCAAGGTAAGAAAAATAGTGAACATCCACTGCCAAAGTCTTATTCTCCAGAACTGAGGAGTTTTGCTCTAACTCTCAACTTTTACTCCCCACGGGCTTATCGTTATATACGAAAGTTGTTCGACACATGCCTACCACACCCTAAAACTATTCAAAAATGGTATAGCTGTGTAGATGGTAAGCCGGGATTTACAGAGCCAGCTTTTTCGTCCTTACAATTAAGAGCTTCTGCTGCAGCTGCGGCTGGTAAAACTTTATTGTGCTCACTACTAATGGATGAGATAGTGATAAGACAGCAAGTGGAATGGGATGGAGAGAAATACCAGGGTTTCATTGACATGGGTACAGAGATCGACGACGATAACCTTCCAGTTGCAAAGGAGGCTCTTGTTTTCATGGTGACAGCAGTTAACGCCAGCTGGAAGCTACCAGTGGGATATTTTCTTATTGCAGGACTTAGTGCTATTGAGAGAAGGAACTTAGTTGAACAATGTTTATCTAAACTTGATTCAGTGGGTGTTAAAATTATATCTCTCACTTGTGATGGAGCTTATGCTAATCTACGCATGATTAAGGAACTTGGATGCACCTTTGAATCCGATACTATAGATTCTGCATTTCCTCACCCTGTGACAGGAAACCCCATTTGTGTACTATTAGACCCATGCCACATGCTTAAACTAGTGAGGAACTGTTTAGGCGATAAGAAATGCATATCTAATCAATCTAATAACGCTGTGAAATGGGACTATATAGAGAGATTACACAGCCTTCAAGCGGAGGAAGAACTACATATAGGTAACAGAATAAGGGGTGCTCATATCACATGGAGAAAGAAAAAAATGAACGTGAGATTAGCAGCACAAACTCTAAGTGAATCGGTGGCAAATTCCATGAAATTTTGCGTGAATGAAAAAATCGGCGATTTTACTGGTTGTGAAGCAACAATTGAATTTATAATGATGTTTAATGCACTGTTTGACATAATGAACTCGAGGAATTTGCATGCGCGGGGATACAAATGCCCGATGCAGGAGAAAAATGCAAATGAAATAAAAGATTTCCTTGTAAAAGCAGAGATTTATATTAGGTCTCTAAAGTTCCTCAATGGTCAGAGCATCCTCAACTCAAACCGGAAAACTGGATTTCTTGGTTTTCTTTTTTGCATACGAAGCCTGCAATCTCTATACGAGAATTTCATAGCTGCATCGGACTCTCCTCTGAAGTTTTTGATGACCTATAAGCTAAGTCAAGATCACATCGAGCTATTCTTTGCTAAGATTAGAAGTATGGGAGGATGCAATAATAACCCTACAGCCAAACAGTTTGCTGTTGCATACAAAAAGTTGTTAATTAAAAATGATCTGACTGATGTATTCAACAGTAACTGTTTGCCACTAGAATCAGTGCCTATACTAACTGTATCCAGTGGTAGTACAAATAGCAATGTGGTAGACAAACTCTCAGCCAACAGCATAAATTCTTCACTATCAAGAAATAGAGTGCTCCCTGATTCATATGGAAGAGATGCAAATAATGAAGAGGAAGATTATCTCTACATCCCAAACAGAGCTCACCTATCAAAATGCTCAAACAAAATCGTTGCATATATTGCAGGCTTCGTAGTGAATAAGCTTAGAAAGTCTTTGCAGTGTGAGTTATGCATTAATGCTCTGACATGCGCAGAAAATAATGTTAAAGAAATTCACTCTTTGATTGAACTTAAAACTAAAGGAAGCCTTATATATCCTTCAGACGACGTGATTGACATTTGTTTAATCTGTGAAAAAAAAATTAAGGAAATTATGTCATGTTCAAATGGAAATATAAATTTAGGAAGATTAAATTTTCATAAAATTGTGACTTCTGTGCTGGAAAACTTCTCAAATACGAATATATTTTCCATGCTAAATGTGCATATGTATGATACAGAACCTCTGTACAATCATTTACATCTTCTAATTAAAGCCATTGCTGAGAGATATGTGCATGTGAGGTGCCATTATGCTGGGAAACAGTGTACATCAAAACTGCAGTCCCAGACTAAGGGAAAGAGCCGTCAGATTTACACTAAATTGATTCTGTTTAATGGTCTGTAACCATGGTCAAAGATATGTGTCTTGTAGAAAATAAATATATTTTGTTTTGCCACACTTTTATTTAACCAATCATTGGTGGATTTTCTGTAGTAGTTATGAAAAAAAGTATATTGTAGTTTTGAATACAGATGAATACAGACCGACATACCACTCATTACCACTCCTATAAGTTAAGACAGGCAAATTATCATTTTGCTAAATCATTAAAAAGGATAATCTCTGGCTAGTCTGGAGGGTGACTGGCGGCCTTTTGCCAATCAAAGGCGTGGCCGCGGCCGGGCAGGCTGGCTTCATTTTCTGAGCACTCCGCGCGGGACCACGCTCCCTCCTCTTTATACTACCTCCATGGTTCCAAGACATATATGTATGAGCCCGAATACCCCTATAGAGACGGTATATGCACTGCTTAACCCGTAATTCACGGGTGTCGTAAAATTTTGACACTAGCAAAAAGTCGGGAGCACCACGAGTGTATGAATTTTTTGACAGCACAGTTTTTAAATTTGCACAGTCCCTAACAACTAGTTTTGGGCTGGCAACAGTGAGCAGGGACTTGCCACAGTTATTCCAGCCTGGGCCAGCCACCACCAGTCAGTATTACTCGAACAGTGAGGGTAGAAGGACATTTTCATCACTCCTCTTTTCCTGTAATTGCCATATATGTTAGTAAAAACAACAGTGACATTATATTTCATATTGTTGTGTTGAAAAATGTGATTCTGACATGTTTTATAATGAGATTAGGGTGTAAAAATGTACTTAGATAAGTAAATAGAGTGGACCAATCAGGAGACACCTTTCCAATGACGTATAGAACCCAGTGGAATACAAATTTTGAACGGAGTATAGGAGTGTTGTCGAGAATGAACAAGATATGGTTAGCCAGGTTATTCTCGGCCTCATAATCCCGGAGTTTGGGTGATAAATAGTTGGTGACGTAGGACTGGTTGAGTGTTGTCGTCATCCACCCTTTTTTTGTTTGCCTTCCACATTACAAGGAGGTACTCCTTGATGAGGCCCTTATGTGCTCGAGATAGTGAGGTGGCTTATGGCAATGATCGTTACATGTTGGCCCAAAGCACCAAATTTGGTACATGCATAGTTTAGGTCAGTACAAACATTTTTGGAGGGAGATATTCGATTTTGAAGGTCAAGGTCAAAATGGGGTAGTACTGTCATTTCAGGTGGCAGTTTACTTTTATCATTCTTTATGCAATGTAGTTCCTAACAGCCATGTCACTAGACCAAGCACACGAACAGAAAAATGAAAAAGTGAAAGGTTCCGGTGGTGCAGTTGGCCTGACCGCGAACCCGGCTGCCTCGAGCAGGTCCTGAGCAGGCAAGGATTCTCGATGATTTTGAGGAGATGAACAACCTGTCTGAGGAGCCTCCTTTCCAGAGTCACGAGCAAAGATATGCCACTCAGGAAACATTCCACAAACAAGTCAACAATATGTTTTTGCTCTGCTCTCAGAAGAAGTAGCCAACCATGTCTACCCACCTGAAAAATGGGTATACATTACCTCCGGAGAGAGAGTTCTGTCCAATCAACCTAGATGTACCATGGACAAGAGTGACCATGAGGAGACAAGACACCAAGATTTCTCTGCATGTGCACGATACCCTAAGGAAAGGTGCAACATCCATTCTTGTTGGAACTGTTGATACAGACGTGGTTGTGATCCTTGTAGGAGTTTTCTACTGTCTTGTCAATCGCTATCCTGACTTGGATCTGTGGGTTGGATTTAATGCAGGGAGGCACTTTTGGTACTACCATATTAACTCTGTCTACCTGGAACTTGGTAAAAACAATTGTCAAACGCTCCCCTTCTTCCAAGCCTTCACTGGATGTGATGTGACATCCTAGTTTAATGGTAAAGGGAAGAAATCAGCCTGGAAGACCTGGATATCACTCCCAACTGTGATAGAAGGATTTACCACAGCATCATCCTCTACATTTGTACCTCAAGACACATCATCTCCGGTATTTAGTGTAATTGAGCAGTTCACCTGTGCCATGAAAGACAGCACGACTCAACACAGCAAGGTTAACGACCTTCGGCAAGAGCTCTTTCCTAACAGGTTGAAACTGATGGAAAAGCTACCACCAACACAGAATGCACTGCTCCAACATGTCAACTGATGTGTGTACCAGGCCAGTATTTGGACAGAGAATCTGAAACCAGTCACTGCTGCCCCTAGCCCAGATGGTTTCGGTTGGTCCAAGTCAGACACTGGGTGGCATCCCATTTGGACCATGGTTCCAGCTGCTGCTGTGGCTTGTAGAGAACTCATATAAAGTGTGGCTGCAAGGGGTTCCCATGTGTCCTAAGAATTGTAAGTGCGAAAAGGCTGGTCTGGTGTGCACAGCACTATGTCAGTGCCATGGTGACTGAAGCATGATGTTCCTTCCTCATATTTGTGCTCCTCCTGAGAGGTAGTCCATGTAGACAACTCTTGTAATGATAGTTTTGAATAAAGATTACTGATGCCAACAAATCACATATAAATTGCACCCGGTGACATGAGACCTTGACCTATAATTCAATATGGTTATTGAAAATTTAACTTTAACACTAGACATGACTCCCTCAAGTCCATTAACGATATCTAGGCAATGGCAGCACTTTTTTATGTTGAAATTTATTCAGGAAATGGCTAAAGACGGCCTTTGACCTTGACCTTTAAAATAGGGTACCCCATCCAAAAAGTTTTGCTTTGGCCCAAAGTATATATATGTGTGCCAAATTTGGTTCTTTGGGCCAGCAGGTAACGATCATTGCCATAAGCCACCTCACTATCAGTAGGGCTGGCTTGAAGGTGTAAGCACCAGGCTTGTCTGAGCTAGCCGCCTCACCCGTGAGCTTAATATAGTGCAGGGCAGCTTGCTTCCTGAGCCTATCAAACCAGCCTTACTTGCTGTGAATGTAGTTGCCTCCTACACCTCGTAGCCTCGCTCCTTAAGATCTCCCCAGATCGACAAGTAAAGGCCTTCGCAGAGATGATAGAAGTTGAGATCGGCATGAGGCGACGAGTGTGATCGTCGATCCACATCATCAGCTACCTCTCCATCTCATCGTTGTCTTTGCCATACATATTTCTCCAGCTTTCTTGATGTTGGTGGCGTTCTTTAGCACAGTCGACACGGACAACTGAGGCAACCCTAGCGAAAGTGCGATATCGTTCACCCCTTCCCCACCTTCGAGGTGCTTCAAGATCGTATGCTTCGTCTCCAGAGTCATGCTTTTTCTTTTCTTCTTGGGCTTGGTTTAGCAGTCAGGGGAGTTTGCTGGGCACTAGAAAGCCATTTTGTACCACAACAAGTAAGAATAACGCTGTAGACTGGTATAATCTTGGGCACACGCGTACAGACACACAACACAAAGACAGCAATCATAGCGGTAGTGCGGAGAATACTAAGGGCAGGGTGACTGCTTGCGTGCTGGTGCTACGATAGCTCATCCGAACAAATGTTGGTTTACTTGCGCACGGAGTGAGCAAGCAGTGCTCAATCATAAATTCGAGTGCAAGGAATTGTAAAAAGAACAGTAGGTAGTAAAGCAAAGCGATCGTATACGCAAAATATTGTAAATAGATCAATTGTAAACCGGGGGTCACCTGTACCGGTTAAACTACATAATTATATATAGAATTTATATCTCTTCATCACATGTGATCCTGTATGTAAGTGCACATACGAACTAGCTAGACCAAACTGCTGAATATGTATGTGTATAACAGAGGAGGGTAGCTGTGTATTTGCCTCCAGACAAAACACTAGTTTAGCATGGGAACCTAATTTGACTTATGTATGACTGATGAGTAGTTTGGGAGATATAGAGTTGGGTCAGAAGGTAATACAGGAAGACCATACAATTCTTCACTTCCATTAGCCCAGCCTCCTACCCAATCTCCACTGGGGTTACTACACTTACTCCAGTGTCACTCTCGTTGTACAAGACCTATGTATAATAGTCTCAATAGATGTTTAAACCCAGCAGAGACTGTCTCTTGACTGTTCCTCGCATCTTCGAAGACATCAGCCATCCCACCGCTGCCACCAATATATTGTGTGTTCTAGCTTTGTGTGGTAGTGTTGAGTGGCCGACGTCTTCGAAGATATGAGGTACAGTCAAGAGATAGTTTCTGGTTGTGTTTTGAAAATTTATTGAGACTATTACCGGTATATAGAGGTCTTGTACACTCTCCCAAAAAAGTATCCGCATTGCTGGCTAGATCCTGCTGAAAAAAGATCGAAGCTACAGGTATGACTGTACTGTGATGTTGGTATTCCTGCTGGCAATGAGTTGACTTATTTCTGTACTAACGTGAAATCCTCTAGCATACATAATTCATGCATTAGGCAAGTCGTGGAGTAAGAGTTGTGACTTTATTTTTACACATATATGTTTTGTGATTTTAATAATTGATGGTTTTGGGGGAGGGGGAATTTACTGAATTATTGAATATAATGAGAATGATAACCCAGAGAATAAAGTTACCAACTCGGATTTTAACCAAAAAGGAATCTTTGAGTAGATTCGCTGTAACTGTAGTATTTTGTTTTAAATATAATGCAGTTATAGCGTAGAGTAGGATTAAGTAGGCTTATGCTTTTTCTTCTCATACCTCTAAATAAGGTTTTGTAAGGTAACACAAACAGACATTGCCCTCTCCAGAAAGTGACGTGTATAAACAAACATGTGAAGAAACCAACACCTCAAAGCTTCACTCGATAATTTCGGGGCCTCAGTCTTAGGCCACGACTGACGGCCTCCTCTCCCGAAGTAGAAGTATATAAAAAAAGTAAAAATAAAATAAAATAAATAAAAAGAAAGATAACGTTATATACCATTCGGCAACTGCAGTGTAGATTAGCTGGGTGTTCAGCATTAGAAAGGGTCAAATCTTACGATAATATTTTAAATTTCTCTAATAGGTGAAGAAATGCGAATATGTTTCGATTTGCATCCACTATACTTTCTCTGACTTATGAAGCAATACGAATATGCATAATTGGCAACTGATCGGCAGGAATACCACTATCTATAAGGTTTCAAAGCAATGTACCATAATGCTACGTTTATTGTCGTTTTCGTTCATTCGTTTCAATGCCGATACTTTTTTGGGAGAGTGTACAATGAGAGTGACAGTGGGGTAAAAGTTTTAATCCCAGTGGAGATTGGGTAATGAATCTCTATTCTTATGATTATGGTAGGAGGCTGGGCTATCGGAAGTGAAGAACTGTATGGTCTTCCTGTATGGCCTTCTGACCCAACTCCATATCTCCCAAACTACTCAGCAGTCAGCAATGAGTCAGATTTGGTTCCTATGCACAATTATGACTGGTTTATCAGTCAATGTGTATTTCATCTCAATACTGGTATTCTTATCATAATGATACACCAGAATATTCTTTATGCAGAGTCAGTTAGTTACCCATAATTATGATGGTAATCATTGCCTTGATACGTAGCACCACAAATATACTTAGTTGATGTGAAAATCCAATACAGTAATTAAAAATCAGCAAAATACCCTTATTGTGAACTGTTTTTTCTTCAGTGCAATACATCCGGTACCACAACAAATAAAAAAAGAACTTGAATCAAGGAAGATAATGTTCTATCACAACAGGTCATAGTGAACCGGATGGAGTATGAGAAGTCCATTGTTTCTTCAAAAAACAAAGAAGGCACCAAGAAAACCTCACGCCTCATGGAAGGGATTTCGTATCTACTGAAGGAGCTGAAAGGGGAACGGCCTTGGGAAGCATTATGGCCAAGTTTCCATGAGAACAACTCCGGTACATCAGCTGCATGTATGTACCCTGCATTGCTTGAGTATATAATGACAAATTATCAATTTGAGTCAATTAACTAAATGGCAACACTAGAACATGTGATACACGCTCCTCACTTCCTTTAATTATGAATTTCTTCTTTTATCGGGTTAGCTAGGAGAAATGGCTATATTATTTATGTGGATTATTCATCACCTCTTTTGAGACAAATCAGACTTACATGGTAAAGACCACCTCGCCTTAATTGAGCGAGCACTACCAAAAACTGGGGGTAGCCACACATAGCCAAACGCCCGGTGGAGTTGGTTAGTTTGTTCCCTCTACTATTGCATGAAAGGCTCATCATACCCTGGCAAGAATACACATGTCTGTCCTTGGGACCTCTCTCTTCACCCTACTACTCCACCCTCACAGCCACCACAAAAACAGGAGTGTACTGCCCTTCCTAACCTCCTCCTACACTTATGAAATGATGAAATCACTATGTAATTCTCTTACAGGCGTGTTATTTGAATGTTGGATGCTCAGTACAGTATATGGTGTTTGTGCATTCTATTGACATGAATTTTTTTTTTTTTTTTTATGTTGTGAGGTTGTTTTAGGGTATACATATTTTGTAGCAAGATGTCTATTAGTGGTAATTTTACTTCTTACCTTATTCCCGGACTTTAAGTAACGTTCGACGTGTTGGCAGCGCCGTCGTCTGTTTGGAGATTTCTTCCTTCCTTCGTTTACAATTATTAATTATTCAGGGTTCCCTCATTATATATGCATGATAGTAGTTATAACAATTTACGTAGGTCACACAATAGACCAATTACGTTAATTTACTATATTTATTCTTCGGTCAGACACCAACAATAATTAATCAAACTATTACAATTATATTAATCCACACGCATACACTCTCACACGAATTGAAATCGCTAGCTAGCTAATAATATCGCAATGATGATATGAGTGGCGGAGTGTTACAACCAGTCAAGCGCCACGCCTACTTAAGCGAGATAATTGCCTTTAAAGTATAGGTAATAATGTCACGCGTAGGGTAAACACGAATAATCTGTTGACCGTTACTTTACTTCATCAACTTGATATGACCACACTATAACATATACTGTGGTATTTCAGACTTTATTAGAGGCCAAATTTTCTTAGCTTTTAACTGATATATGCCAAAAAGTGTTCAGTTCCCTATTAAGAAATATGTTACAGGTATAATAAATACGTGTACCATGGAGAAAATGTGAAAAGTTATTCTCGTACTGATATATTAGATTAGAATGGAGAATTGGTAAATAATAATAAAATATACTATTTCGATTAAGAAACTACATTGTTTAAGCATTCTATGGGTATAGTTTAGATTTAGGTACATTACAGAATAACTTTGAAAAGTTTAAAAGACTATGATACTCTCACAGTTTCTCGCGGTCTAGCCTCGGCCTTGTCGCCTTGTCGGGTGCAGGTGGGGTGGCGCCTGTCGCTGCAACATGTACGATTCAATGGTTCTATTGCTTTTAACAGCTGCAATTCTATGTATCTGAGTTTTCTAAGTTCAACTGTTATGAATGAGTGGTAAGCAAAGGAACTGCTGAGTCATCATGCATCAATTACTCCACATGGGCAGGCAGCCAGATAGACACAGAGCAAATTTTTTAATGCCTCGCCTCTCCTCCCTCCTCCTCCTCCTCTTACTTCTGTACCCCGGTCCATCCTACTCACCCGCCCTCTCTCCCACTCCTTCCTACCCTCCTCTGCCACCCACTCACTAAGGCTGGCCAAGAACCGGTATTAACCAATTGACAATGTTATAATATTATAATTGCTGTCTAATGTATTATATTGCTGTATTATAATAATACAATGAGAGAGAGAGTGTGTGTATGTGTGTGTGCAAAGATGTTTACATACTACATACTCTTCACACTAGACTACTCGCTCGAAAAAAAAAAGGTGATGCAGTGTGAGCACAAGCCCTCTCTGGTGTAGCCTATAATACACAGGAATAAAGCTTGTATTTTCATGTTGCTGTAATCTCCATAGCAAAAGAACAAAAGATACTGCATTACAAAAAATTGGAGCACAGGCTAAGGGTAAGCAAGTCTCATTAAAAATAATTTTAGTCTTACTTAATTGAATGTGATTTGCTCATCATTGCATTCTTTGTTGTTTGTCTGCTCCTGTGAAAACGTCCCATGGTGAGTAAATTAATCACAAGACACTCCATTCCCTGCAACACATAAGATATCCCTCTGATTGCCTCCAGGTCCCCCCCAAATAATTATAATATTGGATGCAAAATCAATGATCAGTATAATATGAACATTTCATTAATATAAAAATAAATACCATGCTGTACTGTAAATTAAATGATTTACTTCAATAACAACCTGCATCTGTACAACTAAAATAACTTGAAATAATCAGGTTGCTGCACCTTTCTTCCCTTCTCAATGGACACCACAATAAAGCCATTTATAACCCAGTCACTATTGTAATGTTTTCCCCCCCTGCCCGCCACTCCTCCCACCTCACGCTTCAATACAATATCACTCCACCACCCTGTGTTGGTATGTGTCCTGTTATGTGTGTTATAATGTTTCCTTCTGTGTTTTGGTATCCTGTTATGTGTCCTGGTGTGTGTCGTGTACAGTACACGTATTGTCAACTGTGTTTGTCCTGTAATACAGCTTTCTATTTTCTCTTCTGTCGTAGCCCATATCCTAAGCAGATAATGGCGGTGGGGGTTCAGTCTCTCTCTCTCTCTCTCTCTCTCTCTCTCTCTCTCTCTCTCTCTCTCTCCATCATTTTTCCCTTCATTCTTTCCCGCCACCCTACCATGTTTTACTTCTTCTCTCTACTGCATTCCAAACCATACCTACAACCTTTCCCTGTCTGCCTACTGTCCCACCTTGTCCCCTGTCCTTCTCAGCTACCCTACCTTTCCCTGTCTGTCTACTGTCTCACCTTGTCCCCTGTCCTCCCAACTGTCCACTATTCATTACCCTGTCCCACCTTGTCCCCTGTCCTTCCCATTACCCTGTCCTCCCAACTGTCCACTATTCATTATCCTGTCCCACCGTGACATATCCTTCCCACCACATACATCACAGATGTATGTGTGTTTCCTTCTGTGTTTTGTTATGTGTCCTGTTGTGTGTGTGTGTGTCCTGTGTTTTGTTATGTGTCCTGTTCTATCTATCTATCTATAGCTCCGACGCCTCGTTCCCTCCAGGAACTCCCACCAATGGGGTGGCCACGGCAGAAAAGTCTCCAATTTTAACTGTTCCCGCACTTCCTCCTCACTTGCTCCATCCCCCCTTCCCCCCTCACACTTCTCTCTCTCTCTCTCTCTCTCTCTCTCTCTCTCTCTCTCTCTCTCTCTCTCTCTCTCTCTCTCTCTCTCATACTCTTCCACTCAGTTCTGCCATCTAACCGGAGGTCTGCCTCTCACACCAGGTCCCACAACTTCACTGCCATACACCTTCTTTACAGACTCCACACTTAGCATTCTCTCCATATGTCCAAACCACCTCAGTGTATTACGCTTCACTCTCTCAACCATTCCACATTCAATACCAACTGCCTTCTCACTCATACCACACCTCTCATACACACTCATTACTTTCTCCATCCCACCTAGTAAGTCCACATGCTCCTCTCAGTAACTCATTTCCACTGCACCTATTCTAGACTGATGAGCCCTACTCCATGTCCATGTCTCTGACGCATATGTCAGAGTTGGCAAGAATATACTACTTCTCAGTCCCTTTTTCACTTCCATACTCACACTTCTACCCTTCATAATCCTCCCCAGTGATATTATGAACTGCCTGCCCCTCATTGCTCTCTCCCTGATTTCTCCTTCCATGTTTACACAGAACTGTTCCCAGTTACTTGAATTCCCTCACCTCCTCCATCCTCTCACCCCCTAAAGTTATCTCGCATTCAGTCCCAGTTGGTACAGCCACTCTATAGGGTGTAGCAAAGTCAATTACTTCTGTTTTGGTCCTCTCAGATATCATCACCTTACTCTTGCCAACATTCACCTTCAGTTTTCTTTGCTTACACACAGACTGAAACTCATCCACCACCCTCTGTAGCTCCCTTTTTACTCTCGGCCAGCAGCACAGTGTCATCCGCAAATAAGCTTGCAACCAAGGACCAATCTACTCCATTCAACCTCAGTTTCGCACCCAGGCCCTCCACCTTTGCCTTCATCTCTCTCATGCAACCATCTATAAAGATATTGAACAACTATGGTGACATGACATACCCCTGCCTCAATCCTACACTAATATCAAAGATCTCACTCAAATCACCCTCAACCCTCACACAAGCTTTTGCCTCTCTATAGAAAGCCTCAATCCCCTCCAGCAAGTGCCCACCAACACCGTAAATCCTTAATACATCTGTCATTGCTCTCCTATCAACCCTATCATATGCCTTCTCCAAATCTATGAAGGCAGCATACAACTTCATACCCTTCCCAATATATTTCTCCACTGTTGATTTTATTGCAAAGATCTGGCCCACACATCCTCTACCCTTTCTGAACCCTCCCTGCTCCTCACTGACTTTATTCCCAGTTACTTCTATCAGTCTCTCAGTAAGAACCTTCCCATACACCTTCCCCGGTACACTAAGAAGGCTTATTCCCCTATAGCTACCACACTCATCCTTACTCCCCTTCCCCTTGTACAGAGGCACAATTATGGCTCTCCTTCAGTTCTCTGGCACCTCTCCCTGTCTCCAAGCCAATGTGCATATAAGCAGCATCCACTTCACCACTTCCTTCCCCCCACACCTCAGTATCTCTGCAGTTATTTCATCCACCCCCGGTGCCTTTCCTATCTTCAACTTTCCTATTGCTTTCCTAACCTCTTCCCTTCCCAAATCTCCCTGTACACCCTGTCGTCTACCACCTGCTTCCATCCCCATGCATGTCACCACACCTCCCCTCCTGTCCCCCTATTCATCAAACCATCAAAATGCCTATTCCACACTTCTTTCACTTCCTCACTTCTACTCACAGTAACTCCATCTTCTCTCTTCATTCTCACGCTACCAGACTTTCCTTCTCCTCTTTCTCTTTTCACCTCCTTCCAGAATAATTTCTTGTTTTCTCTAAACTTCTCACTCAATTTCCTACCAAACTCCTCATCCACTCTCCTTTTGCTCTCACTCACCGTCCTCTTCACTTTCCTCTTACACTCATTGTATTCCCTCTTTCACCTCATCTGGCACATTTCTCTGCAGGGTTCTCCTAAAAGCCTTCTTCTTATTCTCAACTGCATCCTTCACTTATTCAGATCACCATGCACTCCCTTTCTTCCCCCTCTTTTGTCCTTTGTACCCCACCACTTCTGCTGCTGTCCTACACACTAAATTTTGAATGTTTCATACACATCATTCACTCCCACTAACTCCCCTATCCCCATCCTTGCATCCCCCAGCACCTCACCCACCCTCCTCTTATATTCCTCCCTATATTCTGCTTCATCTAATTTCCCACTAGCCACCTCCCTCTTGTTCCTCACCCCTTCATCCCTCCTACTATATTCCCACTTAGCCATAACCTTCATCCTTACCAACACTGCAAAATGGTAGGAGCATTGGATAATTTCTCTCACCACTTTTGCATCGACCCTGTGATCATGAATGAAACTTGGAAGCTTGTGATTCCTCCTGACTATGCCACGAAACACGCTCCTTCAATATGGGTGATGTTTCGTGGCAAAATTTGAAGGACTCGCAAACCTCCAATTTTCTGACTACATCACAGGGTCCCTTAACCTTTCATCCACTGCCACATAATCAATCAAACTCTTCTGCTCTCCTCTCTCATCCCTTCTCTTCCATGTATACATGTGGATCATCTTGTGCTGAATGAAGGTGTTCGTCAAGAACAACCCCCTCTCAGTTCAAACATCCACCAGATACTCACCCTTCTCATTTACTCCTTCTACACCCCATTTACCCACAATACTTCCCACTTCCTCACCTCCCTTTTTTCCATACATATCTCCCATCATCACCACTCTCCTTCCATTATCAATCTTTCTCAGACACGCATTCAATTCCTCCCAAAACACACTCATCCTCTCTCTCTCTCCGTCCTACTCTTTTCATCCTCTGGTGCATAAAATTATGCACACACCCACGCATATTTCACCATCCCAATCTTTCCCATCATCCATACAATCCTTGACCCATGTCAATCCACTCCCTTCCACACCAACCCATCCTCCCCCTACCCTCCCTTCTTACCAACCCATCCTCCTCCTACCCCAACCATCCCTCCTTACCAACCTATCCTCCTCCAACTTTATATACTCCCACCATCCCCCTGTGAGTTCCCTCTCCTCCCTTCTTACTAACCCATCCTCCTCCTACCCCCCATATCCATTCACCTTGTCCTCCCTCTACCCCTACACACACTCTCTCGCAGTGAGTGTGTGACTGTCTGACTGACTCGAGTCACTGCCTAGTGCACTTTGTGAGTTCACAATTATTATTATTAACTTTAATTAATTATGTATCTTATTCGATGTATTGTGATAATTTTACTAAGAAATATCGAAGTAATAACACTTCCCTTATAATACAGTGAAACACATAGTATAAGCATAAATTATTTAGACATTTTTTAAACGCAGTACGAGAGTTTGGGCTGGTCCGACCGGGCCGGTGGGCATCGCCATCGTTCGCTGTTTCCTCTCTTTTTTAATTATCTTTTTTCCACGATTTGTGATAACTAAATGGATTGACAAGTTTGTTTTTGCAATAAAAATTTACATCAATGTTTTTATACTACACAGCAAGCGTTCCCAACGGCTAATAAACTAATCACGTAGAGCACGAAGTAAATAATATTAATTAGCGAGCAGTGGCAACATCTTTGCTTCAGCTGACTGACTTGTCGACTGCCTGAATTTGACTTATTTGTCACTCGGTTGTATTTCAGACATTCTAGAGATGTCTATATGCAAGCTAAGATGATATCCATTTGTTCATTAGATAGAAGAGGAATTGTAGAAGTAATTCCTATTAATAACTCAATTTCAGGGTAGTTGTCGCTTGACTGGTTGTAACACTCTGCCACCCATATACGGTACTCTTTTCTGTAACGGTTTTTCGTAACGGTTTTCTTTACGAATTTCTTCGAGTTTCTTGCAGTATTTCTACGATTTTTACGATAATCTTAACCTTACGTAATTTGCAATGATTAGACAAGACTAACACTGTAATTAATTAATTAGGTGCTATTCCCAGACCTTCCTACTTAATTCCAGCATTCACAAATTGGCCGAGGCTTGCCAGATTCGCCAGATGAAATAATTAGACATATTTTTTATGGGTATACTAATAATTGGTTATTGCATACCATCTTTTTACCATAGAAATATTCAATACTATTTTAGAAACTTTTATATTCTGTACTTAACGAATTGTAGGCATAAATAATGAAAGGAACCTAATGTAGATAAATTGGCTGTAAACATAAACACAGACGACGATGACGACTCGCGTCTACACTTCACATTTTATATTTTATTTATTTTATTTTGAGTCACAATCTGCCACTGCACATGTATATACAGGCATTTTGAAGAAAAAAAAAATATATATATAGCAAAGCAAGAACGCATACACTGGCTTAGTTTGAGTTGTGTACTCACACTGGCAGTAGTGATACCAGCCTTACCAGCTGGGCCTTTGTATTTGCAGGTAATGAAACAAATAATCTGTTGCATTATATTTAAGTATTAGCTTAGCATTGCACAAATAGTAAATCACTTGCTCAGTAGTATTAGAAAGTAATATACCAGGTAAAATCGTGGTATACAGCCAAATTTGAAATAGACTAAAAGCCTACAGAAAACATAAGCGAGGTACAGTCACTCATAAAAGTAAATACACCCCCAGGCAAGACACCTTTTAAGTGGTGTGATATCGGTTCTGGTAACATTGTACAGCTGGTCACACTTCCGTGAGGCCCACCCAGCGTTGTCAATGTTGGCCGAGATAACCCCGAAACACTAGTTGTGAGCTCTGCTCGCTCGAACTATTCACTGGTGAGAGGGAGAAGTAAGGAGGGTAGGGGGGGGCCTGCCTATACAAGAGAGGTGAGAAATTATTCTTGGGGAGGTGAAAAATGAATGGAAGCTTTAATAAAAGTACGAAAATACACCCGGTTATCAATTATTTATGTACCGATATTCGTGTCAGTTATAAACATCATTAAAGGTAAGATTAACTTTTTCATATTATGATGTAACACAAAAACAACCGAGGTAACATTATTGTATACTTTTTTCGTATAATATTTAATGGTTATTATCAAGCACTAAACGCTGAAAAATACTTACACAATAACTGAATAAGTATCATGAACAAGAATGCTATTTATTAAATGAAGCAAATGTGAATACCTTTATATTACATGTGTCAAGTGTTGATACCACTAACACACACTTCCATAAGTTCCATTTCCCCCGTATCTACCTAACAGTTTATAATCGTGTCAAATATCAAGGCTCTCATTATCCCTCACGTGATACCAACCTTGTAATATTCTGAATACTTTTAATAATAGCTCGTTGTATTGAATATAGTGAACACGTGCTGTTTGATCATTTACTATAAATCCCTCAGTATTTCATCTGTTTCTAAGTAGCGAAATTTGTTTATTTTGGCAGATAATACATGTGAGCAGAGGCCAGGGAGATTGCGTCTGGCACCCACAGGCTTGTCAACTGTATTTTTTTTTTTTTTTTTTTTTGCATTAATTAGAGATTGACGTTGACTCTAGTCTCGTTAGCCCAAATTAGTTTTGATACTCCAAGAGGATTATGAGTTGGTTGAAAACCACTAAACTGGTAAGGGTATTGAAGACTGGGTGTGGAAATATTCCCTATCCAACATGTTGTCAGTCCTGTTGACCTGAAGATGTGTAAGGTGGTGCAGTCAGTCAGTTCACAAGACAAGGTGTATATGGAAATTCACACTAATATCAACCTTGTAGCAGAAGACAGTAAAGACCAATACGGCATCAAATACAACGGTATGAGTAGTGGTAGAGTGTATATGGAAAGTCACACTAATATCAACCTTGTAGCACAAGACAGTAATGACCAATACGGCATCAAATACAACGGTGTGAGTATTGGGAAGGTGTTGTATGATGGGAAACACAGGATTTCAGACCTTAACACGCCTTCAATAAAGTTTAATTTTAAGAAATGTTGAAAATAGTTGCCAGCTTCTTTATTAACATGTCCGATGAAACCTCAACTGTGCATCCCATGTATTACTTGATGGAACTATTACAATGTTTAAATAATTATGAATATAGTTCTCTCGCAACTCATGACAGATAAAACCAATAGAACCTCTGTCACCAACATTATTATGTTATGTGTGTGTGTACTGGCTTATATAATTATATAAGTATATTACATGCACACAGAAAAGAGAGATACACACGGAGAAGAGAGATACAGACCAAATAATAATTTTTGCTACCAAGAGACAAATGACAAAAAAAGGGTTTCATAGTCAAATTCCAATATTTCAATACAACGAGCTATTATTAAAAGTATTCAGAATGTTACAAGGCTGCTATCACGTGAGGGATAATGAGAACCTTGATATTTGACACGATTATAAACTGTTAGGTAGATACGGGGGAAATGGAACTTTTGGAAGTGTGTGTTAGTGGTATCAACACTTGACACATGTAATATAAAGATATTCACATTTGCTTCATTTAATAAAGAGCATTCTGGTTCATGATTCTTTTTCAGTTATTGTGTAAGTATTTTTCAGCGTTTAGTGCTTGATGATAACCATTGAATATTGTACGAAAAAATACCGTATACAATAATATTACCTCGGTTGTTTTTGTGTTACATCATAATATTAAAAACTTAATCTTACATTTAATGATGTTAATAATTGACACGAATGTCGTTATATAAATAATTGATAACTGTTTGGAGGAAGGTTGGTTTGCTCGAAACATTATCCCAACTCATGCTTCGTCTCATCTACAATTAGTTACAAATGTGTCGAGCAAATCAACTTCATCTCTCAAGCGCCATCACTGACGTCACGTACACTGTTGCCAGAACCGATATCACAAGTATAAGAAGATGACTGGCCTGTGGGGGTCTTAATTTTTATGAGTGACTGTACGTCTCGTATCTTTCAAACTGTGCAGCAGTTGTTTTGTAAATTTTGGTACTCCAATCTCGGTCGGCAATTTCGGTGTAATGGAAATTCGGCTACCATTTTTTCAATATTTTATGCATCATAGTCCATGACATCGTTTTGTGATCTGCCCAAACATTCATTCGCTCGTTATGCATCAACTGGCATTTCATTTCCAAGGAATGTGTAGTTTGAACACAAAATAAAATTATTTATGACCATTTCGATGACTGTATGTAATTGACTTAATTAATCTTTATGAACCACCTTATTGCAGTAAGTCTCACTTCGGAATATAGTTTAACTATCTATCAAAATATTAAAGAGGTAAATAGACTTCAATTGCTTATATATATATATATATTTCGACACTGGACATAGGTTCATCAAGCCCGTTACCGTGGCCCAGGTCAACTGCTACTCACACACACACACGTCACGACTTACTACAAGAAGCATTTTATATCGAAATCACTGGGTCGATACCCGTTTACCCGTCGAATTAATTCATCTAGCGAATCTCGCAACCTTTTGGTACTTTGTGAACGCTGGAATGACTTTACTTGATATTCAAATTCAAACTAACACTCGTTCGATTATATCATTCTGATCATTTCCTAGACTTCCTGATATAATTTTCTTCACACCTGCTGCAATTTCCAATACAGCTTCATGCCTATATCACTCGTATCACCTACCTGAGGTTCGTCTCATAGTTTCTGGTAGTCCAGGTAGAGCAAATAAACATAAAGTATTTGTAATAAACATAGTGACCTCATTCAACATTACTAAACTAAACCACCCTTCCAGCTGATTATCCAGTTGATGCCATTGATCTTGATAATGGTAAGGAATATCTGACACCCTTACTGGTGGAAGCATGTCAACTGGGTGCCACGCTCACCGCTTCTTTCCTCGTGGTAATGTTATATCATATTTTATTTTATTTTAAATCTCACTGTTCATACATTACTGTGGTCTATTTTACTGAAAATTCCATGTATATACACAGCACATTAATTTAATCCACTAGGGAGCAAACATGAAACGACGTTGGCCTCATTACTCACTATTTAAGGTGTATTACCAGGAATCATTCAGTGGTTGTATACCTAATGTCTATTTTAAATTTGATTAATTGTTGTTTACCTAGTATAACTTGCTGTCATTTGAGTTTTATGCTTGTTCCTGGATAGTGGAGTGGAGCTTCATACGACAGCAGCTGTATCAGGAGTGGCCAAACTGCACTCCATGCTGCCTTTGACGCAGGCCAACTGGAAACTGCGTCCACTCTCGTGCGTCACTTGGGGGCTAATATCTACCTACATGATTCCCAAGGAAGACTTCCACTCACC
Source organism: Petrolisthes cinctipes (assembly GCA_033782935.1). Classification (NCBI taxonomy): domain Eukaryota; kingdom Metazoa; phylum Arthropoda; class Malacostraca; order Decapoda; family Porcellanidae; genus Petrolisthes; species Petrolisthes cinctipes. Next base: position 1,550,186 of record JAWQEG010000685.1, read on the forward strand.
CTGTGTCCCTCAGAGTATGCCAAAACACTTCAGGAGGTGAGAAATTTCTGATTTTGCAATAAAATACAAAATATATACGGTAATGATGTTATTTTTTTGGAAAGTATTCTGCTAAAAATAATGTCAGTTTTATAACCCTTCTTGGTCTAGTGGTTAATGCTTTACCCTCCAATATCACTGCATCTTTCCCATGGTTTGAATCCATGGATGCAATTAGTTCATCTTTACCCAGCCTGTGACCATGAACACATGGCTCACAACAATTCAATCGATATTGTTTTTGTTTTTTTAATTTCCTCATTCATTTATATCTTTGGCACGCGTTTTTAGCAGCTCAAACCGAAAAAATCCGTTCGAGCTCTACTTTATGGTTTTAACCGACAAATAGAATATATGACATTTTAACGTAATTTTTACGTCAAGTTACGTCATGTTACGTCATAAGAACCTTTGCCGGTGGTGCTGATTCAGAATATATAGTTTTGGGAGTGTAACCGGTTTTTTTTTAGCGGATTTATAGTAGAAGACGTAATTTTTACGTCGAGTTATATCATACCAAAACCTTCGCCTGGTGATGGTGATTTAGAATATATATGGGTTTTGGACGTAGGTGTATCCGTTTTCGAGTTATAAGCGGACAAACAGAGACGGTTTGCCATTTATAGTATAGATAAACAAAAGAAAAAAATTATTAAAATATATGAGTAGTAGTAGTAGCAGCAACAGCAATAGAAATATAGTATGATAAAAATGGAACAGACAGAAAAGAAATACTATACAACTTAATTCTCTTTACAACATACCTTTCTTTTTTATTACACTGTTGACATCATTAATGTGAAGGAGAGAGATGTGCAGAGAGAGAAACGTAAGACCACAAATACACCCGATGTATTTTGATCATATATCTGTTAACATTACGAAACGTGCCATCCAGAGGTGAAATTGTGTTGCACATAGTTATTTAACTAATATAAGATGAAACTGGCACCAAATCATGATTTTGTAGCACTAAGATGAGAAAATATATTGCGATCAATGAAATTTAATGGGCTATGATTAGTTTACGAACCCGTGAAACAAATGTTGTTTATGGCTTTGCAGATAAAGTGGCAGTGCCATTGGTTTTATCTCGACAAATATCCAAATTCGTTTCGATCCGCCAGACGAATAAACCCCTTGATAAAGATTAATAATATGAACGACATTGTTGCCAAGTCCGAAAGGCATATTATCCCCACATTTCTAAGCTACTTGTCCTCGATCCATTCGTTGGCAACTGTACCTGATGAGCTTCAACAAGGACACCGACATCAGTTCGGGAAGCACACAGGAATAGTTCTCGTATGAAGTCTACTTTACAGATTGGAGGCCGCCCCTTTGACCCCCCAGTAAACATCTACTGACCCCCTTTTAACCTACAGGCTATTCATCGACCCCCTTTCGACCCCCTGGCTATTCATCGACCCCTTGGGTGATCCCATCAACCTCTGGGGGTCGATATCGACCACTTTGAGAACCCCTGATCTATCCTTTCCTTCAACACGTAGTCTAGATTAACGTAGTTAAACAGATAACCTCGTAAAAGGCCACTATGGGCCTCCTTTTGCCTGTACTTCCTTTGTATAAAAAGGTGAGTATCTAAATCTAGGTGTGGCGTAGGTAGAGAGGACTAGATGTGGTGAGGGAAGAGGGGATAAGGTGTTGTATTGTGAGGACAAGGAGTAATAAAATTTGTACAGTCTGTCAATGTTCCAGATACCCCACCCTCGCTAAGGGACTCGCAGTTTTATCTGGTAACACTTTGAGTAGTAAACAGAGTATCTTACAGCGATTGTGATTGGTTGATCTGATATCGGCTGTATAAATTTCAGGGCATATATTAAACAAGGATAAGGATGCATATCTGTATTATTGATGTATACACTGCCTTATGAGATCATAAAATGTAATAAAAAGTTCTTAGATAGGCGTAAATACCGAAGGAAAAATCGAATTATTGGCAACAACTATATAACCCGGTGTTGCCACAATATAATTTCCTCGAGTTCCAAATTATATATTATAGTATGATGTTGGTTCCTTAATAAAGGCTGTAATAACAGTGTAAACATTACATAATATTAATTACCACTGGACAGACTCTTATGATACAATAGTGGCTGGTATGATTCCTGCAAAGTGGCAAAGGGTATCTGCACAGTGAACCACTTCACTTTCTCTATCTTCGCCTTGCTGTAAACCCGATAAATGTATGTGAATAGTATGGTTCTGTATGTTATTTAATATACGGCTAATGACAATATTATCATGAACACTCTACTGCAACCAATGAAAAGTATATATGTTGTTAGGCGTCGAGAAGCGCACATTTAGAATTGGTGTGGGTGAGGTAGATCATTATAATGTGGTAGGCAGAGAGGGATCATGATAAAGAAAGAGTAAGGGAGAGAAGACGACGAAGAAAGAGAGTGAGAATATATTGTTTTTTTACATTACTTTGACTGCTAAATTTACTATGACCAAATGACAATTGTTTATTATTAATTAAGAATGCAGTAGGTGGAACCGCAATGTCATGGTGTCATGCATATGGGTGTCATGTCCAGGCTATTCAACCATGACATCAGTTATGGGCCTGGCCCAGGCATTGGGGTAGCTGTAGTATGGCTTAAAAAAGTTGATGTTTTTTTTCACAAAATATTTTTTGAGATCTCATGTCTCAGTAATGAGAGGTGCCATGACATATCATGTCATGTCAAAAGATGGCCCCAAGTCTTGGCTATCATGACAATCATGATATCGGGTTATTTCCTGGTCCAGACGTTGGGGTACCTGTAGTAAGGCTTAAAAAATCGGGTTGAGATTTTTCAAGATTTTAAACTTTTTTGCTTCAAAGTGTGTATGAAGCAAATATTTTTTGAAAATGGCACCAACTTTTTTAAACCATACTACAGCTACCCCAATGCCAGGGCCAGGCCCATGACTGATGCCATGGTTGAATAGCCTGGACATGACACCATATGCATGACACCAAGACATGGTAAAAAGTAAAAAGTAATCTGCTGGTTCCCTATAATATGTTTAACTTTTAAATGCCATTATAGTACGATGCAAAGTTATTTCCTACATAATTTTCATATCCTCTGATACATTAGACAATTCTTCAGCTCTGATATAATATTCTTAGACTCATTAATAGGATATTTACGTTTTTAGAGTATTATCAACTAAAGTAATGATGTGCTAGGCAACTGGTATATCCATGAAAGAGACTCTGCTACATCAGAGGGTTGGTAAAAAGAGGGTGGCAAAGAACTCCTGGCCGCAATAGTACTTTGGTATGTAAGATATATAGATGGTGATTTGAAGTTTTTGCAAGAATATGTAACTAGACTATCTAAGTGTACGAGTGTATGTATCCAGTAGATTTGTTGAGAGAGAGAGAGAGAGAGCGAGAGAGCGCTTCAGCTTCCGCTGTACAGTCACTCATAAAAGTAGACCCCCCTGACAAGAAACTGTTTAACTCGTGTGATATCGGTTCTGGTTACACTACCTGACGTCAGAGGTGAGGGTATGAGGTTGTACAATCATGGTCAATAGTCCTGCAACACCTTCCAATGAGATGGCTTCGAAAAATTATCCGAAATGACCTCGCTGTTGCGGCGCCTAATATCGATCAATCAATAATAGCCAACAACCTTCATCTCATCTACGGTATGTTCAAAGTGTGGCGCTTGAGGATTGAAGTTGGTCTAACTTCTTCCCTCAAGCACCATCACTGACGTCATGCACAATGTTGCCAGAATCGATATCACACGTACTAAAAGATGCGTTTCCGAGGGGGATGGGGGAGGGGGAGTGGTAATAAATTTATAGGCGTGTTTTTGTCGTCAGTCAGTGTGATGAGTAAAGATGGGAGGGTAGAGGATGAGATGAAAGAGAGGGTACAACAGGGAAAAAGGGTTGTATGAACACTGCAAGCAGTGACAAGGAATAGGGCGATGAGTATAGAAGTGAAGAAAACGCTACATGATAGTGTGGTAATCCCGACACTGACATACGGGAATGAAACGTGGACGATGATGGAAAGACATAAATTAAGAGTTAGAGGGGTTGAAATGAGCTACCTTAGAAGTGCGTGTGAAGTGACATGGAGAGACAGACTGACGAATGAAGAGGTACGGGAGCAGTGTGGGTGTGGACGTGTTGGAGAGTGTGAAAATGAACACCTTGAGGTGGTTCGGTCATGTGGAGCGCATGAGAAGCGAGAGGTTGGTTAAGAGAGTGTACGAGAGTGAGGTGGAAGGACGGAGGGGGAGGGGCAGACCGAAAGTGAGGTGGAGAGATGGAGTTGAGAGGTATGTGAGGGAGAGTGGTATGGAGTGGGAGGAGGGACGTCAGTTAACGGGGAACAGGGGTTCATGGAGGCCATTCATTTGTGGCCACCCCATCGGGGATTAAGGCGTCTGGCACTAGATAGATAGATAGACTCTTCAACTAGCGAACTTTTCGGCTGTACTTTTCTTTGACTGTTTTTGCAGTTGGAAACCAAGCGCCCAAAAACGATCTTGGTGTCAAAAGCTACAGCTTGAATGACAAACACACGCTGTATGAGTGACTGAACCTACTATCGCTTTCAGGGGCCGTGTCCCACTGTTTTTCGGGAATAACTCTGGAACGAAATGTTGAATCAGTATGATGTTTTGCCACGGGTTATTTCACACCTTCCGCTAATTTTTGCATTATAATGGATTACCAATAGTGAATAATGAAGGCACTTGTCCCCGAGAAATGCATCATATTTATGAAATTTAACACTGGGATACATACACTCGCGGTCAGAAATTGTGTCCCGATCCCATGGCAAGATGAATCGCAAACAGCCTAGCTTTGAAGGTTCGAACAACTGTGAGTCTCCCTACAATACACAGTTGTTCGAATCATCAAAGCTCGGCTAGTTGCGATTCATCGTGCCAAGGGATCAGGACACAATTTCTGACCGCGAGTGTACAGCTGGTCACACTCCCGTGAGGCCCACCCAGCGTTGTCAACGTTGGCCGAGATAACCCCGAAACACTAGTTGTGAGCTCTGCTCGCTCGAACCATTCACTGGTGGGAGGGAGAAGTAAGGGGGGATTTGAGGAGGGTAGGGGGGGTGCCTGCCTATACAAGAGAGGTGAGAAATTATTCTTGGGGAGGTGAAAAATGTGTGGAAGCCCAGTTATCAATTATTTATATACCGACATTCGTGTCAATTATTAACATCATTAACTGTAAGATTAAGTTTTTAATATTATGATGTAACACAAAAACAACCTAGGTAATATTATTGTATACGGTACATTTTTCGTATAATATTCAATAGTTATCATCAAGCACTAAACGCTGAAAAATACTTACACAATAACTGAATAAGAATCATGAACCAGAATGCTCTTTATTAAATGAAGCAAATGTGAATACCTTTATATTACATGTGTCAAGTGTTGATACCACTAACACACACTTCCATTTCCCCCGTATCTACCTAACAGTTTATAATCAAGGCTCTCATTATCCCTCACGTGATAGCAGCCTTGTAGTATTCTGAATACTTTTAATAATAGCCTGTTGTATTGAATTATTGGAATTTGACTATGAAACCCTTGTTTTGTCATTCGCCTCTTGGTAGCAAAACATTTTATTTGCTCTGGATCTCTCTTCTCCGTGTGTATCTCTCTTTTTCTGAGTGCATGTAATATACTTATATAATTATATAAGCCAGTACACACACACATAACATAATAATGTTGGTGATGTAATGGCCGGACCTGAGAGTTAAAGGCGGAATTTGAAAGCTACGCCAGTGGAGTATTTCTCTGGCTTACCCGGTAGAGTTACCGCCTGAGATATCTCTGGTCCGGGGTTCGATTCCCCGTGGGTACGACTAGAATTAAAATTGATCAATTACTTGGTTGATTTGATTCTTCCTTGCTAGATTGATTTGGATTATTACAGTGAGAGTGGTTTTATCTGTCATGAGTTGCGAGAGAACTATATTCATAATTATTTAAACATTGTAATAGTTCCATCAAGTAATACATGGGATGCACAGTTGAGGTTTCATCGGACATGTTAATAAAGAAGCTGGCAACTATTTTCAACATTTCTTAAAATTAAACTTTATTGAAGGCGTGTTAAGGTCTGAAATCCTGTGTTTCCCATCATACAACACCTTCCCAATACTCACACCGTTGTATTTGATACCGTATTGGTCTTTACTGTCTTCTGCTACAAGGTTGATATTAGTGTGACTTTCCATATACACTCTACAACTACTCATACCGTTGTATTTGATGCCGTATTGGTCTTTACTGTCTTCTGCTACAAGGTTGATATTAGTGTGAATTTCCATATACACCTTGTCTTGTGAACTGACTGACTGCACCACCTTACACATCTTCAAGTCATCAGGACTACCAACATGTTGGAGAGGGAATATTTCCACACTCAGTCTTCAATACCCTTACCAGTTTAGTGGTTTTCAACCAACTCATAATCCTCTTGGAGTATCAAAACTAATTTGGGCTAACGAGACTAGAGTCAACGTCAGTCTCTAATTAATGCAAAAAAAAAAAAAATACTGTTGACAAGCCTGTGGGTGTCAGACGCAACTCCCTGGCCTCTGCTCACATGTATTATCTGCCAAAATAAAAATTGTTGCTACCTAGAAACAGATGAAATACTGAGGGATTTATAGTAAATTACCAAACAGCACGTGTTCACTATATTCAATACAACGAGCTATTATTAAAAGTATTCAGAATATTACAAGGTTGCTATCACGTGAGGGATAATGAGAGCCTTGATATTTGACACGATTATAAACTGTTAGGTAGATACGGGGGAAATGGAAGTGTGTGTTAGTGGTATCAACACTTGACACATGTAATATAAAGGTATTCACATTTGCTTCATTTAATAAATAGCATTCTGGTTCATAATTCTTATTCAGTTATTGTGTAAGTATTTTTCAGCGTTTAGTGCTTGATAATGACCATTAAATATTATACGAAAAAAGTATACAATAATGTTACCTGAGTTGTTTTTGTGTTACATCATAATATGAAAAAGTTAATCTTACCTTTAATGATGTTAATAATTGACACGAATATCGGTATATAAATAGTTGATAACCGGGTGTATTTTCGTACATTTATTAAGGCTTCCACTTATTTTTCACCTCCCCAAGAATAATTTCTCACCTCTCTTGTATAGGCAGGCACCCCCCCTACCCTCCTCAAATCCCTCCTTACTTCTCCCTCCCACCAGTGAATGGTTCGAGCGTGCAGAGCTCACAACTAGTGTTTCGGGGTTATCTCGGCCAACATTGACAACGCTGGGTGGGCCTCACGGGAGTGTGACCAGCTGTTGTACAATCATAGTGTGAGAGGTATATATCACTTCTGTTCACAGGCTCCACCCATGCACCCTACTCTCTCTCTCTGGATTATATGAATATGTAGGCATATAAGTATATAATGCTACCAGGCATTATGTTCTAATGTTGTTGTTATCACTTTTAATCATAGTAATACATAACAGCGCAAGAGGATATATATATATATATATATATATATATATATGACAAAGCATGTGCCTATGGCGTATTTTCGAACAAGAACTCAAGACCAGAGAGAGAGAGTAGTATGCATGGGTGGAGCCTGTAGACTGACTTGGTATATACATCAAACTATAATCGTTTGCATCTCAGTGTTAAATTTCATAAAAATAACGCATTTTTCGGGGACAAGTGTCTTCATTATTCACTTTAGGTAAATAATCCATTATAATGCAAATATTTTGTAGAAGGTATGAAATAACCCGTGGCAAAACATCATACAGATTCCACCTTTAGTTCCAGAGTTATTCCCGAAAAACATTGGGCCGACATGGCCCCTGAAAGCGATAGAAGCTTGTACAGTTGCCTCCAAAAATTTGAAGACACTACCTTCTAGACTCTAGCAGGTAGTGTCTCGATATTTTTGGAGGCAACTGTACAGTAGGTTTAAATCAAGGCCATTACTGAAGCTGCCAGGAAGCTTCCCTAGCATGTGTCAAATCCAGGTATATAGTTATCTATAATTTGTTTGTAATGATAAATGTATTTTACCTAGGCAGAACTTAAGTAGCTTCATATGTCACAAGTTACATGAATGGATATAGCCAGGCGGTTTGTTTAACGGTAAGTCTACACTTCTGGCTTCGACTTGCTATGAGCCAAAGGAGTGTTGAAACTGTGGATTGCATGTGTACCACTTTTGATATTAATGCAATTATATATTTAAGGTTAATTAAGATGATTTTAGGGTAAGATATTATTATGTTTATTTCAATTCTGTAATGCAAAAAGTGAGGTAATAATTATACAATTACATTCTAGCATGCTTTGGACCACGACTACCGAGTCCTCGACTTCCTGGTGTGCAAAGCTAAAAGTGTCAAGGAAAAGGAAAGATTGATACACATGGTGCTGCTCCTTGCCCTCCTTTATACCAGTAACATGCTGGCATCGAAAGAGGTAGCATATGGAGAACCAAAGAAGAATAGAAAATCAAACAAACCAGACCATGAGATGATAATGGACCATAGTAAAGGTAACGGAAAATACGGAAAGATCGATCTACATGAAGACTATAATGATTTTTGTGAGGAAGATGGAAAGTGCTACAGTATTACTTGGAGAAGTTTATTTTTACGCCTCATTTCAGACCTAAGGCACGATAAGGAAACTGTTTGTGATTCTTGGCTAAGGAAATTGCTACCCTACCTAACAAAGAAACGAGATAGTAATAATCATGATTACAAACAAGATGATGAAAAGCAGAGTGAAGGGAAAGAGGATTATCAAGGGAAAATAGGTAATGACAATGATCAAAATAATGATGATGATGATAACGATGAAGGGCTGTTTGTCACACTCTTGGAGAAACTATCACAGTTGGCACTGCAGGAAAATAATATCACTGAAATGAGTTTGGAATCGAATGAGTTACTTGACACCACGTTGCATACAGGATTTCAGGTGGCTTGTGAAAATAGTCTGTACACTATGATTCATTTGATACTAACAGTAGGTGGTGTAGGGATAAATGATGTCTTAGAAAAGGTGAGTAGGTCAACTGCCCTACACGTGGCTGCCTCACATGGTCACCTTGGTATGTGTAATTTTCTCATGAAACATGGAGCATCAAAATCAAGCTTGGATCGAGCTCGTCGCACGCCGGCTCACCTTGCCTTTATGTTCGGCCACTCTGATGCAGGGGATCTTTTAGTTACTGGAGTAGAGGCTGAGAGAGATATGGCCAACTCATGCCCGAGGGAACTACTTGACAGCTTTAAAATATACATGAAATTTTATGAATTAGATGCAAAGTTAAGAGTTAAACCACAAGAGGAAAATGATGCCAATGGATTGATTCGAGCTCATCTACGTCACTTTAAACAAAAATGGTGTGGGAAAATAGATATGGCAGTAAGGGCTTTGCATGTGAACTTCACCAAAGGAGAGGCCAAAGAGATAAAGGAAGCACTAGCTACTGAACTGAAGAGATTATTGGAGGAACTAGGGGAAAAAAATCCTCTTTTTGCTAGCAACCTTCACATACTTGGCAGCTCTGCAGACAACCTTCGTCTTTTTGCTCCCGATGAGTTTGACTGCAATGTTGTTTTAAAAAATATTAGCGGTTTCCCGGATGGGGGTTTCCATGTTACATTGGAGCAACTACCAGACAATATAGCACTGGCAAAAGGTTATACTACTTCACTTTGTGTAACCCCTGCTAAAGAGGAACTTGAAGATTTAATCGACAGTGAGAAATTTGTGAACATGTTTTTCGAAGCTGTTTCAGCTTGTGTTACGTCTTTCCAACCTTTTGATCATCGACTGAGTTTGGTACTACCGGGAATAAGAAAAACTCAAGTAGGGGCTAATGTCTCTTTTGCATGGCAAGGATCAGAGTTCCCCTTGCTTCTGATTGACGTAGACATAGTCCCTGTAGCAAACATCCCTTGGCCAGCTGAACTGGAGAGGCCACCAATGACTCCCTCGACAATTGATTCTGTTCAGATCGCCAGCATGGGAGATGGAAACTGGAGGTGTTCTTTTGCTGCTGTGGAAAACTTGATCTTCAGAGAGCTTCCAGACACAAAGAGGATGGTACTTTTGGCATGTAAATTGCTCATTGTTTCTCTAAGATCAGAAAGTTGGGCAACTCGGGACGTCAAAGAACAGTTCACCTACTGGGATGGCCGTAGATTTAAAATACCAGCACCTGCAGGATTCATTCTCAAGAGCGCCTTTCTGAAGGAAATGGAAGAGATCCAGAACGACTCTCTCTGGGAATCAACACGTTTGATGGAAAGAATGAAGTCAGTATTTCGTAGGATGTGCATAGTGGATGATATCAGTGTCATCACAGAGAGCAACAACAGTGGTAAAGCCAACCAGTCTGATATCATCAACACTCAACCATCCGAAAATACAAAGTTTTTTTGTGGCAAGGTCAGGGCATACTTTGGAGGAGAGTGTGAAAAGGCTAGTGTTGGTATTTCTGCTCCAGAAATACTTCGTTTTCTCGAATCTTGGTAAAGTCAAATTAATTTCACAGGAGTTGAAGCCATGGCCGGTATTAACAAAATCTGTTCGTATGTTTGCATTACTGACCTCATCAAAATGCAACAGGCTTATTTCGAAGCAGTGGGCGAATTTCCTCTTTTTGAGGTACGAGTCTTTATTGAGATTTCAAAGTGCAGCGCCCTATGCTATAATCCTTGCGCTCCAAGGAGTCCGTTCCAAGTGTGGCAGACGTCGTATTATACCACTAGCCATGCTGCCAAATCAACCTTAGTATGGTACATGATTCTCTCTCTCGTATTTCCCATCTACAGTATGTGCTATTTGAATTTTTTTATTATTATTCTGTATATAATAAATGAAGCTGTAAGTATATTACAATGAATTTCACTTTTTTGGATTATATCAATTATTTGAATAAATTCTATGACACCTGGTAGCGCAGAGCTGTTTCCCCATGTTGCCATGCCGAAGCGATACTGGGTCACCGACTCATTTTCTGCCTGACCACCACCCGACACTTGGTAGTTAAATTGGCAACGTCACACTCAGGGGAATTCCAACTTCTGCCCAACCCAGAACAGACTCCTTGAAATGCAAGGACTATACTCCATGTCATAAATGAACACTTATCAACAAAATTTTAACTTAGGATAGATATGGGCCCATCCTTCGTAGGAAATCACCAATACATTTAACGTCAAAATATGTACTCATAGTTCAATGAAGCTTCTATGAATAATATCGAAACAACATTTTCTATGATCACTATAAATGTCTCTGCAGTCAGTGCATGTTCATTTGTGTAGCATTATTACTCCACCCACATCTCCAGGAGTCTTCTTAGTTCAATTATTGTTAAAATCCTTTTATGCTTTTCCAGACGTATACATTTTCCCATGTAGTTTAACCCCTAAAGACCGAATTGTGGTGATCGAGGCATTAGATATCCTGTGCACAGCAGTCGATGGGGCTCAACAGAGCATGGGCTACAAAAACTGCATGGGCTATATTCAGCCATGCATGGCGATGGTGCCACTGGAAAGGCCACAGGGCTAGAACTATGGGATTGACTGTAGTAACACTGATTCTAGCCTGCTTGGACTGGTGGGCCATACTCCCATATTCCAGCCACCCCAACTGACCAATCTCTGATGGCCTTGTGAGACTCTCCCTCCTCCCCCCCCCCCTTTGTCCAGTCACAGAGGAATGTATTTGGAGTGCATGAATACTTACGATGAGCCACGTAAGCGGCCACACGCGTGTATATATGCGAATGTACCCTCTTGTATGCACGGGAATGTATTTTGTGATTTAATTTTGTATTTTTATATATTATTGATGTATTGTTCACTCCAGGTGAGTTCAGACACATATAATTACACTGAAATAAGAATATTATCCCTTGCAAACCACTGAAAAATTGCGTACACACTCATCTTTTGTGATGTGTTTGGAGGTAAATATTGTATTTTTTTCGGATATTGACACACTACCATACACAAAACCAGTTGACTTAAGAGAGTGTGGTTCTCGAAATCCGGTGTGTAAATTCAAGCTCTAGAAATCTGTAATAGCAAATTTATGAACGGTACGCGACACTTAAAAAATCGGCCCTCTATTGCGGCTGGGGGGCAAGTAATTGAGATATATATCTTTAGGGGTTAAAAGACTTATGTCTCTATGAATGTATGCGA
>JAWQEG010000686.1:0-2500 GCA_033782935.1 Petrolisthes cinctipes
AAATAGAATAAATAATAATAATAATTATAATAATAATAATAATAATAATAGTAGTAGTAATGATAATAATAATAAATAATAATAATAAAATAAATTATGATAATAATAATAAAAATAACAATTATAATATCAGCAGTTCTTCAAAAAATCACTCGTATCACAACATGACTTATTACTGAACTCAAATTAAAAAATGAGAAAAAAAATTCTAAATATATAAAAAAAAATAAAAAAAAATATAATCTCCTTTTATTTACCTCTGTGGCGGCCATGACACCACTGGTCGGCCATATTGCTACTCCCAACAACAACAACAACACTACTCCTGTTGTTGTTGTTGTTGTTATTGTTGTTGTTGTTGTCTTCATTCTTAGTAATAAACAGAGAGATATAATTATTTAAAATTTTAATCCGTTTGTGTGTGTGTGTATGTATGTATCTATCTATCTATGTATCTACCTGTCTATCTATCTATCTATCTATCTATGTATGTATCTATCTATCTATGTATCTACCTGTCTATCTATCTGTCTATCTATATTTCTATCTGTCTATCTATCTTTTTATCTATGTATCTATCTATGTATCTATCTATAATTATATCTATGTATCTGTCTATCTATGTATCTGTCTGTCTATCTATTAATCTATCTATATGTCTATGTATCTATCTGTCTATCTATCTATGTATCTATCAATCTATCTATGTATCTATCAATCTATCTATGTAGCTATCAATCTATCTATGTATCTATCAATCTATCTATGTATGTATCTATTTATTTATGTACCCAACTATCTATCTATGTATGTATCTATCTATTTATGTACCCATCTATCTATCTATCTATCTATCTATCTATCTCTTAATTCCCCTCAAGCTTAAAGCATAACAATATTCACGTAAAAATTTTTGAGTTTGTGAATTGAAAGGTGTTTAATTCCCCCAATTATTTATTTAAGGTGGTAATTAATTTTTGGTACATTGGAGTGCCTTGATTCCCCCAAAGTATGTCAGCCAGGAAACAGCAGGACCAGAGGGGGGAAAATAATGGTGTTCTGTTGTTGCTTGGAATAGTTTGGAGGATTCAGTTGCTCCAGATTTACCAACACAAAACTTTCCCCTTAAGGACCCTGTGTGTGTGATGTAGTCAGAAAATTGGAGGTAAGTGAGTCCTTCAAATATTGCCACGAAACACACACACACACACACATACACACAGAGGCACACACAGACACACACACATACATACAGAGGCACACACATACACACACACAGACACACACACATACATACAGAGACAGGCACACACACACACACACACAGAGGCACACACAGACACACACACATACATACACACACACACACACACATACATACAGAGGCACACACACACACATACACACACACACCTATATGGAAGGACCCTGTGATCGTGTATGAAAATTGGAGGCTTCTGATTCCTCCTGACCATGCAACGAAACAAACAAGCTCCTTCCATATAGGTGTGTGTTTGTGTGCCTCTGTATGTGTGTGTGTGTGTGTGTGTGCCTCTGTATATGTGTGTGTGTGTGTGTCTCTGTATATATGTGTGTGTGTACCTATGTGTGTATATGTGTGTGTACCTCTGTATGTGTGTGTGTGTCTCTGTGTGTGCCTCTGTGTGTGTGTGTGTGTGTGTGTGCCTCTGTATATGTGTGTGTGTGTGTGTGTGTGTGTGTGTACCTATGTGTGTGTACCTTTGTGTGTGTGTGTGTGTTCGTACCTCTCTCTCTGTATGTATGTATGTGTGCCTCTGTATGTATGTGTGTGTGTTTGTACCTCTGTGTATGTCTGTATATGTGTACCTCTGTGTGTGTACATATGTGTGTTTTATGCATAGCAATATAATTATAAAGCACTTTCGTATTTACCTTCACAATTATTAACTCACTTTATTTCAATCATTTTCTCTCTCTCTCTCTCTCTCTCTCTCTCTCTCTCTCTCTCTCTCTCTCTCTCTCTCTCTCTCTCTCTCTCTCTCTCTCTCTCTCTCTCTCTCTCTCTCTCAATCATTTACTTACTCTCTCTCTCTCTCTCTCTCTCTCTCTCTCTCTCTCTCTCTCTCTCTCTCTCTCTCTCTCTCTCTCTCTCTCTCTCTCTCTCTCTCGCGAGATTGGAACGAGTGCAAGCCAGGGCAACCAAACTTATACCCTCTCTTAGACACAAGAGCTATAAAGATCGGTTGGTAGAACTCGACCTGTTCTCTTTGGAAACCCGGAGACTGCGTGGTCAGCTTATCGAAGTGTTTAAAATACTACGAGGCTTTGACAATGTAGACTACAGGGACATTTTCCAACTCAGTGAGGGCACAACCAGGAATCATGGCTACAAACTTGAACTGAAGCGATACAACCGTGATCTGTGTGGTAAGTTCTTTACATATAGCATCTGCGGTACTTGGAACGCGCTTCCTGCTGATGTAGTCAACAGCAACTCTGTGGATCAGTTCAAGTCCAG